>CM068718.1:4583133-5183133 GCA_035079005.1 Fraxinus americana | reverse complement strand
TGGATGATTTACAGGCGAGCTCTCGGAATAAAATCAGTCTGCTCAACAATGCAGTTCTTTTTTGGAGAAAGATACATGATCTATGGTATGAGCAATAATTGGATCCTTATCTGTAGAGGAGATAAATAATCAAAAATTCTTGAAGAAAAAATCTGTGGAATTATGAACGATCAATTCTCTGGAAGTGAAGAATGCATTAAAGAAGTCTGCCGACTTATGGGACACGTCCACAAGTGAAGGACGATCAAGAAAAACGTGACTGACAGCACCATGTGAACTTTGAAGATAAGAAGACAGCTGTCAAGTTGGAATCAAAAGAAATTGCCGACACTGGAATAAAGACAACCAACAAGCACTTTAAATATTTTCAACCACTTTTGAAATTATTGTACTTTTTACTTTTGTGTTGTAAAAATCTGATTGGCCAGAAACTTCTGAAGTGCGAGCCTTTCTATAAATTGAGACTCTTCTCATTAGAAAGGATCATCGAAAATTAGCCATCTGAAATCTCATCCTGAACTACCATCTAAAACCTTCAACAATGATCTTTGTAATCATTCTCTTTAGAGAGTAGAAACCACTCTTCGGAGTATCAATCTCTGTAAAAATTTTTGTATAATAGCTTTCAAGCTATCTTCATATCAATAAAATCTTTGAGTTTGAAATAAATCTTTTATTACGCTTTGAGTGTTGTTCTACACAGTGAGTCTGTTTGAGAGTTTTGAGTGCCTTTGTGTCCATTTTGCTGTGATGCTGTCGGACTTTGGCCAACTCTTGTGACGAAGGTGACCGGGAACATATAACATTCTTGCTATTTGGCGAAGCGTGGTAAGGCCCTTATTTTAAGCTACAAGAAAATTTATTGTCTGAAAATTTGCATGAAAATTGTTATATAAGAATTTTTATAAGATTGTTTACTTTGAAGAACTTTTATCATGGAAAGTTACGAGTTTTATTATAGATCTGTACCTTTTAGATATACTAATAGTATTGATTATAGTCATATGATAGAAATTCCAGAAACTTATGATAGTTATACTAGAGGAATAAATTTCATAAAAAGAGATAGTAGATATTATGAAAAATGCCTTACACTTGTATCATTTGGATTAAAAGAAAGATTGCCTAAAAAAATAATAAAAATGATTATATTTTTCTGGTTAGACAGTGAAAATAGTGAAAGAACTTTTGAAACTATAGAGCATGTAAGTTATAATGAAGTTTCTGAATTATATGATTTTGATCTTAGTTTTGACGATATAGAATAAGAATATGCCTGGAATAACTAGAAAATTTTGTGATAATAAAATAAAAATTTTAGAAGAACAGATAATAACCGACAATAATCGTAGAGAAATAGAAAGGAAAATTTCTAATTGGAATAAAATTAAAAGAGAATTATTAAGGAATGAAATTACAAGAGAATTAAGAAGAGAAGAACAATTTAGAAGAGAAATAAGACAAATAATAAATAATATAATAATTAATTCCTTAAACTTATCAGACTAATATGAGTTTACCAACAAAGATAAGATTTGATAAACAAGAAATAGAAAATATTAGATTACCAATAGGAAGTTATCAGACTAAAAAATGGAATACAACTCTATTTCAACATTTAAGCTCATGGGGAAATACAGATGAATGGTTAAATATGACTACAAATTGGACTAATGCATTTTTATGGCAACAATTAGGACAATTAAAATCTAAAGATATAGAAGCTATAGACGAAATAAATAATATAGATCCAAAAGATGAAATAGCTAAAGAAAAATTAGAAGTTTTGAGTAAAAATATGTCTAAACAATTTAATAAAATAAAAGAACAAATTAATAATTTAGAAATACTTGATGAAGCTAAACTTGAAGAAATTCAAAATCAAATATCAAAAATTACACAAAAGAATAGTATTAATAAAATAGCAACTTTAGAAGAGAAGATAGATATTATTAATTATAAACTTGATATTCTATTAAATAAATTAGGATTTGAAATTGAAAAACCATCTTATAAAAAACCTAAAATATGAGTATGAATGATAAAATTAATTTAATTGAGAAAAATATAAAAACAATTGATGAAAAAATAACTAGAATCGAAATAAGCTACGAAGAAGAGAAAGAAAGACTACAAAATAACTTTTTAAGAATAGAAAATCTTTTAAATAGAATAATAGAAAATCTAAATAGAGAAAAACTATTTAAACCAGATTATGTCAAAGAACTTAAAGAAGTCAGAAAAAAAATTGAAAAATATGAAGAATTAATAAAACTTAATGGAGGATTAAAAGAAGATATAGAAAGATTATTGATTGATCTTAGAAAACAAGAAGAAAATCTTATAGAAAAAGAAGAAGGAAAATTAATCATAGAAGAACAATGAACGAAGAAATGGAAAATTTAATATTTGACTTAGAAGACTTAAAAATTTGTGAAGAAATAACTAAAAATCATATGGTCGGAAAAACAGGAGGACCACGAGCAGTTAAACAAGAAGAATATGGAGAAACTAGCACAGCTAGATATGAAGCAGAAATAGACCCTAGAAGATATGTTAATACAAAAGTAGATTTTAAAACTACCAAAGAAAGAATGTATAGAGACCAATTTAAACCAGTTTTAAGAGAATCAAACCCAATGAAAATTGCAGGATCATATTTAAATTTAGATTGTGAACTAGATGTTAGAAGAGCTATAAATGAATGGAGTACTAATATGATAGCACACTTTAATTATAATCGCAGTAATACAGATAATAAAAATAGAACTGAATATTTATTAGCAACATTTAAAGGAAATGTGTTTAATTGGTATAGAGGATTAGAAGAAACAACAAAAAGTATTTGGAAAGATAGTATTGAAACAGGATTTGGAATTAGTATAATAGAAGGAATAAATAGAGTTGTTACAAGAATTTATAGAGAATTTGTTGGAGAAGACTGGGTAAATGAAAATACTAAAACTAAATTAGAAGAAATAGAAGATGTTAAAAACAGAATGGAACATTTGCAAATTTGTAATATGTGTTACCTCAATGAATATTGTTGTGAATATAGTAAATATTATTATATGATGTTTGGAAGTGGAGCTGATAATAATTATTATAAGGAAGTTTTTATTAGAAAATTACCACCACCATGGAATAGTTATTTTCAAAATAAGATTAAAGAAAAACAATTAGGAAGAAATGAAGAAGGATATACATTAGGATTTATTATAAGAACTATAAAAGACGAAATAAGTACTATGTGTAGTAATCAAATGATTTATAAACAATCAGGATTTATACAAGATAGAATTTGTTGTAGAGATACCGAAGTACCAGGAAATTGGGGATGTTATGATTATAAAAGAAAAAGAAAAATAAAACCCAAGAAATATAAAAAATATAATAAGTTTAAAAAGAAATATTTTAAACCAAAAAGAAAATATTTTAGAAGAAAATATAAACCTTATAATAAAAAACCATTAGATAAAAAACGATGTAAATGTTGGAATTGCAATGAAGAAGGTCATATTAGCACTGAATGCCCAAAAAAGAAAGTTAGAATATTAATTACAGACTTTGAACAAATTAGAGATGAATGTGAAGAAGTTGATATTGAAGAAATAGAAGTAAATGAAGAAATATTTGAAGAAAAATCAGATTTAGAAGAAACGTCTAGTGATGATGAATAAAAACAAGAATAAAACTAATTTCGAAAAAATTATAAAGATTGAGGACTTAATTTGCAATAAAAAAACATTTCATTAAGGGCAAAATTGACTTTTACACGAAAAACCCAAATGGGTCATTTGACCCGGCTATTTTGGAAAATCCCCCCTTCGGAGAAAGGAGAGCTGAGCTTCGGATCGCGGGGAGTCTTCCAGAAGTTAATGAAGGTGCTGGGTTTAAGGAAATCGTGGTCGCCAGAATGTTTATTCGCATTGGCAGCTGAAGATGGGGAGGGTTTGGGCGTGGAGGACAGTTGGCGGAGGAGGTGGTGGTTTGACGGTGGTTTGCGGAGGAGGTGGCGGGAGAGCGACATATTGACCAGCTGAGGTGCTGGAGTTTTGAGGAGGTTTACTTGCATGTACATGTGCAACATTTGGCTCTTATTTTTATATGCTAACATTTTTTTATATCTAAAATAGATATTATGCCCCCGTTAGAGCCTCTTTTTTTAGTCAAAATGTATTTTAAAATAATATTTTATTGAAGAATGTACGATTAAAAAATAAGGAAAAATATTAAATTTACGTATAAATTATTTTATAGGAGAATATGTAATTGAAAATAAATTTTGAAAAAAATGAGTCTTGCGAGCCAAACATAGGCTATATCATTTTATTTTCTTACTAACCCAGAAAAAAAAGGAATTTGATATATATAAAATTAAAAATTAAAAAAGCCAGAACATTATTCATTTTTGGCAAGGTAGAATAGGAATAACTGTGTTCCAACAACAGCATTTCAAATCTACCAATCACAAGATGTGGGAAAGGGAAACTTCCGTTCAATGTATGTGAATGAGAACCTATAAACTAAAACGTATTCAATTTACACGACCAGATTTATTAGCCCCATGTGTCGAATCTCAAGAACTTCATTTCCCAGATACGCTACCAAACATTTCATATCTTCTCGTAATATTCTCAAGAACATAACTGAAACTTGTGAAATAGGAGAAGATACCATGTCTTCAGATGAATTGCTTCAGAAACTCTGTAGCAACCAGCCTCCCTCTTGTGTTCACGGATAATTTTAATTCACTTATCTCTTTATCAATATCCTGCCATTCAAAGAAAGAAAGGAGATGATTAAAGGGACCAAAATTCGATTACCTACCAAACAATATTATGCCAACAAAAGAGAAATGAGATCCTACCGTGCCAAATAAAAGCCTATATATACTTCAAGATATGAGGTTCAAGATCAGAGGATGAATTCAAAAAGCACTTTCGAATAATTGGTTTAATTAGGTGATCAGAGGGCTATTATAGATACAGTCAATCTTACGTCACTTCGAAGGATATTATGTAGCAAATTCAAATTTCAATACCTTTTGAGCATCCCGTTAAAATGAAATAGCAATGCAACTTTTAACAAAAAGTTTGCATGATGAAAACAACAAGAGATCATAGAATACTCGATGCTCTGTGAAGGTAAAAAAGACCGGTATCACATTTGGCAGACAGTTTTCTTGTTATCTCCAAATTAACTTGGACATTTAATCAGAAAAAAAAATAAGGAAAAAACTTTGCAACAAAGACAGGTAAACAGAGTTCAAGTCATCGACTTAATGAGGGAATGGTATCTACTAAACGGTAAATGTTCTGATCCTTCGTGTTCAATAATTATCATAACTTGCACCAGTTTTCTCTACCCAATTTTAAGGCAAGGTAACAATCATGATTCCACCAGTGAAGATACCTTATGATACATATTCAACTTCGTTACACAAAGGGAAACTTGAGGCTCCATATTACCATCTTTTTAGTTTTCACTATCTTTATTGCTCATATTTTGTTGAATATGCATCGAAAAAAGAATCTCTATCCAAGCATATTTGCAAATGAGAGAGGTAATTGCACCAAACTAAAAGCTTACCTCCATGAACTGCACAATAAAATCTATAAGTTTCTGCTTCTGCATCTCTTCACAGTGATAATTAGTTATGAGAAAACTTATGTCATAACCCTGAAAGAATTACACCAGTGAAAAGTGTAAAATTTATGCTCTCTTAAAAGTGTGATGGTGATGAACACGATAATCAAAACAAATTAGACAATTATAGTGTTCTTAAAAATTCAGATCTACACTTTATGATATTACAATTCTTTATATGGTACATATTGGATATGATATGAACATAACTTATTATCTTAATGATATTCCAACGTCTTGCGGACATACACTGGAAGTTATGATTGAGCCAGACAAAGATCCTAGATTTGAGGTTGGGCAGCAACAGGTTGGAGCAGCATCTGTTAGTGAGGGAACTTCACATATTTTGAAGAATTTTGATGCATGCGTGTCTAATTTTCTCAAGGAGAAATGCAATTTCTTTTTTAAAAAAATCTACAATAGTTCGAAACTCAGCCGGGTACCAGTTCAAAGTGTAAGCACCATAGCTGCTCTAATTTTTAAGGATGCCGAAAAAGATAATCACTTCAGGATTTGATAATTTCTAGCGTTACGTTGAGAGCTAGGAGCATCGATGAAAACAAAGAAGTGAGGAAATGTAGGAAAAGTAATCTCAAGCACAAGATTGAGAAAGACTCCTCATTTAATTTGAAATAATTACCGAATATGCAAAGGAGGAGAGACTCAGAAAAGATGAATACACATTGCATTGTGTTCAAGTATTTACAAAATTTCCCCTTTTTACATCCCCATGTTACTTGAGCCCCTTTATAGCAAAATGACGGGAGAACAAAGAAAGGGGGCTAAATATTTTATCATCTTTAATAGAAAGGGTTCTTTTGTCGAGATAACGATAGGTGAAAGTTAGGGCTAGCATCGAATAAGCCAATTGACACTATAGTCTATTCACAGTAAATCAAGATTTGATTTACAAAGGGAGCTTCAGTCAAAACAGTCCCAGAAGCTCCATTCATTCCACTTCTATTACTAAGAGCCCATAATTCTACTTTAAGAGGACATAGGTTATCCCTCAATCTAAAGGGGCAGCTTGATGGCAGCTATCCTGCTTCTTTTAGGGAATTGGATTGGAATGGAATTAGTGTGGTTCACTACTATTTCTTTTGAAGAATAGTCAAGGATAGCTTCTTCCGATGTGATTCTAAAAGCAATTAAGTTAAATAATTATAAACTACTAGCACGCTAAAGGATTTCAAACTACGCCCCTATTTGACCCACATTAAAATTCACATTCTCATTTTTCTACTCATTTTCAACTACGCATTCTTCAATAAAATAATATTTTCCATCACATCGATAAGTTTTCCTTCTTTTTCAACCACACATTTTCCATCAATCTACTATTCCAAAATACATTCTTCCAAAATAATGTAGATCAAACACACCCTACATACAAAAAGAAATTAAACTCCAAGTCTCCAATTTTCTACAAATAACCAACAAGGACATATTGACCATAGAAGAATGTTAAAGCATAGTCATGGCCATACAATAGTGAAACATAATCTGAAACAACCAAACCTTTTGATGACATGGTGATATCAATGTTTTTTTTTTTTTTTACAAAAACATAATTTATGCAAGCCATTATTTAGATCGTATTTATTGATCTAGGCATATCTCATTTTCATTTTGCAACTATTAGTCCGATAGATGGGTTGCCTAATTTTTTATTGTTCCTATCTTGTTTAAACTGATATTGCACTCCTTGTGTTTTATCTTTTGATGTTGATTTATAAAATTACATGATTACCTATCAAAAAATAAATAAATTTGCCACATAATACAACCTATAATGCTAATGGTCATTTGTCAGAATTAAAGAATAGGGAAGAATAAACAATGTGCACTTGATACAAGTTTAATTCGGTATGAAATTTGGATCTTAAACCATGAAGATTCTCCAATGTAACATCTGCTTTTCATGTCAGTGTACTTTCTTCTTTCGCAAGATATGAATTAGGCCATACATTCCGTAACAATTCCTATTACCCGTGTTTTTTATTTCTAAAGTATGAAATGAAGTCAGAAAATCATCAGCCTGAAACAAAAAGATAAAAATATGTACCTGTACTGGCTTTCTCCTTAACACTTGAAATGCTTCTGCTCTCATTGATAAAAATCTAAGGAACTTCTTCGTCAGTATGTTTTCAAGTTCATCTGACTGCTTTACCTATCCAATAACATCAACAAAATACAAACATAAGGGCATGAAAATTTGTCAATTTTGTATTATTTTTTAGGGCTCTGCATTGCCCCATAAGGATGTCAAGAGATCTGAAAAATCCTTCATAATAAGTTGGGCTCAGTCATGAGGCTTAGGATCAAACTGAGGGGATCAATGTAACTCATAGATCATTCATTAAGAAAACATCCAACTCAGGGATGGAATAAGCTTCAACTGATAGTTCTTGTGAAATTACGGAGAATAAAAGTTGCCAAATATTCGTTTAAGACAATTCTGAAGAAAGATGCTATGGGAATTCTTTTAAATTTATCTTGCATTAAATGTTGCAGGAAAAAAGCATAGCCAGGTTGCCAGTGCTTTCAGCTTCTCAGCAAATACCTTTGCTGTACCTATCCTCCGTGTTACCTTTGCTGTACATCCTCCTTGTCAAACCACCATAACCTTTTTACCTTGATAGCTTGTAAAAGACTTCACTTCTGAAACTCGGTGAGAATAACATTCAATGCCAAGCCACAAAAGAGCATTCCCAACAAAATTATCAAATTTGATCCTGATTTACCATAGTGGACCAAAAGATTTCCATAATAAAACCAATCAACCCAGCTGGAGGTCACAAAAACCATTGATGTGATTCTGGCCTACACAAAATCTCCACTTATTCTCCTCCTAATTCATGTCATTATTGTTCATTTGATGCTTTTACATTCAGTCGGACCTTACCTGGTTTCCATTCACGAGTTCAATTTTTAAGCACTGAAACAAAAGTAACGGTAGTTTCATATGAGCCTGAGGACAACTAGAATGAATGATTGTGTAACATCAGGCACCACACACTGACAAATTTCTTAATGGATGGTTATAGGTATTATTAGCACAATTTCAAGTCTCATTTGTGGGTTTTTCCCCATCCCTTTCAGTAAAAAGGTACAGGCGTAAATTTTTCAGTTCTAGTGGAGCATTCCAGCTACCCATGAATTTTGAACAGAGTACATAATCATATTAACGAGTGGAATCAGCTCAATGGAACTACTTTGGACATATACTAATGATACTCACACCAAATGGATGATTATGCAACAAGTAAGAAAGGTGAAACCTCCAGGCTTGAATTGAAAAGGCAGCAGAAAATAGAAAATTGATTTATGCAGCTTTGCTTACAACTCTGTCAAGATTGATAAATACTGCACAAGGGGGCATAAACATCCCACAATAAATAATTTGAGATCTGGCACTTTGTAAGTTGAAAGAAATTTGATTATATAGTATTTTAGTGGCATTTTTCTCAACATCATACAGGATATACCTAGGATACTATCAGTATCATTAGTTCTGACTATAATATTTCAGATGCAATTCAGAAGATGCACCCACAAATTAACACAGTTGGGGTAGGCAGCATATTTCAGTGGTGGTCCAAATTGTATTCCGAATTCCTTGAAAGCATCACCCTCCTTTCTCCTCTTCGAAGTGTCCAATAAAAGGAGGTTTCACTATTCAAGCATTTGGTTTCATCACTTCATCCTTCTCATGCAAAAGCTTTCAAGCAGCTATGAAACACTTGTCCAAGGTATCCTCATTTAACTAGTTTGAGAAAGGTCACCAATAAACAAGCTAGCTAAACTGACATGCTATGTACCAACTTGAGATTTGGAGAGTTCCTTGCTAGATTTGTCCAGACAATCCTTACCTCTTCTCACCAGTTTAGGCTCTATGAAACTAACCGTGTCAAGTCTTCTCCAATACATTTGTGCATTTGAATTTTAAAGCCATCACCTCTGACTTACTCCTTCATAGACCTTTCTTACCCTTCCTTAAAATCCACTTTAGAGAAACAATCACATGCCCACCCCCTCTCCCAAGAAAATATACTGAGATTATATCAACCACACCCTACACAATTGCCAGGAAATATCATTATGGTGTTCCCAAGAAACAGACAGAACTAAATATCTCACCTAGTATTTTAAAGCAGGCTCCTAATAATATTTTGTAAGACTTCGATGAAGTAACTTATTTTATAGATGGACTCAAGACATTAACATGTGACAGCAAACTGCAAGATGTAATTATTACTGTTAAAATTAGGTATACGAGCCATGAAGTTCTCATCATGACATGATTATTATGGCTGAAACAATTAAGGGTGAAGTGCAGAGAGTTTCTGAAATCATAGAGATAAAGTTGATGAACTAGTTAAAATAGGAAAAGTAAAATCAATCAATATAGCGAAGTAACTGGAATTTACCTTAAGACTGATGCGCAGAGAATTTATAGATGTTTCTATCAAACATTTCTCAGCCTCATTTCTACAGATCAACACCTGAGAGATCGCAGTTCACAAATAAGTCTTAGGTGTTTAACTGAGATATGACTATCAATGAAAAGCAGACAAAGTTAGCAAACAAAGGTTCAATCATAGAAAAATTCGTTTACGTTTGAACTATAATTTTAATTATATAACATGTTCAAGGAAAGTAGACTAAACAAACACTAGGACCCTTGAAGGACAACGAGCTGCCTCTATCGTAACTAGCAGACAAAGCCAAAAGGCCCAAAAAAGCTTTTTTGGAGCCAATTTTGATGATAAGGGTGGAGAAAGAGACCATTGAAGTTATTTTAGCTATAAAAGACCATAAAATTCTGATTTCTCGCACGGTAAGAAATGGTTGTTATAAATGTAATTTCAGAAATTTAGAACGTGATCGCAACCACTTGCATGGCTCTCGGTCACGCGAGTGTAAACATGCATACAAGACATTCTTGCTTCTTAATCCTCCATCATTCCCTCTACCTAATCATCTCTCCAGTCAGGACTTAGAAGTTGAGGTGGATGAGGTGGAAATTGATGAAGTTCACAGTGTTGGCTCCACCAGACTTTTAGTATTTCACTTCATTATTTCCCACTAACAGATCCTGATAAAAGATGCAAACTACGACCTGAGTGCTTTATTCTTACTCTTCAGTTTTGGGCAACAAGTTGCCAAACTACCAGTCGTCTATCACCCTTTTCTCATTTAACTTTTGCGAACGCTCAAGGCATCAGCGAGAAAAGGTATTAATGACCTAAGCAACCATTTGGCCCAGCTACCTAGCAAGGCAATTGATTTCATTGAAACAAACTTAGATCGTTACAAGGTAGGCTCGTATCTGAGGCCTCAACAATTCTTAAATGACTTTGAGGGCCTTCAACAGGTATTTGGTAATCCTTATTCTTGACTCCAAAATCATCCCTCAATAATCTTCTTGAATGCATTATTCAAAAATAGTGGATTACTAGATTTCAATAAGAAAACTGTGCAACATATGGAAACTCTTATAAACCTTCCTCATTAGCCATACCTAAAAAAACTCGTGATAACAGAATGCATCAAGTTATCTTGAATACAAGCTAGTTCAGGAAAAAAAAAAAAAACAAATTGAACCCCACGGGCAGTATATCCATCCAAACTTTGGATTTGGGTCACAAAGTTCATGAGGAATAATAATGAGTTTGACTTGGACAAAGTCAAACGACCATCCTGCATGCCCATAAGCAAGAGCCTGCACAACTTCAACCTTAATTACTTAATTCTATGCATGGTTGGACAGAATCACTAGCAGAAAAATTACAGAAAATATATTGTCGAGAAAGGTTATCTTGCTGTGTGCTTCAGTCCTGTGAAACTCATACTCTTGCACTAACGATGAATTAAGTTGAATTTTTGATATAATGTCACAATTCTTAACATATTGCCAAAGTAATCATGTTTCCCAAAACACTAGTAGAAATTGGGCCAACTTCGTCTTTAGTTGATCAATATTCAAATGCAAAGGATTAGATTTAGAGGAAGTTTGCCTTCATTACATTGACGTGTGTTAAGAAAAAAATTGTCCAATAAATGAAGCAAATACTCGAAAGGAAATCATGTGCAAAGTAACCTTGAACTGTTTACCAGAAAAAGGTCCATTACATTTGTAAAATGCTGTTGTCTAAAACTTGTTGTAACTAAAATCCATCAATCAGCTTAGGTACATCCTATGAAAATTATATCCAGCCTAAAACTCTTAGTGAGCATCATACTTGTGTCTTTTATACACAAATGGTGTCATGACGACAGATGCTCTTGCGTGTGGAATGTGAACACTGAAGAGTGGGTAAATATCTTAAAAGTACCAGTAAAAATGACTATGTAATGGATGTCTAGCAGTCATAATGCATGTCAAACAATAGAGACACTAATTCCTTGATTATCATTCTCTGGATGAAATTCAAGTTTAAATAGTCACATCTAAGGAAAACAAGGCTTACAAATTGTGACATTAATAGCTAAATCCTATCTAATCTTTATTCTTGCCATACCCAACCTCTCCCTAACCTGAAAGATAAAGTCAAGGCGTTCAATTTCAAGTCATTTTATATTAACATTCTAAGGTGTGATATGAAGACAATTAGCATATGAAGGTTTCCTATCATAGAATCTTTTATAATTCAAGCGCCTCTAAATCTATCTGTTCATCTTGGTAAACAGTACAATATATGTGTGTAGTGAGTTTAGGAAATTTGTAAATATCCAAGCTCTTCTTGTGCCTGTGATAGAAGTTCATAATTTCATGGCTTGTTATAGTTCTTTTGTATAACAATTAACTAAACTGGGTTAAGCAAATGGCTGCAAAGGTTGGTATTAACATTAAGATCATTTTTAATTGGACCCCATCAAAGTTCTCTAACATAGAAGATATATGAAAGAACAATTACAGGTTAAAAATTCAACTTATAAATCCTCGTATAAATGATGATGTATGGAAAGATAAAATGTAGCATATGGAGATAAGAAGAGTTCTTACAGGATTAAGTAGAAGTTCGGGACTGGTCCTGAAAATCATAATGCAAATGTCAAAATCATTCATGTGTAACTGATGGTCTGATACTATGTCTGGACCAAGAATATATTCGAATTTGATGCTATCAACCAAAAAATGCCCTGCCTTCGCGAAATGAGAATATTAAGCCCCCGTTTGGGCTCCATTAAAAAGTAAATTTTGGGAAAATATATTTTGGAATAGTGGAGCCCAAACAAGGGCTAAAAAACATTGATCAATCCAAAAATAACATGCATATATTATGTATCTAGGTCAAGGTTTAAAAAGGCGAAACCAATTACTAAGGCGGTTTTTCTTTATGAGGGGAGGCGTAAGCCTCGAAGCGGATTGAGACGTAAGCCTCATAAAAAACAAAAAATCTAAGTAAAAGATTTATAAAATAATGCAAAAATACAAAAAAATCAAAATTGGAGCATATAGTAAATATGATATATAGCCATTAACACACTGAGATATAGTCCACATAAAGAAAGAAGACTTTAGCAAAAAAAAAATTACAAAAGTTAGAAATCACTTCATTTGCAATTGAAAAAAAGAAGCAGCTTAAACTAAAAAATAATAATAATCTGCACTATCATCACTATTACTAACGTCGTTAATGGAATCATCATCATATCTAATTTCCCCATCATCTTCCTATTCGCTACTCTCAATTTCTACAAAATCATCAAATTTTAAATGAAGAGCACGCCTCATGCTCCATGAGCCTCAGATTTAGAGGCGTGAGTCTCATATTTTTAGCCTCAAAAATACCTCATCGAGCCATACTACATGCGCCTCACAATAAGGCGCGCCCGCCTTTCTAAACCATGATCTAGGTAGAGTCATATAATCCACATAAGAAAATGCGTCAAACTTTTACTTACAGCCTGTATATGCAAATATTGCAACTTTTATAGCATCCTGTATTGTGCATGTGCATAGTGATATTTATAACACACCAATGCAAGGATTTTTCGCTCTTAACATACGTTACGCATAACTCATACCAGAATGTGAGAGAACATTGTAGAATATGAGTGAGGTCATATATCATATTGTGGTAAGTTGCAATGTCCATTCAATCATTGGATGACAGGGACTTTCTGCAACAGATTAGCTCTACAAGCTCATTTAACAGGCTCTCCTAGTGAGCAATGCCTTACAACTGATGCATAAGAGGCTATTTGCATATCTATTAGCATTACTATCCACTCCAGAGTCAAGCATGGATATGCATAAATGACTACAATATATTACTAGACAAGTGAGAATAAATTTTCTTTTTTTTCTACAAATGCTAGGGAGGATCGTGTAACTTGTGCACGACACAACACTCATATGTGTTTTTCTATTTTCCCCTTTGTTCATATTTCACTGGCCTGACTAATTTGATAAATTCATTTTAAAACGTCAAACAAAAGAGGAAAGCCGTAACATTGATGAGCATATACACATATCACATACTTCAATTCTACTTCCGGTTTGTTGTGCCTTTCAACTTCTTGACAAGGAAAATTCTGCAAAAAATGAAGAAAACACAGAATTCAAATGAATAAATGAAAATAAATAATTATTTAATTGAAATTGGCAGGAGCATATATATATTTTGACTAATTTTCAATTTTCTACAAAAAATCTGAGATACAAAAATAATGAAAATTAAATTAATTCACCTGCAGGCACATCGCAGCTTCAAGAGTGTTCCGAATGCAAGTTAAATATAATCGCGATGTGTTCGCCTACAGTTTGAACAACAAGGTTCGAAATTACAGATTAATAAAGTACACGTACTTATACATAAATGATTACACTGAATGCCAGTGAAAATTTTGAAGAAAACTGACCATCAATTGAGCTTGCAAAGAGACGGGTAGATCTACGATCACTGGCGTGTTAGCAAATAATTTTGCATTAATTAATCAAACTTTGCCTGTTATTCTGTCGTGGGGTTCAAGACTTTGCGCAGCTAGAACGGGGGAATGGTGGAAAATACCCGGTTCACCGACCACTTTTTCACGTTAATCAAGTAAAAAAAGGAAAAATTAAAAAAAAAAAATTAAAACTAACATTTTCCCATTTTTACCCTCACACGTGACTTGAAAGAGAGTTGGGAGAGAAAAAAGCATGTTTTTGAATTTTTGTTGATTATCTTCGAAGAAATTATCATAAAATCAATTATTAATGGATGAAATGTGATTTGGGTGAGATTTGGGCGGGCGGGGATCTCCGAAAATGACATTTTCAAGCAAATCTATCAAGGGAAAAATTTATGGGTCAGGTGTTTACTTTCACCAAATCACGAATCAGGCCCCAACGTTTAATCTTTCAAAAATCAGGTTTTCGGTTGATTTCATTGGAAATTCGGTCACAGATCGTAATCGACATTCGAATCTCTGCGACTGAAAATCCAATGGCAGGTCACGGCTGTCACATACGAATCTCTGCGATTTACCCATTACCCATCAGTATGTTTTATACTTTACATAAACTTGTGACTCCAATTGATGAAATAACAACGCACAATCAATAATATATATGCAATGATGGGAATGATATTTTAGAAATCTGTGGCTTCCTGCATTTGACATCTGCGACGTGCATGAATTCAATGCAACTTCTGAAATCTGCATGTTCAAAAAACCTGTGACCTGGAACACCTATGTCGCCTGCAACAAATTTCGATTAATAATACTGTCTTCCTACAATTGAATTCTGTGACCTGCAAGTTATACTATCTGTGTCCCGAAGTGTGTATGTGACCTGCATGTTCTACTACCTGTGACCCGGAAGACCTATGTGGCCTGCATTTAATTTCGATTGAATTCTGTGACCTGCATGCTCTACTACCTGTGTCCCGAAATCTGTATGTGACCTGCATGTTCTACTACCTGTGACCCGAAAGACCTATGTGGCGTGCATTTAATTTCGATTGAATTCTGTGACCTGCATGCTCTACTATCTGTGTCCCGAAATCTGTATGTGACCTGCATGTTCTACTACCTGTGACCCAAACAGATATATATGCCCTATATGGAATCAATTTGAGTTATTACTGTTATCTGTGACCTGCCTGAATTTATGACCCTATGTAGTCTCCTATCTGTGACCTGCATGAATCAATTTAAATACAGACAACATGCATTTCATTTTGCAGATTAATGGATGTCCACGTATGTTTGCTGAATGGATCCCAGATATCAGTGGTTTTGCTAGCTCGGAATTGCACATATGCGAAGCTTGTGGATACTGTAATGAAAGAGTTCAGTTTGGATCCTACAAAGGTCGTGGTCACAATACAGTATCTACTAAATAATGAATTGCCGGCAGTAAGAATAAGAAGTGACAGTAATGTGCTATCATACATTACTCTAAAGGTTATAGATCGTGACCCTTCTAGATATCCATTACACATTGATGTTACCCTGATCGAGCAACAGTACATTACAATTCCAGCTGCTGCACATACAACCATAGAGCTTCCTTTACAGAGGGTGGTTTCAGACATATGCTCTGCAACTGTGGAACCTGCAGGTCACAATGGTGAAGATGAGGTCACAATTGTAACTATCGCTGATCATAACGAAGTTGAGGAAGGAAAGGTATTCCGTGATAAGGAAGTTCTCAAATTGAGCCTTTCTCTGTACGCGATTCAGAACATGTTTGAATTTGTAGTTGTTCGATCGGACAAGAAGGAGTACGTAGTTAAGTGTTTACATGAGGTGTGTACTTGGATTTGCAGATCTTCTAAGTGGGGAAAATCAGAACTTTTTAAGATTAGGAAGATCGCAAATGGTCACATGTGTGGGTCAAACATAATTTTGGGAAGTCACGGGCAACTATCCAGTACGGTTATTTCATCTAGTATAAAATACAAGTACACATCGTCATCCAATACTATATACACTCCAAAGGATATATGTAGAGATATGTTTCACATGTATGGTGTGTCATTGAACTACTCTAAGGCTTGGAGATGTCGTGAGCAAACATTAAGAATAATTAGGGGTGATCCAACAGAGTCATTCAGTAAGATACCTACCTACTTCCACATGCTTGAACAGAAAAATCCTGGAACGGTCACAGGATTGGAGCTTGATGGTCACAGTAAGTTCAAATATTGCTTCATGGCCTTCGGTGCATCAATTCAAGGATGGAAGCATTGCAGACCTGTAGTTGTTGTGGATGGAACCTACTTGAATGGACACTATGGTGGTACTCTATTCACAGCTTGTACGCAGGATGCGAACAATAGCATTTTTATTCTTGCTTTTGGGATTGGAGATAGTGAAAATGATAGAGCATGGACATGGTTCTTAGATAACTTAAAGAACGCTTATGGTGTTAGAGATGGATTATGTTTTGTATCAAATCGCCATGTTAGTATCAAGAATGCTATAGAACGTATCTATCCGGGTACCTGTCATGGTATTTGTTCCTATCATTTGTTACAAAATTTGAAGTCATACTATGGTAAAACAAGTCACAACATAACACAAGCGTTCAATGCGGCTGTTCGATCATACACATTATCAGAGTTCGAGTATCACATGCAACAGCTTGACATGATGAATGCACATATTATGAGTTACCTGGTATATTCCTACTTTTTCTATTCTTTCCAGTTTGTTTTAAAATAATCCCAAAGTTTATGTTCTGTGACCCTCATGTACATGGTTGACTTTTTAGGAGGCTGTTGGACTTGAAAAGTGGTCACGATTCCACATGCCAGAAAATCGATATTCTACAATGACCTCAAATATAGTAGAATCAGTCAACGCAGTCACGAAAGCAGCAAAAAATTACCCTATTGTGTCATTGTTAGATTCTTTGAGACGGACTATACAAATGTGGTTATGTAAACATAGCGAGGATGCACATGGCACGTTCACAAGGTTGACAACCACGTACGAGAAACTTATGAGGAAAATGAGCACAGATTTGAAGAAACTAAAGGTCACATTTATGTTTTTCTTCTCCATTATGTAACTGTGACCCGAAAAACATATTCTGTGACTCAAACGATTTTACGTGACACGAGATTTACTTTCTTTGGACTTCATATATGTATGGTTTACTGTTCCTTGCAGGTGTTACCTGTGAGCCAGACAGTGTTTGCAGTCAATGATGACCATTCGTCTTTCGTTGTAGATATAGACCAACGTACGTGCACATGCAGGATGTTTCAAGTTGATCTATTTCCATGTCCACATGCACTGGCTGTGATTGCACATACTAAAGGGGATCCCTACGACTATTGTTCTTATTACTACACAAAAGATGCATACATGAAGACATACCAAGAGTTCGTGTTACCAGTTGGAGATCCATCTGAATGGACCGTCCCTGTAGAATTGAATCACAAAACTGTATTAGCTCCTTTTCAGAAAAGGAGTTCTGGTAGACCTGCCGAAAAGAGGAAAAGATCAGCAAGTGAAGGGAAACAGATTGTGAAATGTGGTCGCTGCAGGGGATATGGTCACAATCGAATGAGATGTACTAACTTGGTTCCATTGAGCCACAGTCAAGAAGGGACAAAGATTCAGAACAAGCAAATCAGTCGATGACATTTGCACCATATTCATTACAATTTCACAAATTCATTATCTTTTGTTTAACACGTTGTAGCCATCCAACATTTTAATGTGATTTGAAAATAATTGAAATGAGCAATACTTGTTCAAATTATTGCGTGTTGGAAGTTTCTTATATATACAATCCAACTGTGACCTTCAGCAAAGTTTATGTTAACAGTCTGCTATAATCTGTGACCCTGTGAAACGAATATAGTGGTCTGTGACTTCAATAAACCGATTGTGACTTCATGCAATATTATATAACTGCTAGTATTCCTGTGACCTTCACACTCCAACAATAATATCACATGTGACCCTGTAGAAAAATAATACTACAAGCTGTGACCTCTTTAAATATCCACTAAACTGGACCATCATAAACCTGTATCCATGCCCTGTCTTCATCATATTGTAATGTAAACACATGCAAAAGACAACTTCTTAATTCAAACTCATGCCTGCTCATAATGAAAATTTTGCCCATTACCATTAAAAAAATCAATGTACATTTTGTCCCAATAAAAATAAAAACTGCACATCAAAATAGACTACGCCATCATAAAAAATGACAATAAGAGACTTTACAGAGTTTGATAATTGTTTTAAATTTTTCAAAAACAAATAAGGACATCCATCACTACATGACTCCATGACAATCTCATCTCCTCTTGTATATGCTCCGATGTTTATAAAGTCTTGTGGCAATGTCCAGCCTTGCTCTCCCCGCATCGAATTTGATCGGCATCGAATCCTTATCATCATGTAGCAAGTACTCAGCATACTTGATGGTGAAGATGCCGCAATCATGTCTGAAAAAAAGAACCATAATGTATTAGATCACATGCCAGAACATTGTAAAATGCCATATGAGGTCACAGGCTTACCCATTGCTCTGTTGAGGAAGACTGCTGTCAACCATTAGCCTCAGGTCCATACGATCTTCACCGTCGTAGTCAATATGTCTTTTCCAAAGACCAACATAGTTCAGAAGATAGGGAATGATCTTCACAAAAGGTTCAATACCTATACGAAGGAGGAAGTCGTGGTATGTCTTTCCAGCAGAGTTGAAAACATGGAGAGTGTGTGTCCTGAATTCAAGGACTGCCAACATCCAGTGTGCCTTGTTTGTTGGAATAATGGGCATGAATACATGGTCCACACTGCTCCATGGATGGCTTAAAGGCAATGTTCCTTTCGTCACAACATCTATCAAGCTGGACTCTGACGATATAATGGTTGGATCTTGCTTGAACTTGGAGTATATGTTTTTCAGCTTCATTTGGAACCAGGAGTCCGTGGTAGTAGCTTTCAACTTTGCATTCTTCCCATAACGTGTCAACTGGTGGATGTAATAGAAGCACACATCCATGTGCTGTCGTAGGAAACAGAACATGTTAACAAAATCATCAGCGAAAAATAAACAATCACATATTGATATGTTCACATAAGCTGTGACCTATTGACAGAAGCTGTGACCTATGTCGACAAACTGTGACCTCATTTTCTGTAAATGAATATTTAAGTAGGGGTATCTTACCATGCTGCTTAAGGAGCACTCAGAATTCACCAGTTCATGAAACCAAGTTTTACTTCCAACCTTGAACCTACCTAGCAGAAATGGGGGGCTGATAACGTCATCAGCATCATTGAATTTCTTCCTACAAGCATAATATGAACTATAAAAATTTGTATCTGACAAGCTATCAAACAACTTTCAGGGATGGAATATGAATTTACTTGTTTCTTGGTTTGTATCCCCGCTGGAACCAACTCTGGAATAATGAAATGTCAGCCTCATCGCCCGCGGTTGTAATGCTCAAAAACCGAACGTTGTCGGCGTGCTTGAGTACTTTCCCTTCATCGGCTACAAAGGGAGATTGAAGTATCCTCGCCGGGTCCGGAAACCCTCTTCATTGGCGAGTCCCGAGCTTGGTTCGTACAGGGGATACTCGCATTTAGTGGTAAGCTGTCATGTATCTCGTTGTTCGGGACTACCATTATATCTCGTGACTGTGACTTGTGTGTTGTGTGACTACTACTACATCTCGCGACTGTGACTTGTGTGTTGTGTGACTACAACTATATCTCGTGACTTTGTGTGTTGTGTGACCTAATACCAACAAATGTGTACGTGACACACTGTCTTAGAAAGAGAATTATGTAAAATTCCAAAAACTGTAATGTACCTCTGCCTCTGTCATCTTCGTGTCCTGAAGAACATCAGAAATGATGCAGTCAACCTTTTGCTGAATTTTTTGTGCTTGAGTCGGAGTTTGTGTTTCAAGTTGAGTGAAATCAAGACCCAAGTCGAACGAAGGCGGTTGAAGACTGAGTTGTATATCATTACCTTCGTCCGGAACCATCTTACCCTTACCTTTAGTGTCCAAACTCGATCCCACATGAGATGCCTGAAGATTAGACCAAGACATAATTTAAAATGAAATATGGGATAATTCAAAAACAACATGACTTCATTCTTACTTACTTCACCAGGCTTCTCAGAAACTTCAGCCGCATGCCCTTCATGCATGTCCTTGGAACTTTCACTGAGTCTCTTCAAAATCTCTTCCATCGTACTTGAGATCAACGCAGATACAGACTCAGACAAGAACTGCATGTTGGTTTTAATTTCTAACACGTCATTCCTAATCCCAGACTGCATCTGGACAATATCGTCCATCCTCCGTAGTTGTTCACCTTGTAAATGTGACAACCGTGACCTCAGATCAGTTATTTGCCCCGTGAGTTCATTTCTTAAATCCTCAACAGCCTGCAAAACGTGAATATAAATTAGTGACAGAAATAAATGAATTTAAATTTGTCTGTGACCTGTGTGTAAGGATCTGTGACCTGTGCATAAGGATCTGTGACCTGTGTGTAAGATTCTGTGACTCAGTATAGGGATTTGTGACTCTACTTTGAAGTTATTACCCTCACTAACAACTTACATTATCTGACATTGGGACACTTGGGTGGGGTTCCTGTGCAGAGAAGTGTTCAGACGACGGACGGGAGGTCCTTGTAGACTTTGCATGTTCTGTTGTATCCTCCCACCTTGGTGGAGGATCTTGAAAGTCATCATCATCTTCTTCAACGTCACCGTGTCCAGTGCTGCCATCCGTTATCCTGTGAACGGATGAACTCATGTGTACCCCACGAGAAGCAGCATCATCACTTGTTCCTACACCGCGAGCTGAACGTTCCGTCCTTCTCTTCTTTCCCATAGCACGGCGTTTAGCAACTGGCTGAACCGGTTGACTGTACTGCAACCCATTCATGTACGGCATATCCATCTCGGTGTCCAAGGGGTCGAGGTCACGTATTACAATCTGCAATGCCAAAAACCAAAAAAAAATATTGTTAACAACAATACACAACTTACTACAAAATAAATTCCATACATTTAAAATTATTACATCGGGGTTGGAGAAGCATTCGTCTCCTTCCAGCTTAGCGGCAGACGGGGGCTCATCTGCCACCCAATTCATGATCCGAGGAAGTGTGTCAGACATCCGTTTGACAATTGATCCATCAAGACTGGGAATAGTCTCATATATCCACACTTGAAAGGGTATCAACATGCCTCTTAGCCTGTAATGTCTTGTCCTCTTGCTCAACCCTTCTCTCAAATCATTTAAAGTTGATTCAAAGAGTAGCTTCCCCCATGGAAATTTGTTCATCAATGCAAAATCTTCAACCAACACAAATAAGTAGTGATCAACCACCTTTTTATAATCCCTGGGGAACAAGTATGATGTAATAAAATAAATGGCTCCTAGTTTGGCTACGTCTTCATCCAACAGGACCTCAACAACATCCTGTTCTGGTAGTTGGCAAGCTGATAGGAATGTGTCCCTGACATCTTCATGAGTCACTGAGTTAAGCTGGCTGAAGAATTTTTCCTTCAAAACTGAAGGGACGTCCTCAAGATTCTCCACATCACTGTCCCCTATGCATCGGAGACCAGTAATTACACATAGTTCGACCATGGAGAATCTAACGTATCTTCCTGAGACACGAAACCACAGTTCATCTTCGTTTGGCGTATGAACCTGTCTGAGCAGGAAGTAGTGGATCAACTGTGACTGTAGGGCTATGTCGGGGCAATCCATAAAATGTCCAAAGCATGTACCCTTGAGAATTGTTTGTTGGGCTTCACTTAGATGTCTCTTAATGTTAGTCAGAACACCTTTTGGCATGGACGTTGTAATCTTGCCAAAAAACCATTTTTCTTCAGGTAACATGTATTCCCAAACCTGCAGCAATGCATGGTTATCAATCTCACATATGGAAATTAACATTAGTCATAGATGACAAAACACCCAAAGCAAATACAAAACTAAACCCATACAGAAATCACAGGACATGTCTTAAATTATATTTCACTATGGCAACATTTAATGCTACTTCACAATCATAAAACAGATCACAACTTATGTAAACATGATGTGAAGAATTGAGGTTACAGGATGAGTTCATAACACCCATATATGTGTACATTCACATCCAAATTTGATCTGCCAACGTAAAACACACCCAACACTCAAAACTAGTTCTCAATAAAACAAGATATCAGGTCACAGGGAAAGGGAAAACACCAAGACATCAGGTCACAGGAAGAAGAAATCAGGTCACAGGAAATGGAAAAATACACTAACACACGATTAAGGTCACAGGCATACATTAAGATCAAAAATTAAACATCCACAGTAACAAAAACCCCAACTTCAACCCTGTTCCTCAATCAACAACAAACAAGACACAAAATGAAATGACAAAATGATGAAAAAATCGAAATGTTTGATTTAACCGGCGATTGCCATTTTACCCATGCCATTACCTTCTTCCTTGACTGAATACCACTTGACCTGTGCGATTTTTCCCTTGCTTTCGGCATTTTGGAGTCACTGTCCATTATCTTCCTCTTCTCCGTACGCACCGGCTTCTGCGCCGACTTCTTGCCCGTCATCTCAACTCTCTTCTTGGCCATTTTTGTTCACCTTCTACAGATTATTTATGGGTCAAGATACCGTGAATAACTATCGCAAACGGGGAAGAACGTGGTTGAGAGAGGGAGCCAAGAATGGGGAGATGGGATGGTGGTCGAGAGAAACTAGGGATTTGAAAATATGGGAAGTTTGAAAATAGGAAGTTTGAATGTTTTTCACCATTTGAACCCCACCTTTAACGGGATACGCGCGTAATTGATAATTAAAATATTAACTGTTTAATTAAAATATTAATTGTCTAATAAAAAAAAAACCTGATAACTGAAAAAAAAAGGTGAAAAACTGATTTTTTAAAACCTAATAGAAAAGGCCTGGTTTCATGCAATTTCCACATCTATCAATTGAAGGAGAAAAGTCCAGACGCGTCTGAGCCACTGGGCTTCTGGGCATCTGGCCCAAACTCCCAGCAGTCTCGACTTCTGGGAGTCTGAGAGTCTTGGCCCAGTTGATTTTTTCCTTTTTCATTTAATATTTAATTTAAAATTAAATTTTAATTTTATTATTTAATATTAATTATAGTTTAATTTTGTCTTGAATTTTTAATTATTTATTTAATATTTAATTTAAAAAATAATTAACTTATTTAAGTAAAATTCACGAAAAAAAAGTTTTTAAAATATAAAATATTATTTAGTTATAAATAATAAACTATTAAATATTCGTTTGTTTATTTATTATTCTATTGATTATCATTAATATTATAAATTATAAAGCAAACTATTAAAAAATATATTTTAAATTACTTATTTAATTTGATTACAAAAAATAAAAATAATCCATTTAAAATATATTTTTTAAACTACTTATTGAAATTGTTTATAAACAATTTAAAATAAATTATTTCATTTAATTTCTATATTTTAATACCTTGTCTAATATTTAGTTACAAAAGAAAAAGTTTATTTAAATTTGAAATATTATTTAATTACAAATATTAAATAGACAAAATAAATTATTTCTTTTAATTGTTTATTTAAATTTTATATTTCGATTGTTTATTTAATATCTTATTAATTAATAATAATTAAATATTATATAAACAATTAAAATAATAAATTTAATCATAAATTCCTCGTTTACAACGAAATATTAAGTGAACAAATAAAATATTTATTTTAAATTATTTCTTTTATATCACTTATTGAAAATGTATATAAAACATGAACTGAACAATTAAAATAAACAATTTAAAATAAATTATTTAATTTAATAGTTTATTTAAATATTTATTGTTTATAATTAAAATTAAAATTGTTTATTTAAATTTTATATTTTGACTGTTTATTTAATATTTTATTATAAATTCTTCTTTTATTTTGAAATATTAAGTGAATAATTAAAATAATTTATTTTAAATTACTTATTGAAATTGTTCAAAAAACATTAAATAAACAATTTAAAATAAATTATTTCATCTAATTGTTTTGTTATAAATAATAAAAAACAAAATAAATTGTTTCTTTGAATTGTTTATTTAATATTCTAATAATTATAATGAAATATTATATAAAAAATTTACAATTAAAAGAAGAATTAATGAAATAATCGGTTAACAATTAAAATAAAAAATCAATTTTATATTATTTAGTTATAAATAATCAAATATTAAATATTCTATTATTTATTTAATATTCTATTAATTAAAATTATATACACAATAAATGAAATATTGAATTGACAATTAAAATAAAAAATAATGTAATAATCAATTAACAATTGAAATGAAAAATAAAAAAATATTATTTAGTTATAAATAGTAAAATATGAAATATGCAATTGTTTATTTTATACTCTATCAATTATAATTAAATTAATTATAAACAATAAATAAAATATTCAATTAACAATTAAAATGAGAAATAATGAAATAATAGGTTAACAATTAAAATAAAAAAATAAAAAATATTATTTATCTATAAATAATAAAATATGAAATATTCTATTGTTTATATGATATTCAATTAATCATAATTAAATTAATTATAAACAATAAATAAAATATTCAATTAACAATTAAAATATGAAATAATGAAATAATCGGTTAACAATTAAAAGAAAAAATAATAAAATATCATTTAGTTATAAATAATCAAATATTAAATATTCTTTTATTTATATAATATTCTATTAATTATAATTAAATATTATAAACACAATAAATAAAATATTGAATTGAATTGACAATTAAAATAAGAAATAGTGAAATATAATCAATTAACAACATAAATAAAAAATAAAAAAATATTATTTAGATATAAATAATAAAATATGAAATATTCAATTGTTTATTTTATATTCTATTAATTATAATTAAATGAATTATAAACAATAAATAAAATATTCGATTAACAATTAAAATAAGAAATAATGAAATAATCGGTTAACAATTAAACGAAAAAATAATATAATATTATTTAGTTATAAATAATCAAATATTAAATATTTGATTATTTATTTAATATTCTATTAATTATAATTAGATATTATATACACTATAAATGAAATATTGAATTGACAATTAAAATAAGAAATAATGAAATAATATGTTAACAATTAAAATAATAAAATATTATTTAGTTAGAAATAATAAAATATGAAATATTCAATTATTTATTTAATATTCTATTAATTATAATTAAATATTATATACACAACAAATGAAATATTGAATTGACAATTAAAATAAGAAATATCCAATTGTTTATTTTATATTCTATTAATTATAATCTATAAATAAAATATTCAATTAACAATTAAAATAATGAAATAATCGGTTAACAATAAAAAATAATAATAAAATATTATTTAGTTATAAATAATAAAATATGAAATGTTCGATTGTTTATTTAATATTCTATTAATTATAACTAAATAATATTTTATTATTTTTGTATACACAATTAAAATATGCAATTTAATTATAAATTCTTCTTTTACAATTAAATATTAAGTAAACAATTCAAATACACGATTTAAATTATTTATTTAAAATAAATTATTTCATTTAATTGTTTATTTAAATTTTATATTTCAATTGTTTATTTAATATACTATTAATTATAATTAAATATTATATAAACAATTAAAATATGCAATTTAATTATAAATTCTTCTTTTACAATTAAATATTGAGTAAACAATTAAAATACACGATTTAAATTATTTATTTAAAATAAATTATTTCATTTAATAGCTAAGAACAATTCAATACCCGTCTACTTTGTTTATTTAAATTTTATATTTCAATTGTTTATTTAATATTCTATTAATTATAATTAAATATTATATAAATAATTAAAATAAGCAATTTAATTATAATTGAATATTTAACAACAATAATTATGCAACATACAAATTATAATTAATAATATACATATGAGTGCAATTAACTCATTAAACAAATATCTTTTAAATTGTAGTTTTTAGATTGTTCTTGAGCACTTCTGAGCGTTTTTATGTGTGTGTTCATGTCATTTTGTAGTTTCAATACATTGGAGAAATTGACGTATTTTGGAGCCTTGGATGAAGCCATGCGTTATCATAAAAATTGGATTCGAAGACGAGGTGAAATAAAAAAAAAATGAAGTGAAGAATGGTGAATTGGCGGAAATTAGCCAGAATAGATGGTAATAATAGTACAATTATCACATTTTTCATCCACTAATAATTGCATTTTCATGATTTATTGACGCCTAAATGTTCTAAGTACACTTGCATTTTGGTTTAGGTTGCAAATGAACAAATACAATAGAAATTAGAAGAAAAAAGCGAAAATGACCAAAATTGAGGAAAGTGATAGTTCATGGATTAAAGTGCAAATATTCTAAACTTGTTTCTAACCTCCTGATGAAGATTCGATAGTGTTGGAGGTCAATTCGACGAAAAATGAGTCAAATGGATGAAATATAACCAAAACGTTATCAAATATTAACTTTCAAGCTGAAAAGTTTTGCATCGATTTTCAGCTTCATATTGAGACCAGTTTTTGACATGGAAAACGATTGAATTTGAAGATGATATCTGAAACAAAGTTATAGCTCATTGAGTTAGCTTTCTAACGCATCTTAAATCATCTCAATCGGACATTAGAAGAAAAAGTTATGGCCAAAAAATGCTACAAGGTGCGCTAGATCCAGACGGACCCGGTGGCCTGCCGGTCCGTGCCCAGACAGCCCGAACTTCTAGGCAGTCTGGATCCTGACGGGTGGGCCGTCCGAGTCGTCCGGATGTTTGTTTGACCATTTTACAGACTATCGTAATTTTGTCTGAAATTATACATACAGATTAATTTTTTTCTCGTTTTTGTTAAAAATGATTATAGATCCATTTAAGATCATAAAATTTCTATATACTTATGTCGAAATAAGATTTAAAGATTAAAATAATGTACTAATTTTACTGAAACGAAAATTAAAATACGTAAATATAATTACCGATTTCATTGATGGCTATAAATAATATTTCCTTGTTGAGCGTTTGATAAATTTATCTATTTTCAAGTTTGAAGCAGATGAAAAATGAAATTATTTTTACCTGTGTTGGAGTAAACAAATAAAGAAAGTGATTTGATTTTGAAATTTTAAGTGAGAAGTGTTTGGAATTCTTTATAACTTAAAAAGGGTATTATTATCTTTTAAACAATACCATGTTTTTGTAATTGTATAACATTTTAAGAGTGGTTTTGTCTTTTAAGCATTTTAAGGCAATATGTGGTGAATGTCAAGGAATTTTGGGTGAAGTGGAAAATTGCATGTTTTACAAAGGCATTCTTAAAAGTCCCACCCAGCTAGAATGCGCTGATATGGACAATCCGCGGAAATATCAATAGAGGTCACATAGTTAACAGATTTGTTTTATTTTGGTCATTCAACTTTTATTTATTTCAATTTGATCATTCGACTTTGGATTAGAAGCAACTTGATTTTGCAAAGTTGAAAGTCTTTATCATGAACTTAGATGTGTTGATTCACTTGAGATTGAAAAGGAAGATGTTGTTTTAAGACAACGCAAGTGTTGTTTAACGAAATATTTTAAGATTTTGAAATAAGATTATTATAAGACCCCGTTTGATTGACGGAATTTTCCATAGAACTAGAAAAATATTTTTCAGTTTTCACTTTTTTGACTATTTGATAGGCGAAATTTTATACGGAAAATGTTTTCCCTCCCCACCCCCCACGTGCCTATTTTTCGGGTTTTAAGTGAAAAAATTTTCACCTTTTTGGTGGAAAAGAAATATTTCAGGCGGTTGTTGAATTTTTTTTTTTTTTTTTTTTTTTTTGCAATTGAAACAAATGTTATAACCAAGTGTAAAATAAAAAAAATTCACTTTAATGGACAATTTCCATATAAAAGAAAGTCAAACAAATACTAAACTTTGATAAAAAAAATGATTTCTAGAAAACAAATTTTTATTTTTTTTTACTTTTTGGCCATAGAAACAAATTTTTTAACCAATTGTGGAAAAAATTATCACTTTAATAGACAATTTTCATGTAAAATAAAGACAAACGAATAGAAACTTGTAAAATTTTTTGGGTGGAAAATTATACCAATCAAACACACTTAATTAATAATTCCTTGCAAAACAATTTCTTGACAATTACTTTCTCTGAAAATCATTTTCTTTCCACCCATTTTCCACCCTTACAATCAAGCGGACCCTAAGTGTTTATGTTCTATTTATTTGCTAGTCATTTACCGTTCGATAAAAATTAACATATTCATTTGTAGACGTTTCAAATGAGCTTTTCACTTGGCAATCAACACTAGCACGATTTTCTCGTCATAACTTACAAGTTTGAGTTGTTAACTCTTGAACTATCCAACAATTTAAAACTTAAGATAGGTGGCCACATGCATGGTCAAAGTCGTGATAACATCCGAGGTCCGCCAATAATTGTTGGAGGCCGTCTCATCCATCAACTCGTAGGCTTTCTAATATGTTGAATAATAATGATCGGACATGCTCAAAGATAGGGAAAAAGATGGATAGATTGACTTGTTATCATCTGTTTGGGTGTTTTTTTTTTTTCAAACTATCCAATTATGTGTCGACACGTGCCCCTTTTTGAACATGCATTTGAACCTACTTGTGTAGCACAATCTCAACAAAGCTAGCTCCATTGACTGTTGAATCAATCATAGTTCATGTCGTTCAACTCCATCAAATTATGTCTATAACTATATTATTAAACAGTTCCCCTTAAGATATTCATGTGTGTGTGTAGCCTCATGGGCGAACGTAGAACTTAAAAGTTAGGTGGGCATAATCGAATTTGTAAAAAAGTTGGAAGAAATTTTACAATCGAAAATTTATGTCCAAAAAAATCATACCTCATGTAATTTTACGTCAAAACATTTACATGGGATATGACTTTTTCGGATATAAAATTTCAAAAAATTTTGATGTCATATTCCATATAAAATTTCCTAATAAAATGATGAAAAATACATTGAGAAATTCGTATCGTAAAAATGATAAATGTTAATAAAATAATTGAATTTTAAAAAAAATGCAAGTAAGAAGTCTTTTTTTTAGACTCGCGTTTAACTCATTTTTAACTAGTTTAGACATTTATTTGGACTATTCGATATGCCCATAATGTAGTTCTCGAAATAAGTTTTGAGACGACATAAGTAATTTGTAGATTCGATTAGCGTACGATCGTCGGAAAATTTTTAAAATTAGCATGTTATCGAAATTCAAAATTATTGTGACTTTGCCTCTATTTTGTAGAGATTAAAATCAAATTTTTAGTAAATTTTGATAAAAGTAAAACAATTATGGATTTCATGAAATATGTTATTAAAATTAATTGTTAACTTTGATTTATATTAAAATTTAGATTTCAGTCGATATCAAACACGATTTTATATATATAAAAAAAAATTCTCAAAAGTTGAGGGGCACTTGCCCCCAGGACCCCCCTAGGTCCGCCCTTGTGTAACCCTACATGTAGCTAATTAATATGTGTGTAGTCAAATATACACGAATACATCAATACAAACCAAAATCACAAAAGTTTTTTTTTTTTTTTTTTCATATTTCTTAATTAATGAACAAGAATTAATTACCTAATTTATCCTAAAATCATGAGACTAAAAAAAGAAAAACAATTCGCAAATATATTGACGCTCAAATTCTGCAAAATCAATAGAAAGAAAAGTGATCAAATCAATTAATTACCTGATTAAACAACAAAGAATTCAGGAGCTTGCTTATTCTTGATAAATAATTCTTCCGCTCCGGTTCATTTCTAGAGAACAAAGAATGGTAGAGAGAGGTAGAGAGAAAGGTTTTCGAAGAAGAATGTAATTTTCAATGCCATACACAATTGTACTAGGTGCGAGCAACGTGCAATGCATGTTTGCTTAGTTTATATTTAATATTTTTGTTTAATAATTAATTTGTTATTAATAAATACGTAATTTTTTTTTTGGTTAATTAAGGGCATGTCTGGGCGCGCTACAAGGAGGAAGGAAAATTGATTATGTTACCCTTTTTTTTTCAAACCTACAGCCCTACAGTGAGAGAATTGGTCCAAAATTGCGGCTCCCAACAGCATGAATTGTGTTACTAACGGCTTGATTTCTGTTGAAAAGCAGAAACAGACACCCTATAAATAATTAATGATATAATGTTTATGTAATTGATAAATAATTAGATATGTGATTTTGATATTGTGAAGTAGGTTGGTGAGATTGAAGAAAATAAGTAAAAGTAGACAAATTTGGAGAAAGTGCTAAATTGTAAGGGATCCAAAGTTCGGGGGCTAAAACGTAAATACTTAAAAGTTGTGCCGAATCTCACGATGAAGATTTGAGAGTGCTCGGAGTCAATTGGATAAAGGAAGATGTCAAGGGGATCAAATTTAGTTTAAAGATGATCACAAATCAATTTCCAACCGAAAAGCTATGCTCCGGTGTTTTAGTCTCATATTGAAACCTATTTTTGACATAGAAAGTGATCAAATTGAAGAATGATGTCTAAATTAAAGTTGTAGCCAGATGTGTTAGCTTTCCAACGCATTTTGCATCGCCTCAATAGGATATCAGAATACAAAGTTATGATAAAAATATTGAAACAAGGTGCAGCTGCCTGTTTAAAACAAGAAATTCCGTTACATAGTCCGTTATATTGAGACCTATTTTTGGCATATAAAGTGGTCGAATTGGAGAGTGATGTCTGAACCAAAGTTGTAACCAAATGAATTAGATTTCCAACACATTTTGAATTGCCTTAATCGGATATCGGAATACAAAATTATGATAAAAATACTGAAAGAAGGTGCAGCTGCCTGTTTAAAATAAGAAATTCCGTTACATAGTCTGTTATATTGAGATATATTTTTGGCATAGAAAGTGATCGAATTGGAGAATTATATTTGAATCAAAATTGTAGCTAGATGAGTTTGCTTTCCAACTAATTTTGAATCGCCTCAATCGGACATCAGAATACAAAGTTATGATAAAAACATTGAAAGAAGGTGCAGCTGCTTGTTTAAAACAAGAAATTTCGTTACATAGTTCGTTATATTGAGACCTATTTTTGGCATAGAAAGTGATCTAATTGGAGAATGATGTCTGAATTAAAGTTGTAGCCAGATGAGTTAGCTTTCCAACGCATTTTGAATCGCCTCAATCGGACATCGAAATACAAAGTTATGATAAAAACACTGAAAGAAGGTGCAGCTGCCTGTATAAACAAAAAATTTCGTTACATAGTCCGTTATATTGAGACATATTTTTGGCATAGAAAGTAATCGAATTGGAGAATGATGTCTGAATCAAAGTTGTAGCCAGATGAGTTAGCTTTCCAACGCATTTTGAATCGCCTCAATCGAATATCGGAATGCAAAGTTATGGTAAAAATATTGAAAGAAGGTGCAGCTGCCTGTTTAAAACAAGAAATTCCGTTACATAATCCGTTAAAACAACAAATTTCGTTAGTTTTTCCGTTAAACCAACAAATTCCGTTAAATAGGCACTTTTTATATATAGAAAGATACGTAATGTTAGACGATAGACATTTGACTCAAATTACCCTCCCTTGGACCAAATTTAATAATTTATGTCTTTAGTCACTTAGCATAGAGGGTAATTTCGTCTTCTCATATGGTTAAGATGATTTGAGCGGGAAAATACACTCACGAGTACCTTGTGGCTGACATTTATGCTCGTTAATGTTGATATATTTACGATAATGGTATTCACAGTCAATTTCAATGAATTTCTAGTTATAGAAAAGTGAAAGTAATATTACTATGAGATTTTATTTTCTATAAATAGAAATTCAAGTGGCTCATAAGCTTCTATATCTGTACTTAAAATAATTTAAAAAAGAAAAGAGAATAGATTTCACTTTGCAAGAAAATATGGTCGAACACTTAATTATTCCAAAGTGTGATCAAATAATTTATTTTGTCTAATTATGTAACGAATATGCCGATATAATTCAATACATCATTCTCTCGAAATTTCTTAAAATGTCGACGATAATTTCTTCAAGTAATTGAATCCATCCTACCAACAATTGAAAAGTGAAAATTGACTGAAGCTTCGCATTTTAACCAAACGTGCTAAACATTACTAATTAAACATAATCCATACTTTATTTAATCAAAAGATCAACCAATACATAATCAACAAACTTGAGGTCCAGATCAAAGATAGCAAAAATAAATTGTTCACCCCGATTAGGATGTTAAATTAAAAAATAAAATCTTTGGAAAATTGTTTTTTCTATGTATCAGCGAATAAAAAAAAAAAAACCTTCCCCCTTAGCTTGGTAATTTATTTACTTGTTCGGTTAGTTTATTTGAACATTTCATTTGGTCCTCTATTTGTAGCATGTTAGTTTTTTTTTTTAATGCTTATAAGTTTCTCTGTCTCATACAAGTAAAAAGCTTACTTGGGCACTATGGGACGGACTATTAGCAAAATGAGGTCTCCTTTAATCTTGAACTGATTCTAGATTAAAATAGGATTGAATATTTAAGTGCATTGTAGCATATTTTTCAATTTACCTTTGTTGGGTTTTGATACCCAATAAATTCGGACAATGATGTTAAACCGATTTTTTTTTTGGATTATACTTCTAGGTCTCGGCCGATGAGTAAAGTGAAATCTCGACACCACAATAGTTCGAACCAAACCCACAATTTATTTGGACCATTTGAAGTAGCCTAATTTAATTAGGGTTGCTCATGGCCCTACCCAAAGACTTGGGATGGCTTTGTCGGTTTGATAGTCCACTTAAATATTTCCTATTGGGTCATATCTTTTCTAACCTAAAGCCCATACCTAATTTCCTTTATATTTACCACCCCATTACTGTTGATGTTTGAGTGGTGCCGCCTAAATAGAGAGTTAGAGTTTCTGTCTTAAAATTTTGTTGAAAATGATGAGCACAAAGTCATATTAGCGTTAAGAGAGATCGAGGAACTCGAGAACACGTAATATTTGTATGTGTGTTCTTGCCGGTATTGTCATATAGAATAATTAGTTCGAAACTTTCATACTACCTTTAATTTCGACTTTACTTTGTTTGAACTACACTATGGTTAGATTTAAATCGAAAAATATATAATCCTTATGTATAAGTATTGTATATTTTTTAATATGAGATTTTATTAAAATTTTGAACAAATGAGGGATTGTTGAAAATATTGTTCAAAAGTTAATAAAATTGGTTGTGAAATAAAAAATGGATTTGAGGCCAAAATGATGAACTATGCGACCGCTTAGTTCAATATGGCATGCGGTCTCATAGCCACATACTGGAACTGAAAGGCCCTGTGACTGCATTAACTATGCGGTAGGGATAGGTTTGGCCTATGCGACCGCATAGAGAAAAAATATAACCGTTTATGGCAGTTGATGTTTGAATTTTAGTGGTTTTTCATCTGATTTTGGCACCATTTCGTGGAAGACTATCGAGGCCTATATATAGGTGATCAATGTTCAAAGGCGTGATGATATATATATCATTCTTGAAAACATATTTATTTCGCACGTTATTGAAATAAATAAAAAATTCCTTCATACATATCCAAAAATTTCCTTTTTTTGTTCTTCAAGTTTTTTAGGATTTTCACTAGTATTTAAATGTTAAATCTTTTACAAGGTTTGATTAATCATGCAGACCATTTGACATAATCCCTTTAAGCATCATTTCAATCCGAGAGGGGACAAATATAGTTTGAGGACAACGATTATTTGTTCGGGTCTTCCTTTTCATCTTCCCTTTGATCCTCTTTTCTTTTCTCTAATTTTCTGGTTTTTTGTTATTTGCTTTCATCTTCATACCTTTTTGTGCACCTTATATTTTCCGACAAATGATCTCATTATAAGGCTTCATAAGCTTTTAGGCAATGGGCAAGCTGAAGTATTTTATATTAGATGGCATAAAATGATTCTACCTGGAAGACTTCCTGGAAGAACAGCTAACGAAGTGAAAAACCATTGGAACTCCCATATATGTACTTGCTCGAGGAGAAGTGAGGGGAAAATCCCCGAAAACCACAAAAAGCACGATTCGAAAACCCCAACCTTGGCCCCTAAAAGAACTGCACCATTCTTGTCGAGTGTAAAAACAACCCGTAAACCAAATATTTCAACAAATGAAAATTCATACAAATCATCACCAAAAGGAGTAGATGATTTGTTGGGAATTTACTTGTATAGCAAAATTTAAGCAAAATATTCAATTTTCACCGGAGATTTTCTTTGTACTTAGAGAGAAATTGTGATAAAGAATTATTTGTTTGATGAATTCCTTGAAGAACAACTATGATCCGCAATCTACAATTGTCTAATTGTAGTCTCCAATGAAAATCTGTTAAGAATTGGGATTCCATCTTAAAAGATCAACATTATTAAGAGGAGTAACACAATCCTTTATAAGTTGGTTTGTGTTTACATCTTTATTCGATATGGGATTCTATCCCTTAACATACCCCCACAAGATGGTGACTCATTTGAGCAGACCAATCTTAAAATCTGTATGCTCACTTTTGGAATTTTAACCAGATCGAATTACTCGTTAGAATTTAATGGGCTTCGATACCATGTTAAAAATTGATATTACATCTTAAAAGATCAATCTTATTAAAAGTAGTAACTCTATCCTTTATAAGTTGGTTTATATTTACATCTTTATTCGATTGGAGATTCTATCCCTTAACAAAATCCACACAGGAAAAGAAAACTAGGATTTTCTTATTGTGTTCTGAATTTTCAAACCATAACATCTATTAATTGAATTTCAAGTAGGCTTAACCCGTTTTTTAAATTTAACCTGGTCAAATATTTAATAAATCTAAATAAATAAATTTGGTCCATAAATTAATTAATCTAATTAATTAATTCGGACTTATTAATAAACAATCCAATTAATTAATTCTCCAGCAGTTGTTAAATAATTAATCTCATTCTTCTAGTTTTCAATTTGTGTGTGACTCATTAGATTCTCAATCACGATACTTAACAACGTGAATTATTATTTTGATCTAATCAAAATTGGTAAATTAAAATAATCATTTTTAATTTTTCATAAATTCACATCTGTCGTCTCAAATTGACATCTAATAATGTGTCAAGGCAATACATGTGACGAAAAATATCATGTGATATGACAAAATCAAACTTGTTCGTTTACCTAAAACTATAATCATTTCATCAATATGATCCGATCAATATGAATATGTGTCAATCTCAATTATCGATCATATCTTTCATTCCACTATTAAGTCAATATAAGTCGAAAACTCTTTTTCGACTTATGAGTACGTGAACTTAACTGAATGAAATGTAAATCATAATATCTTACTATTTAAGAGTGATAAATCCTCTATTGATCATTTACAACTTTTTATATGATTTTTGACATATCCGAACGATGTCATATTAGCGATCATTTGCAGAGCAACATCCAACATTATCAAAGTATGATTGCCCTCACATAAAGTACTATGATGACCTCAAGTTGAAGGACAAATTCTACTACCGAACGTTAGAGATTAATCACTGACACTCAGATAGTTATTCATGTGGAATCTCCCCGTCGGGTTTCCAATATTTTGTTTTATAACAAAACATTCACGTATTCATTTAAATGTCACAACATTTTAACTTGTGAAATTAGCTACTTACTTAACAAATAAAAAATGTTACACGTAATGGTCCATCTGTAATAATAATATCCGTATCTCGTTATTACTTAAGACAATTGTTGATTTAAAATTCAATCATATTGTAATTTATATCTCATAATCACAACTTCTCGTGATTAACAAATTACTAAAACTTAAATATACGGATTCATTATTTAATATAATTTATTAGAATAGTAACTAATAGATCTTGCCAAAATAAATACATTAAACATATAAGAATGTTTAGAGCATAACACTTACATGGTGGATGCAGGAAATGGTGGAGTAACAATTCTCCTCCTAGAGCCGTGGAATAAAGCTTCAAAACAATGTAAATTGGTTCTAAGATATTCTTCTCCTATAGACAACGTTTTACTGTCAAGAACAGCAGAGAAAGAAACAATAAACACTAAAGTCTGGGAAAGAGAATAGGACCGTGGCTTGTTTTCAACACCAACACTTCAAATTGGCGTGCAATGTAGTATTTTCATTGAAGTCCAATCCACTTTCAAGAGTCAAATAACAATAAACTTTAAAAATATACATATATTTTAGTGTCTTTATTAAAAAAAATTAAATCGGCTATGTGTTCACGTCTATATAGACGTTTTCTATCACCTGTGTGTTGCTTGGAATTTTCTGTCAAGAATGTCTAGTTTTTACTCTTTTTTAAGCCCCAATTTGATAGTCAATAAAATTTTAAAAAAAAATTCAAACTCATTTTTAATGAAACATTCCCACGATAAAATATTTTGTATATAAATTCAAAATAAACGTTAAAAGGTTGGGGACTTCTAAAGAAATATACCCAATGCTCACCGGCGATTTTCAATAGAATCGCTACATAGAAGAAAACGCGTTTTAATTAGGTTAATGAATAAAGTTTCTTGTGCATTAATTGATTGATATGAAGTTTGATGCTCCCTGTATTTTTAAATACAAATGGACAAAAAAGTGTATTTTATTTTAAAACTGTCCACTCATGCAATGTCAAACTCGATTAATACCATCACCTATTTAGCACATATATTTCTCTCTCACACACATTCACGCACTCACTTCACTCAAACTCGCAATTAATTCCAAAGATTTGGATCTATTAGCATAATCTAGAAAAAATGAGAAGGTACTCTTCGAAACTCTATTTACTAACATGTATACTAATTTCGAATTAATTTGTATCCACGCTTGGTTGGATCTTCCGACGGAAATTTTGATTTTTGCAGCCGAGCTGGACACAGGCACCAGCTGAAGCAATCAGGTGTTAAGGCCATGTTTGGCAGGCTCTCGTTTGCTGTAATTGTACTCGTGATCTGTGTAATCTCGTTATTATCTACTATAAAGGGTACTTCTAGTTCTTTCTCTCGATCCGAGGTTAGTGTTTTCATTTTACATTTAAATAAAATTTGAATTTCGCATATTATTTTCACTTTTGAATTTTTGAATTAAATGAATCGCCATTTAATAACGGGAATTATTTGTTCTTTTATGTTCTTGCCAGCAGTTAAGAAATCGATTAACTGCATAAAATTATTAGAAATTTGGAAATTACTAATGGAAAGTGGAAAACTTGGTGAAATTAAGGAATTGACAACCTTGGTTCTAGAGTTCGTTAAATAAATAATCAAGTTAGTTAATTTGTATGTTATGAAAGTAGAAGACGTAGACTTCTCACCTTAACTTCAGTTCTGGTTTTTGTCTGTTTGTTATTGCTGGCCTCAGGGTTTCCCATCTCGTCATTTAAATGTTAGTAGATGTTTATCTTTTATCATATCTAAGCAGATAAAAGTGGATAATCTTTGGAGCACTGCCTCTTCTGGTGAATGGAGGCCATCATCTGCTCCACGGACTGCTTGGCCTTGTATGTGTTTTGTAGCATTTGACATTTATGCTTATTTAGATTAGATTGATTAAGGGTTCATTTTGAATATCTGTGAGTTTGAGCAGCTTATTTAGATCAGCTGTGCTTGTTGTAATGGGCTGCAATTTCATTATAAGAATGCAAATTTATTTTGTATGCACACTGCCACACTTATTTAGATTTATTAACGAAACCCACTTCTTTAAATTTAATAATAGTTTCCTGTAAATTTCCACATGCAGCTCCTTCGACAGGAACCAATGGCTACTTACGTGTTCGTTGTAATGGTGGTCTAAATCAGCAACGCAGTGCGGTAAGTTATGAGATCTAGTTATGACATAATCATATCACTCACATTCTTCTTTGCTAATTCCTTTTGCTAGTTTTACCTGATTCTTTTGCTCTCTTTAGGCTTAAGGCATCTTTTTCGAAGCTTTTGTATCTCATGATTCTTGAATTTTCTGCTAGAACTTAATCTGGGACAAGCTTTACTATTGAAATAATTAGCTGTTAATGGTGGCTTCTTCATTGCCTTTGTGCTTTGGATTTGATATAAATGCCAGGGGATAATTTTAGAAAATGTTCAGTTCGTGTTCATTTGAATTTGAGATTTAAGTCGACAGCGTACCTTACTTTTTTATTTGGTATAGTTATTCATGATTGGGTTTTGCAAAGCACTTTACATGTTGACAAGCTGATTACTTTACTTAAGTTCGTTTAGTGTTGGTAATACTTACCATTTACATTTTTTTTCTCGACCCATTTTCAAAATTAATCTATGTTTGCCTGCTCCCATGGGATGCACCTCCTCAAGCAGGTGACATGTGGTTCGACTCTCAATGCACACGGCCATGAAAAATTAAATGGTCTTATAGAAACCTATAATTCTAAAAAGAAGCGTAATCATACTTAGGTTTTACTTTACTCCTGCCCCTTTCTCTAAGTTCATGAAAATTGCCAGAATGGAGCTGTTCCCATACACCCCTTGCTTTTTCTCTCTTCAGGGATATATCAGACTCAGCAGCTACTTCAAACCTAATTTTACACAACCCCAGATGATGCCAGAAGCGCATTTAATTTTATTTTATTTTTTAATTCACGGGAGATTTAAGCTGTGAGTCTAAACAACATCATTTAATACATGCTAACCTATATAACAACATTTAAATTATAACTTAGTTCTCTTTCATCAGTCACTTGTCAAAACAGACTCTTTTGTTGTTTCTTATGCAAATATTCCATGCCTCAGACTTCCAGATAGCTTCTCATGGAAAATTAACTTTCAAACCCTTAGCGCATATAAAAGGATAACATGATAAACGCCACATTTATTTTCTTTTCTGCCTCAGTTTTTTCCACAACGGCAACTTGATTCTCAAAACCCAAATAGAGAAAGAAGGCTTCTTTAGCAAGCCCTCTATGTGTCTTTTAGGGTATAATTAGGCTCTTTGGAATATACACATATTGTAGCTTAATGATCAACAGCCTTGTGTCATGACAACAGCAGCTCTCTGTGTGCATTTTTTGTCTGCGCTCGCTGTTCCTTTACGAATGATGCTTTTGTTTATTGCTTTATTAGTTGGACCATTTCAAATATTTGTTTATTCGTTTCCAATTGGCACCTCATTTTGACACCTCTTCAGATTGGATCAAAAGAATAAAAATGCAAAACACATTGGTTTCATTATGCGTGTTGTTCTACTATGAAGTCGTCAACTTAACATCTTCTATGCATTCGTTTTGGTGTCTCAAATTTGTTGTCCTCCGTATGATATAAGAGAGGTTTCATTATTTTCTAGATCTGTAACGCTGTTCTTGCTGCACGAATTATGAATGCTACACTTGTGCTGCCTGAGTTGGATGCCAATTCCTTTTGGCGCGATGACAGGTTACTTCCAAACCACTGCATGATAATTTACATAATCAGCCAATTTTAATTAGAATATCTGGATATTTAGTTTTTGAACGTTCTGTAACCTAATATTTTAAGCATGTTTGTTCTTTGATCCAGTATTTTCTAATGTATCTGGTTTACGAAATACAGAGGTCATTAGTTCTTGCTGAACTGTGTAGCAATTGGTTAATATATTAATTGCTTATTTTTATTGTGCTTAGTGGTTTCCACGGTATCTATGATGTTGAGCATTTTATCAAATCATTGAGGTACGATGTAAAAATTGTGGAAAGAATTCCTGAAATCCATAAGAATGGGAAGATCAAGAAGATAAAAGCTTTTCAGGTGAAGTTTATTATCACTGGTGATGTTTTTAAGATATTATTCCAGTTCCCAACAAATTTTAATACAGACTATTTTATTCTAGATTCGGCCTCCTAGAGATGCTCCCATCAGTTGGTACACAACATTTGCTTTAGAGAAGATGAAGGAACACAGTGCCATTTATCTTACCCCTTTTTCACATCGCCTGGCAGAAGAGATTGACAACCATGAGTATCAGCGGCTAAGATGCAGGGTGAACTATCATGCCTTAAGATTTAAACCACATATTATAGAGCTGAGTAACTCAATAGTCAATAGACTTCGTGCACAAGGTCACTTCATGGCTATACATCTTCGTTTTGAGATGGATATGCTCGCATTTGCTGGGTAAGTCGGTACCTATTTATGTTGGCAAATTGAGAACCCCAAGAAAAAAGGAAAAAAGAAAAGAAAAGAGAGAAGAAAAGGGATAAAGAATTCCACAAGAAACTGACGAAGCCAGAAGAGATGTTAATGAACATATCATCTCTTTTCTTTATATCTTTTCCTTTACTTCGGGTGTTCGGGCACAGCTCGGCAAGAGTGATTGCTCAATCCTTCGGTCAAGCTTTTGGCCCTTCCTTGCACTGCAAGAAGAGGAAAACAGTAATTTTCTTATAGGAATGTTATGAAATAGGCGCTAAAAGGGGCATCGGCCCACATTTGATTTCGTTAGTTTGGCCCCTCACTAATCTCTACGAGAGGGCGGTGAATGTGAACCTCCTCTCGTGGTAGCTGTACAATCACACATAAGGCCAGAAAATAATCCAAAAATATGTCAGGAAAAGCAAAAATACTCCATTAATGTTTTGAAGGAGCCCAAATCCTGTACCTGCACGACATTGTACAAAAATGGTCAGCAAGTGGAAATGTATAGAAGAAACTAAGATAATTCATTTTATTTTATTGTGAATTTGAAGCTATGCATTGTCTGATATGTTGTTTTTCAGGTGCTTTGATATATTTACCCGTGAAGAACAGAGAATTTTGAGGAAATATCGACAGGAAAATTTTGCCGCAAAGAAACTTGTTTATAGTGAAAGAAGGGCTATTGGAAAATGCCCACTAACTCCAGAAGAGGTAGTTTTTATTTTAAAATTTGTTTTTAGTAAATAGTCAAGATCCTATATATCTTTTATGCAACAGTGCGTATTGATCTAAGCAAAATGTTTTGTTATCCGTAGGAAAATGATGTGCTTAGTTGCAACTAGTATCTTGACTAGTTCATGGTTTGTTAAATACTGATCTTTTAGGATACCAAGGCAATGTCTCGATGCCATGAAATTTTCAGAGGGATTCCTCTTTAATTGCTTTATGTTTTTCCGAGGTTTGATCACTTTAGTCCTGCCACTTTGCATCATTAATGCTGAAGTGGGTCCCCGAAATATCTGAAGGAGAGGTTCTTGTCTTAAACATGTTGCACAAAAATTGGGCTTTTAAGTATTTGAGAAAGATTAAAAAATAACATTTTGATTTTTACTTCTTTTCACCTTCCCACATGACCACCAAAATATGAAAAAGAAGAAAAGAAGTTTATGATGCAGGGAGTTAAAAAATCAGCATTCTAAGAGATAAGTGAGGGGAACCTAATACTCAATATTATCTAATATTTGAATAAGGGCATCCAGGGTAGCTTTTCCTTAAGAGAATTTAAACAACTAGAGGAAACAAAGTTAAGTAAAGATTTTGGCAGGCCAATGAGATATTTAGGAGGCCTTAAAAGTTTTCATGCATGAGCTTAGGAGGGAATTTCATGTTGTTTGAAGGCACCCCTCCTACTCTCCCTTTATTTTGAATAAAAGAGTTGATGGTGAGGTTAAGAAATTATATTACCATTTGTATACCTTGTCTGGAATTATAATTAGCCTGGAAATAGTCTCTCTGCATCTTAGAACTTCCAGAATGTGGAACTATATCTTATTCATAATGATTTCCTGGGGAGAAATTCAAATTTTCTGCAAGCAGTTTCAATGAATTATAAAGATATTTAGGCCTTGTCTGGCAACAATTTTCCTCCACCAAGACAATGATTTTTTGCCCGTTAGGTGTGGCAGGTGGGCCCCACCTATCTCACACATGGTCAACAATTACGGCTTCAACAGTGGCTGAACGACATTATTTCTCCTTCTCAACGATAGTAATTCTGCTGTTTAGCAGAAACAAACGGGTTAATTTATTATACCAATTTGCTGCAGGTAGGTCTCATCTTACGAGCAATGGGGTTTGATAACTCTACCAGGATATATCTAGCAGCTGGCGAACTATTTGGAGGTGATCGATTTATGAAACCTTTTCGATCCTTGTTTCCTCGCCTTGAGAATCATAGTACAGTAGACACCACTGGCGAGCTGGCGAAGAATACACATGGCTTGTTGGGCTCTGCCGTGGATTACATGGTTTGTCTCCTCGCGGACATTTTCATGCCGACATATGATGGGCCAAGCAACTTTGCAAATAATCTCCTTGGCCACCGCCTCTATTATGGTTTCCGTACAACCATTCGGCCTGATAGAAAATCTCTTGCCCCTATCTTTATTGATCGCGAGAAGGGGCAGATCACAGGTTTTGAAGAAGCTGTTAGACAAGTGATGCTAAGCACAAATTTTGGTGGGCCTCACAAGCGATTGCCACCTGAATCATTCTATACAAATTCCTGGCCCGAGTGCTTTTGCCAGACATCTTCGATGAATCATGCAGATAAATGTCCACCAGACAATGTTTTGGATATCTTAGACAGCCAGTTGGCAACAGAAAGGATTAATGATTCAGAATCGATAGCATCAAATTTTACTAATGATGTAGATAAGTAAGATATTGATGGAAACATATATGCAGTCTTCTACAGTTCCAAGAGCTGCAATATCACGTCGCCAAACTCGACCAACAAGTGGTGGTTGCTATCTAATTCAGCTTTTCAGGTATCCCTCTTTTCCCCATTCATTTGCTCATCTCTGTTGAAGTGATTTCATTTTGTAGTATCTCCTCCAGTCACATCATAATTGATTAATAGTTATAGCATTTATTAGTGCTTGTTTGGTAGTGTTTTAAAGTGCTTATAAGCTTGTTTGATTAAAAGTAAGTTTGACCATCTTAAATTATAATTTAAGTTTTTGCAATCATGTTCTTGAGCTTAGAGCTTGTTTGGGAGGGATTTTAATCCAATTAAAATTGAAAATATAGTCGTTATTGGGTCCCACTCGTCTAACAAAAGTCAATAACGGCTAATTTTTCAGTTTTAATCCGATTTTAATCTATACCAAACAAGCTCTTAATCTTGAAGGAGATGAACTTCTGATGTTAGAATAGAAAGTAACTTAATGGGTTTAAGCTGCCGAAGTTTTGCTTGGGTAAATCTTGATTGAAAGTTGCAAAACTCAGATGATAAACAAAGCATAATTATGAATATTTTGAAAAATGTTTTCATATCACCGGGAAATTAGCAGTCTGGTTACTGCTATCCCATTCTACTAGTGAAAATTTAAGAGTCGAAGATTGTTCTTCCAATGCTTTTCACTGGACTAGCAAAAGTTTTTACTCTTTATTCATTGCAATTTTTCATTAAGCAATTTGAGGTCTTATCAGTCCTTTTTCTGATCCAGTTACTACCTAAAAATATTCCTATTATTTCCCTGCAAAGTTTACACTTTTTCTCAAATTCAGGAGTCAATTTTTTTGGTAACCCCCTTACCAGCTGGTATTTTTTTTATACTCAGTATTTCCCTGCAATGTTTACATTTGATTTCTGAAACTTAGAAGATACATCTTTGTCTCTTTTTGTTCCCGACGCCCCACCCCCGGGGAGTGTCTCTCCTGCTTCTTTTACTGCTGTAAAGGCTCCCACAATGCATATTTGTCTCTATCTGCTCCATATACATGACTACTTTTTCGGGGTAACTTTTTCATATAAAGAGGACAATTGATAAGGTAGTTGCAAGATAGTATCTATCAAAGTTTCTGGCCAGTATGAAGATTTAGGAATGAAAAGTAAAAATGAGGATCTACGGTCATTTTTAATTACACACTCGTGCACACGCACTCCTGAACATACACTAAATTGTCACCACGACATGACCTCGTATTTAGAGATTTTCTTAAATTCTTTCCGCTTTTTTCTCCAGTGTTACTTCTTACCTAACTACTGAAAGTTATGTTCTAATTGCCACTACCTAGTATTTAGAGATTCATTCTCTCTTTTCTGCAGTGTTACGTCTTATAAACTTACTTTCTTGTTGTTGACTTCTTGTTGACGAAGTCACCACCAGTAGTTTGGAAGTGGATCACATTGACACACAGAACAACAATTTCACTGAATGACTGATGACAGGGACAACTTACGAACATACTTCGATTTACTTGAATTGATTGGCATTCACATACTGGAGCATATGGCTTGATTATGTGTAGAAAAAAGTTATCGAATGAGCATAACCGCATCTTGGTATTGAGCTAAAGTTTTAGTAAGAAAGGTTGTTGAACACTGAAAATCTACCCTGATTTCCAACATTTAAGGTCACAGGGTTGGTATTTGTTCAAAGATTTAGAGCATGTTTGGTACAAATTCTCATTTTTTACAGTAAATCAATTCTCATTTTCAACCACACATTTTTTAATAAAATAATATTTTCTATCACATCAATAATTTTTTCTTCTTTTTCAACCACACATTTCCCATCATATCACTATTCAAAAATCAATTCTTCCCCCAAAAATCTCTACCAAACACACTCTTAATTGATAGGGAAGAATCTGTGACTTCGAGTATATTTCATGGACCAATTTGAAGTCTCTGTATCGCAATCTTATATACTGTATTTTGTCTGGTGCCATTACTTTGAACTGTACTCGTGTTTGATTGATCTTTAATTGTTGCTTTTTAATTTTCTCATACTTCTTGTTAGAAATGTCACACAAATCACAACAGAAATGATGATGATGAGACTAGAAAATCTTGGAGTGATAAGATTGTCAAATTCAAATCAAAGGATAGAAGTTAAATTGTTATTTGATATTTGTTATCTATTCTTTGGATAGACATTAGTCACAAAATAGTGGAAAGTTGGTATTCTTATTTTATTATAAATAAGAACAAATGTGTACTAAGTGCTTATGGCCTATGGTCATCATTAAATAATGTTATAATCTGTATTCTTATTTATTTTTTCCTCTTCGTTTCCGTATTTTCTTCTTGGTATCAGAGCCATTGTGAGCACTTGGCATACTACAAGTCATTTCTTCCACTATCACTTTACTATCAGCAAATATTGACAACTTTTTTACACTCGCCTATATCTCATTGATTCTCATCCATCAAATACATCCCACCAAATCCAAACAAATCAAATACATCCTAGCAAATCCAAACAAAACAACAAAAGTAGCAAATTTCATACCAAAATTGACAAATGTGTTACAGGTGGATCATTTCACAAATGAAGACATTGTCCACATCAAATACATCACATCCAAACAATACAAAAACAACATATCTTCGCAAGAATGAAGATAAAAATCATTGCTGGCTTCTTCACCAAATCAATGTCCAGGACAGCTCTCAATTTTTCAAAACAAACTGTGCCTTCAACCCCAGCACAGTTTGCTGGAGGATGTTAGAAATGTCACACAAATCACAACAGAAATGATGAAGATGAGATTAGAAAATCTTGGAGTGATAAGATTGTCAAATTCAAATCAAAGGATAAAAGTTGTTAAATTGTTATTTGATATTTGTTATCTATTCTTTGGATAGACATTAGTCACAAAATAGTGAAAAGTTGGTATTCTTATTTTATTATAAATGGGAACAAATGTATATTAAGTGTTCATGGCTTATGGTCATCATTATGCCCCCGTTTGGCACCCATTAATTTCTCATTCTCATTTCCATTCTCATTCTCATTCTTCATTTCAACCACACATTTTTCAAATGAAATAATATTACACACAAATCAAAAACTTTTCATCACTTTTCCACCACACATTCTCACATCAATCACTATTCCAAAATTTCTATTCTTCTCAAAATTAGATTCAAACACACCCTAAATAATGTTATAATCTTCATTTGATTTATTTTCCGCTTCATTTCGTATTTTCTTCTCTTCTCACAGAAGTGAAGTATTAGAAGAGTGATTAGAAATTACCTGCAAATTTACTATTGAAAAGAATACTAAGGTTTGGGGCAAAAAATCATTGTCTTGGTGGAGGAAAATTGTTGCCAGACAAGGCCTAGGTTTAGTTTTTGATTTTATAAATTCAAAAATAGGTCAAACTGGCCGATAAAGAGAGGTTCATTAGATTAATTAATGCTTGCAAATAGAGGAACATTCAGATTTCAATGAGACCAAACTCAAAAACAAGAAAACCCCAAAAGAACGTGAATCGACCATGAAATGCAGAACTTGAAAAGCTACAAAATAGATTACCACGACGATCCAAAAGTGGTGGTAAAAATCTAAGCAAGGATAGCCTAAGCAAAAGATTCGTCTCTTAATCCATGCTACATATCACAAACAAATATTACCGACTAAATTCCAAATTTTGATCATCATATTCAAATATAATCTCAATAGTCTCCGAGCACCTTGGGAACATTGAAATTTTCTTGGAAGTTGATGTCGACAAGTCTGAAGTCGGCTGTCCTAGCCCCGCAATTTTCATTCTTTTCAACACTTTTCCATTCTGTAACAAGTACTTCACCAGCTCAAAGTCATGTTCAGACCCAATGAATTTTTTAAATTCAATATTCCTGATATGCTCAAGCAAACACACGGGCACAGTCTCTGGCAGCGTATAGAGAACTTCAGCTTCATCATCAAAGCCATGCTGTTGAGGATAGAATTAGAATATTAGATTACAGAAAATTTACTCGTCGATTTCTTACTCTAGACTAGAAACTACTCGATGAAGCTCACCTTATGAATAACAAGCTCTTCAAGTTGAGGTGCTCTTTCTAGTATGTTTGGCAGTATTCGAAGGTCAAAAGCACTGAGCTCCAGGAATGTCAAAGTTTCGAACACGGACAGTGAAGAACAATTGGAGTACATGACCTTCAATCAAAGGAGAGATGAGTAAACATTTTGTATTTATTAACTACTACTATACTTACACTATGAGTTTCTGAGAAGATATTAAAACTTATGATTTACCTCTAGAGCACTTTCTGATAAATAAAGTGACTTGACTCCATGCATCTTGTTGAAAAGCTCAGATACATTTTCCCATTTTTTCAACTTTGAAATGAAAGAAATTTTCGCTCGAACAAGAGAGTCAAGATCATTCACCAAGTGGAATTCATTTTCATGACAATGGTACTCAAAAAACTCCAGATTTGGCGTGTCAATGACAAGTTTACATTTTGCACTACCATCACCAAGAAAATCCATGAAATGACCATCACCATAATCAATAGAAAGTTTTCTGAGCAAGGGAAAGGAAAGATTAAGTACTCTATTATTCCCAAAGGAGCACCTAGATAGAAACAACTCTTCCAGAAACTTACAACCCTGAAATAATCTGTTCATCGAGCGATCACCGTCTAACATAAAATCTACCAAGTGCAGCACCTTTAGATTAGGTAAACTGACATATTCCCAGACAAATAACTCAACAGCCGCTCTTAGTTTCAAGACTACCAGTGAGTGACATACGAAAAGTTCAAGCGGTAAGATTCCAACAGTTGTGCTATCTCCCATCCAAAGATCAACCTCTTTAACTTTGCAACAGATTGCAGCGCATACTATATCACCAATTGTAGAATCCTCAATGAAATTGCATTTGAGGCGAAATTGATTGATATTAGGTACATTTCGCAGCACAATTTGCTTACATGCAAACTTTTCAAATGCCTTCTCAAAATTCTTTTTCCTTTTCTTGAAAGTTAAAGAATCGTCAAGAACTATGTTAGGAAGAGAAATGCAGAGATCCTTCCATCTAGTGGATAAAACAGACGTAGCAACAGCATATTTTGTATCGAGAAAAGATAAAATATGGCGAAGAACATTATCAGGTAAAGAACTTATTCTATCTGGATCTGCATACTCATCAGCAGGGACAGGAATTTTGCGAGCCCTTTTGGATGCTTTGGACGTTCCTGAATCCTACAATAAACATGGCTTTATGTAAAAAAAACACAGTTACAGTTTGAAAACAGAGGAAAGCAGACTTACCTGGCGGCGGCGACGCCGTGGTGCATATCGTGATCTCAATTGAGAAAGCAAATTCTCTTCCCACATCGTAGTAAATTCAAGTAGAACTCTTTTATCTTTTCTTTTGCAAGTAATGCACTTGAAATTAGTTGATGCTATCCTCTATATAGAAGAACTCAAAGCCATTAATGTTTCACAAGAACCAATGTGCCGTACTACATCATACCGTAACTGGAGTTAGCTTCCTAGACACGATTCGATTGCTGGATTGATCCACGTTATTTCTAATAGCCTGTTTGGTAAAACTTCTCATTTTCTACAGTAAATCAATTCTCATTTTCAATCACACATTCTTCAATAAAATAATATTTTCCATCACATCAATACTTTTTTCTTCTTTTTCAACCACACATTTCCCATCATATCACTATTCAAAAATCAATTCTTCGCCCAAAAATCCCTACCAAACACACTCTAAATTTCGCTCTTGTTTGGTATTTTTTTTTTTTTTTCAAATTTTAAATTGATCAAACTTCATTTTTGAACCCACATTTCACTTATGGTACGTTTGATTGCAATGATAAAAAATGGATGGAAGGAAAATAATTTTCAGTGAAAGTAATTGCTCAGAAATTATTTTGTAAGGAATTGTTAACTAAGTGTGTTTGATTGATATGATTTTTCACTCGGAAAAATTTGAAATTTTGGATTTTTTTGTTCACGTTTGACTTTATTTTACATGAAAATTATCGATTAAAATGATTTTTTTTTTTTGGCAATTGGTTATGAAATTTGTTAACATTGCCAAAAAGCTGAAAAAAAAAATTGCTCGAAAACTATTTTTTCATCAAAATTTAGTGTTCGTTTGATTTCGTTTTATATGGAAATTGTCCATTAAAGTGAATTTTTTTTTTATAATTGGTTATAAAATTTGTTAACATTGCCAAAAAGTGTATATATATATAAATTTTTTTTTTTTTTTTTTTTTTTGCAGAACATGGAAAATACTTTCCCACCAATTGGGGGGAATATTTTCTTGGTCAAATTTGTCCTATCAAACACCTACTTTACATGGAAATTGAAAATTTTTTCCTATTTCTAGGGAAAATAATGGTTATCAAACATGACCTTACTTCTTAACTGTAATTCATGGAATCATCAATCTCAAAAAACATTTCCAAACGTTAGCTATAAATAACTTTTAAAGAAACACAAATATATGCTATAAGATGAGGCCATCTTCAATTTTGAAACAAAATTTGAAGTTTTATACAATTTTATACCAAAATTTGCACCAAATTAAAAATCACCTCCAGCTATTACACCAAATGAACAATGTTTAATCATTTTATTCTTAATAATTTATTTATTTGAAAACTATTTCTTTATTTATTTTACAAATACATAAATTGCTAAATAAATAATTACAATAAATTAACGAAAATATTAAATTCATTAATAAATATAAAAAATATAGTACAGTTAATTGAAACACTAAAAAAAAAATCATGTTTACATTCTTTATTATTATTATTATTTTGTACTCTTATTTTAATTAATTCATTAATTATTATTTTTTACATTATTAAAATTTATTTTAAATGCACACAATAATAATATTAATCATAATAAGAATTATAATAATAACAATAATAATTTATTGTATTAAACATATATATAACACACATGACACAAATACCCTTCATAAATTTGTTTGGCAAATGAAAAGAACGGTAAAATTGACTATGCACCATTACACTGGGGGCCTTTTGCACCGAAATTTGGAGCATTTTGGTGTGTCCTTTGAAGATGCCCTAATTACATATTGGTCATAAGCTTCGATTATATGTGTTCTTTTACTAATATTTAAATTTAGCCAATGTTTACGCCTCGTTATTTCAAAAAGTTATTTTTTTCAGAACTTATTTTCAACGATACGTTCTCCCATAAAAAAAATTTACACGTAAATTGAAAAAAAAATCATTCTTTTCTAATGAAACATTATCAAAAAATTCATTATTCCAAAATATATTTTCTTATTAAAATGGGGCTCAAATAGGGGCTTATATTATAGAGGAAATTACATAATTTCAGGTATTTCAACTTTAGAGTGCAAAAATCAGGTGAGAATATTTTTAATCAAAATTCAAGTATTGATTTAAAAATTAAATATTATTCACACCATACCTATTCCCAAACCTTAAATCAATTTTTATCTACCTCTCATTCTCTCATCGTCTCCCTATACCATCTCCATTTTCTTTAGATCGCCTCGCCATTGAGGAGCTCCTGTCGTCGGAGAGTCGAGCAGGGGCTTCATCGCTGCTGTACTGCGCCGCGTTGTGAGCGGAAAAATGGCTTCAAAATTCAAACGGATTTGGGGACATTTTCAGACGGTGCTGTGGCTGCCGCATTTTCAGACGGATCTGTGGTGTTGCGTCGTGGTGCTGCATGGTGGTTGTGTTGAGTCGTGGTGCTGGGGACATTTTCAGACGGATTTGTGGCTGCCGTAGGGCGTTGTTGATGTGAAGGTAGGTGGTGATTCTGCAGGCAATAGCCCAGGGGTGACGACGTGGTTGTTTGATTGTGGAGTTTTATTGGTTGTGTGCAATTGATGGTGGTGGCCATGTGGTGTGGCCGTGATGGGTTTGAGTTTTTTGTTGGGTGGTGGTTGTAGTGTGATGTGGATTGTGAATGGTGGTGGTTGGTGGTTGATGGTGGTTGGTGGCGGGAGATTCGATAGTGGTGGTGGTTGTATTTTTGTTGGCAGTTGATTGGATTTGGTAGTGACGATTTGGTGGTGGTGATGTGGTGTTGGTGTCGGTGGTGGTGCTGTCGTGGTGGTGGTGATAGTGACAGGATGGTGGTGGATTTCGCAGCGGCGAAGACAAGTGGTGGCAATAGTGTTGAGGACGGTGGTGTGTGACCACTATTTGGTGCATGTGACCAATTACTTGGTTACATGTGGTCAAGTATTAAACTGTAACATTAAAATTTGATAACATGTGACTTGAAAAGTAATTTGACAACAACAAATCTGGAAACCTGTTACCAATAGATAAATCGTGACCTGCAATTTTTTTTATTTGTGACCAATAAAATAACTGACCTATAATTTGGAAATTTGTGACTATGTGACATATAAAATTTGATCTATAACCAACAAATTAATTGTAACCTACAAAATTTTTGAGCCGTGACTGTAAATTGTAAATATGAGACCGAAATGGTCGCCGGAATAATCGCCGAAAAGGTCACCGGAACAGTCGGCGGAGAAGAGTGGTGGTCAGAATGGTCGTCGGAATAGTTCCCAGAGCGGTAGGGCGGTGCATATGGTTGGGTTAATTATATTATATTAGAATTAAATATTTAATAATAAATTGATTTAATAATTTATTATTTCATAGATAAAAATAAAAAAACCTAATTTTTGAATTTTTAAATTATAAACCTCATTTTTTATTTGGTGTAAAGTATACACCTTATTTATGATTTTTTCCCTATATTATAAAACCTTCCTAGATGCCCATAAACATAGAGCCCATGTTTGAGCCCCAATTTTTTGGGAAAATGTGTTTTGGAATAATGATTTTTCAAAAAATATGTGATTAAAAAGTAGAAAAAAGCTTTTGATTTTAAGTAAAACTATTATATGAGAAAACGTGTAATTAGAATTAGTTTTGGAAAAATTGAGTTCAAAAAGTAGCGTATATGTAGTTAAAATTTAAGTTTGATCAACTTGAGAAACAATCTAAATCCATATTTGATTCATCTGAAATGATAGATTAAGATCTAAATTAAAATAAAAAATAAATTATAACCACACATTTCATGAGATCAACAAATTTTCATGCACATTATTGAGTTGAGAATACATTTTAAATAGTGATGCGATGTGATTAAAAATAATGAAAAGTTTTGGATTTGTATGTAATATTATTTTATTGAAAAATGTGTGGTTGAAAATGATTTTTTTAAAAAATGAATTGTTGTAATAACGTGGATCAAACAAAAGTTAATTCAACAATTTAGTCAAAATCTAACTTCAGGGTGTATTTGATGGATATTATTGAGAAAAAAATGTATTTTAAATAGTGATATGATGAAAAATATGTAGTTAAAAAGAAAAGAAAAATTATTGATGCCATGAAAAATATTATTTATTGAAAAATCTGTTGTTGAAAATGAGTTTTGAAATAATATATTTTGGAAGAATGTGTGTCAAATGGGGTTCATCTTACATTCAAAGCTAAAATATTATTATCTACATATTTCTGATCCCATAATTATTCCTAATAAAAAGCTACTTAGGCCAAATTTGATAGAAACGAATTCCATGAAAACTGTCACATTCGAGAAAAACGAATTTCACTTTGATCATTTAATTGCAACATGGAAATGAAAATCGAATTTCAAGGTGCAACCACTTTAAATTACATTTTCTTTGTTTTCATGAAAAACGAATTCATATAAATATGGTGGGTTTTTATTTCTAACTAACATGGAATTGAAATTCATTTCCACATTTACCATCAAACAGACCCTTATAGCCTTTTATTAAAGATTAAATTTTTAATTTTAATCTAATTCAAAGTTAATAATTAATTTTATTCACGTATTTTATGAGTTCACAATTTTTTAGTCATATATTTTATTAATTTTATTAAAAATAATTAAAATTTTAATTTTAATATCCACCCAGGCATATGTTTTCTAAACAGAGTGAGATGTAAGGCCTGTTTGTCATCCTTTAAAAAATTAAGGCCCCGTTCGGGAGGGCTTAAAATCCAATTAAAATTGAAAATATGGCCGTTATTGGGTCTCATCCGTCTAATAAAAGTCAACAACAACGACTATATTTTCAATTTTAATCCCTCCCAAACAAGCTCTAAGTGTTTGACACCCATTTTAGTAGAAAAATATGTTTTTGAATAGTGATTGATGGAAGAATATGTGGTTAAAAAGTAAGAAATTTTTTTAGGTTTATGTGTAATATTATTTTATTGATATAATGTGTGGTTGAAATGAAAAAAGAGAAAAATGATGAGAATGAGAATGGGAAAAAAAGGGTGTCAAACGGGGGCTAAATTGTTTGTTACAGTATCATTTTTTCACCATACATTCACAATAAAATATTTTACATACAAATCAATAAAGATTCCTTACTTTTTAACTACACATTCTTCAAAAAAATATTATTTCATGACTCATTATTTCCAAATAAATTCTATCAAACATGCACTAAAATTAGAAGGAAAAAAATGAAAATTTTCTAAATGGAAGAAAAAAGAATTGCAGATTTTCACAGCAATAATCACTAATCCACAAGTAGGCAGTACATTAGGTGGCTGCAAAAAGTAGATTTTGATTTGATGGCACTTGCCATCAATCCAATTTCTAGAAATTTGAGTTTTCATTTCCCGGTTTTTTGGGTATATAAACGTAGTTATTAGACTCAATCCGATCAACCCGAACAAGGTATTGGGTCTTGAGTTACTGGTCAAACTGACGGATTAGTAGTCAAACTGATGGGTCATTGCATAAAAACCTACGAAAAAATATAAAGTATAATTTTTTTATTGGAAAATTAAAATTTTTAATTTATTTTTCATTAATTATTTATGTTTATAACATAAAGTAAAATGTTGAACCAAAGTTTTTTAAAATAATATTTTTATAAAACCTATAGGTCACATGTTCGAATCCTAAGAATGTGATAGAAATTTGTGAAGAATAAGAGGGAAGATTCCCTTTGGAAACGGATAGTTTATAAGAGAACGATCGAACACGATGCCTAAATCGTTATAAAGGACGTCTCCAACCACAACATCAAATTGATGTAAAAAGTCAATTTGGTGAAAAAAAAAATTACTACCACCCAATAGCAAATCTCTATATCAATTTGGTGGCGCAACACTATTCATTTGGTGTGATTTTTAGAATTTTTTTTTTTTTTTATGATTCCCATTTTGTCCTTTATTTTATACTAAAAACAAATTTTATTGGGAAAATTTCATAAATAGACGAGTTTAAAAATATAATTTCAGAATTAACAATCTTGAAAAACTTTCAAAAATTAGGTGATCACATTAATAGGTCACAATCACATACTGCACAATTTATGGATCACATTCACAAAATGCCACGATCATATACTACACGAGTGATTGGGTCACGATCACATATCAAATCAAAACAATTAATAGATCACAAATCACACAATTAATTGGTCGCGTTCATTATTCGCAATAGTCTTCTCACCCCCATCCTGCAACCCTTGTGTCACAGCAAGCTCTAGATCCACAGTCTCCGTCCCGCAGCACCATCGCTAACTACAGAGCCACCACAAACTCCATCGACCTATTCCAACTCGTGGTCGCTCCCCTCCACTCTCCTCCACAACCACCTCAATCTTTATATCATTCTCCTCCTCCACCAACACCATATATTAAGTCGCAAATTATACAATTAATAGGTGACAAAATAATTTATTAGTCACAAATCACACATTAAAGGTCACAATCACTACTAGACATATTATCCCCACCTACCCCCTTTGTTATAGAATCTCACCCAAGCTCAACATTTCAAGACTTTCAACAACATCGCCATCCTAAAAAAAAATTTGCAACCCCCATCGTCGACCATCCCAAATATGAAACCTTCAACCTGCTACAACGGTCTAATTGATTGAAACAACCTTCTCATCCCATGATAGTACCTGCTAACTTCATTCAATTTGCTCATATTTGGTGCTACCTACGTGGTTGGTTTTGCTCTATTAGGCTTATGGCTCTGGGATATCAAATGTGGCATGGGACTATCGATCGTTTACCAAAAGAAGGTAGGTGTGGTACTAAGGCAGAGCCGTCGATAAGTCAATGGAGGTGGATGGAATTGGGAAGGACTAGGTTGGGTACCAATTTATTCCCCCGTCTCAAATTCTATCAACTTTCCTTTTCTCTTTGCAATTTAGAAGAATATTGAGAGGTTAAAAAATCACAGACCTGTGTTATGTTGTGGCGTGGTCATCCTTTCTAGAAAAATGGATATGGTGCAGAGGTTGCCTTGTCGTGGCCATGCCACGATAGAATGCACGTGCGATACTCAGAGTTTCACATGCGGGTCTGTGATGAGCAAGCGACCGAAGCACGAATGCCTAATTTATTTGAGGCGGCATCACAAGGTAGATTTCAGGGACGCAAAGTTAGATTGGCACTAATTGATGGATTGATGCGGATTGTGTTCGACAGCACCTTAAACTTGTTGCCCAACTAATTTCAGTATTCAAATTCAATGGAAATAAGGCCATATAGAAGGCACATGATGGTAATTGCCAGTGGTTTCTGATGTAGGCTTGATGTGGGGACAGTTACGATCCATTTATGGGTTGAAAGGGCTAGAAATCTGGGAAAACTGACCCAGCGCGGGCTATCAACTACAATCTAGATTTTTTCTATTTATCCAAGGGTTAACACACTAAAAGTGCAGTCCAAATTAAACGGTCCAAAGAGTGAAACCCAATTGGGAATCCAAGATGAAAGCCCAAGCAAAGGGTATTATTGAAGAATGTAAAAGCCCACAAGCAAAGGAAAGCCGTCGCCCAAGCTTGCAGAACGCTCAGATGTTGAGCGAATAAAGTACCCTATGGACGCCCAGAGCGAAGGAGTCGTCACCCAAATTGTTGGGTCGCCCAAAATTCTAGCGATGACTGAACCCTATTGTTATCTAAAGTCACGATTTGAGGTGGTTTGAGTACATTACGATTACACCCCACGATTTGAGAAAATTAGTGACAAGCGGTTATGAAGAAAACATGGTGGTAGGAGTTACAAATGGTAGTTATTGACCAATCAACCACTATGAAAAAAATGGGTAGTTACAAATAGAGTCTAAACAGTTAAGAACTGCCCAAGGAGTATAAAAGGAAGAGGAAAGCAATGAAGAAGCTCCGACAAAATTCACTCTCAAACAGAGAATATGTAATTTACTTTTTCTTATATTAACTTTAATTAATTCATCTTCTTGTACTTGTGTGCTTGCGCCCCTTGGAGGCATCTTGTTCGTATCCAAATTGTAATCTTCATATTCGATAAACACCCCTTTTTGGGACTTTGTTTTAAGAGGATTGTTCCTTACACAATCGTCTGATCCTCTTTTAATTGTTAGTGAGTAACCACGCGAAACACTAAGTGATGGTGCATTTTAGATTGATAGAATGGTGATTGCATTGATGAGACAACAATTGGATGTGTTGGGTCATTCACAAGTTTTGTACTTAGGTTGCTTATTTGTTTTACAGAAATCAAGTTGGGAATGTTCTCGTAAATCTACCTTCCGTTTTACTTTCTTCAATCTTCTGCAATATGTAGTCCATTTTTTGTTGGTTTTCGTTACTTTGAAGTGTAAATTCGTGTGTTGACTGATTGGAGACGGGAAACCTTAACGCCATCGCAGGTTGTTGGATAAAGTTATGAGACATGTGGTATAGTGGGTATACCTAATTTTTGAAAAAGAAAAATAATTACTATCTTATTTATGAAATTGAAATTTAAAAAACAGGGTTTGAGGTAATTTTCTCAATTTTAATTCATGTCATATCATTTTATTATTTTTTATGTTTGAACTTTATTTATATTTTATTTTAATAGATTACTATTTTATTTAACATTTATAATGTAAAAAATTATTATATGTATTTTTTTTATTTTGTGTCTTAGATTTAATATTTTTAAAATGCTTTATTAATTTGTTAATAAATACAATATTGTAGTTAATTAAATATAATTTTTTCTTTGGTAGTTATATAATTTGTAATTTAATAATCTGTAAAATAAAGTAATTGTTGATAGTTAAAACAGAAGAAAATAAATGAAACACTGTTCATTTAGTGTAATGGGTTGGATATGACTTTGCAAGATGGTGTGAAAGTTGCACAAACTAGTGTGTCACCCGTGCGATGCACGGATATTGTACTAAAAAAATAAATTTATAAACGTTGAGATTAAATATTTCATTTGACTTAAAAATGATTACTAAGGTTGTTATAAAAGTATATGAAATAAGTATCATATATGCGTTACAATTGTCATAAAAAAATTAAACCGATGTTCCAACTACTACAAATTTTGGAAAAGTTCCTTGAAAACACATTTGTCGTCGAATTGTCTTGTCCGTCATCCTTATCGCAAATCAAAATCTTCAACCCTTTGTGATTTGTAACTCTAGACATAGCAACGTATAACTGACCATGACTAAAAACTAATTTTTTCAAATACAAACCAACATGAGATAGCGATTGACCCTGACTTTCGTTGATTGTCATTGCGTATGATACAATAAGAGGAAATTATCTTCGTTGAAACTTGAATGGTAGCCTTGGATTAGATGGAGTCAGCGTCATTCTAGGGATAAGAACCTTATGACCTGCATTAGTTCCAGCTAGAATCTTTGCTTCCAGAACATGACTTCTGAGCCTCGTAATAATCAATCTTGTGTCGTTGCATAAGCTGGCGGAATGGTTTATGTTGCGTAAAAGCATAACAGGAGTGCCGACCTTCAATTTCAATTTATGGTTGGGCACACCAGACCGTCTAATTCCATTCAAAAACTGAGGCGTATGAAGGTCACGTAACATGTCAACATTGGCATCTGACTTGCAAGTTGAATCAGAACTTAAATAAGTATTTTCTTCAGCCGCATTTAGCGAAATCATATAATCATTGACAGATTCAACCACATCAAGTGTCGGTGCTAGAATAGCTCTTCCTTGCAGATAATTTGCCTTATTAACGTCGCAAGTAAACAACGGATACATACTGTCCACGATTGCTTTGACTGGATTGTCGAATCCACGTAACAAAATATCATCCGAAATTTCAATTGTTGCATGACCATCATTCGCACAGCTAATTGTTACATCCCCTATACACGCAATCCAATCAGAAAATGCATTTAATTCAACGCACTTAGCATTTGATTCAATATTTTGTAGTCTCATATTTTTGGACAATCTCAAAACCTTATAATTTTTCCATAAATATGATGAATTGATAGCTGCAAGCACAATATCCTGTCTACTTCCTTTTGGAATCACAGGCAAGATCTGTCGAAAATCTCTTCCAAAAACAATTGTTTTTCCTCCAAAAGGTAGTTCCATACTCTGTGGATTGTTGAATCTCAAAATGTCTCGCATGCTTCTATCCAAATCCTCAAAACAATATTTGTTCATCATAGGCGCTTCATCCTAAATTATAAGCTTGCATCTAACAATCAATTCCGCGAGAGGACTATCCTGCTTAATGTTGCACGTGGAATCTTCATTTGGATTAAGCGGTATCGCAAATCTTGAATGTGGAGTTTTACCACCGTCCAAAAGTAACAATGCTTTACCGCTTGACGCCACATTCAACACAATTTATGCTTTGATCTTAAAGCCGCAGATAAAGTTTTCCATACAAAGGTCTTCCCTGTATCTCCATAACCATAAACAAAAAAAACACCACCTTTAACTGGTTGAACTAAATTCAATACTGTGTCATAAAGATGTCGTTGCTCGTGGAATTGTTGAATCTCAATATGTCTCGCATGCTTCTATCCAAAGCCTCAAAACAATATTTGTTCATCATAAGCGCTTCATCCCAAATTATAAGCTTGCATCTAACAATCAATTTCGCGAGAGGACTACCCTACTTAATGTTGCACGTGGAATCTTCATTTGGATTTAGCGGTATCGCACATATTGAATGTGGAGTTCTACCACCGTCCAAAAGTAATGATGCTTTACCCTTGACGCCACATTCAATACAATTTCTGCTTTTGATTTTAAAGCCACAGATAAAGTTTTCCATATAAAGGTCTTCCTTGTACTTTCATAACCATAAACAAAAAAACACAACCTTTATCCGATTGAACTGAATTCAATACTGTGTCATAAACATGTTGTTGCTCAATTGTCAAATTAGAGACCATGTTCTTGTATTCTTCCACCAATGCTTTCCGATCATATCTCATTTCATCTTAAAAAAAAATTATAGTAGAAAAATAATTGCTTGATAATTTACAAAGTACTAATTTAATTTTTAATTTTTATTATTTTTTTTCCTTTACTGATATTCATCTTCAAATTTTAAAACAAACATATAGATATTTTCTTTCATGGCTTATAGTAGCAAATTTATAATTTTCAGAAAATTATGCCTCTTGACGAAAAGAATACAAATTATACCTTAAAAATTTATTTTATGCCATATTTATAATTCTTTTCTCTTTCATATCCTAGATTTCAATCTGCAATTAACATGTTGCATTACATATGTTAATACCAGATCCATATGTAAAGTTTGGAATGAGATAGGAAAACTTACTTCACTGTCATGCGAAATGAACTCCAAGCTATATGTTTCATTCGGATTTGTGATCTTTGGCAGCTCGTAAACACGGATAACACGCACTTTTAGCGCCCAATTAGTCTTCGTGACGTTGATATCTCGCACAAGATCAAATATCGGTGCCATATGCACTTATCTATCTTCAACGTGGTAGAAAAAGTGAAAAAAAGTTAAAATCGTGAAACAAAAAAAAAAAAGGTCATTAACAGATGTATTCAAAACAGAATTGCTAGAATGTCACCTGGACTGCGACTTGAACGATATACTCACAAAAATGTTGCACCCGCAAAAATAATTCTCCCGAGACGAATAGAAAACGAAGTCTTCAAATTTCTTGTAAATGTGCTTGCATAAATCAAATTCGAAGTCTTGTTTACACTACTAAAATGATGAGCAATGAGGTAGAATGATGGATTTTGAAGTAAAATATTGACAAAATTGTAGTATTTCAAAATAGTTACATGTCCCTACTCAGAAAACGAACAGTCACTCTGCCTCTTTATGTGCAAATCAAATTTAAAGGAAAAATAGAAATAATTAATACAGAACAATTTTTGTAACATTGGTTTACTTTATTTTACTATTAATAATTATTAATTACTTGGGCATCTAAATATCTACTTGGTTTCATAACTCAGAATTTTAATCCATGATTTGAGCTAACCATGACTAACGGCCTTTGTTCAGTAATTTATATTTACTTGCACCATATTAACGTGGTATTTAACATGGCACACATTTCACGAATACTGTTATAATAATAATAATAAAATCAAACATTAATTAAGTTTCAAAACCATAATAAAAATGTAATTAGCACACACAAAACAACTTAAACGTTTAAAATGACAATAATCCAAAGAAGTTTATATATAAAAGGCAAGTTATAGTGATTTTTCGGTTTTCAAACATTTTTTTTTAAAAAAAAGAATGATTTAATGAACACAAAACTCAACAAATGAAATTATTACTATCAATAAAAGTACACTGTAATGTTTGACTAATGGGTAGACGGACTTTAATCAGAATTCCATAAGAGGAAAGTACATTTTGGTGGGAAATTTTTTTTGACGGCACTTCTATTTTTATATAAATATAGATTTGGTGCTATGGATTTGAGATGTCCTAAGCTAAAACAATCTTCATAGTGGTTATGAATAGTTACGTGTTTTGCACCAAATATAAGTCACGTCCAATAATGAAAATAAGTGTTCACTATTGACGTTGAAATTTAATTATGGATTTACGATTAATAAATCTAATGAAGATTGAATTTTTAATTATCTTTTAGTTAGTATTTCTTTATTAAAGAGATTCAATTTTTAATCGGATTAATTCTGAATATTAATATTTTTATTTCTTGTCATTATCTTTTAGTTTTAATAATTATCTAGATCTTTGTAATTATACATATTCTAATTATTTCTTTTAGCCCTTGTTCGACAACCATTATTTGAGAAAAATGATATTTTAAATAGTGATTTTTAGCCCTTGTTTGGCCCCCATTAAATTATATTACATTACATTAAATTTTTTTTTCTCTCCATTTCAACCACACATTCATCAAATAAAATAATATTACACACAAATCAAAAAAATTTCAACCACACATTCATCAAATAAAATAATATTACACACAAATCAAAAAAATTTCAACCACACATTTTCCCATCAAGCACTATTTTAAAAATTTTCAACCCCCAAAAATACAAAATAATGGGGGCCAAACAGGGGCTTAGGAGAATGTGTGGTTGAAAATGAGAATGCAACTTTTTTTTTTTCAAATAATGATTGTCAAACATGAGCTAAATAAGAGTTATAAGACATCATACAAGTTGATTATTATTGTGGCACTTTTTTTTTTTAAAAAATCACCATTCTTATTAATTATATTTTTCTTTCAAGTTTACGCACTCAGATTACTCGATAACCCACATATTCTTTTAAATTTGGTTCAAATAAATTTTCGAATTGAGGAAATTCAAAGATATTTACAGCTAGATAGATCTTAACAATATGTCAATATGACTTCTGTTTTCACTTTGATTTTGAAAAATTAGAGTAGCTAATGTTTTTGAATTACAAAGTCGTCATATTTTAATAGGTTAATTATATTTGACACTAAAATTTTTATTTTATAAATGCGCTATATTTTAATTATACTATAGGTTCCAAATCTTTACTCATTATTATGTCCCAAGCTTTTAATTTGTTAATTTTTTTTGCTTATTTAAAAATATATGGGCAAATAAATCTTATTTCTGCCCATTTAACAATTTTTTTTGAATTGATTCCATCTTTATAAATGCACATTTTAATTGCATTAAGGGTTCCTAAATTTTATGTATTATAATAATTATGTTCCTAACTTTTTTCAATTCATTCTTATCCTTATCATTCCATTAATCAACACATGTTGTCCATGATGGCTAATTTTGACCCGAAATTCTAGCGTGCTAGGTACAAATATTAAGTAGCAATTTCATAGTTGTTGTTTTTTCTTATTTAAATACACCCGGGACAAATAAGAACACGTTTGATTCTCATTATTCTAGAATGAGAATGAAAAATATAGTCGTTATTGGGCTCCACACAAAAGATAGAAATTCAAAATTGATGATTTGATGTGATGGATAACAATTATATTTTTTCAATGTTATGGATGAAAAATGAGAAACAAACGGGAACTAAATCTTTTTACCACCTCTTAACAGAATTTTGGGACGAAAATTGTCTTAGGGACAATATGTGCTAATTAATAAAAAGTTAAGAATACGTATATGACGGAAAATAAGTATCACAATGAGTAAAGTTTATGTTCCTTTCAGCAATGAAAATGTTTGTACACTTGTAAAAAATTAGCTGTCAATATATTTTGCCAAAAGAAAAAAAAGGTGGACAATATCTATGGATCTCAAACATTTGAAGGCTGTGATGACAGAGTTCCAAACATTTGGTTTCCATAGGAAAAGGGACATTGAAGTCATTTATAAAGTAAGTTATGAATAGTCTTGAACGCCTATCATGCTTAGTCACATTTTTATAATTTCGAGTGATCCTAATAAGTGTGTGTTTGGTAGGGATTTTTTGGGGGAAGAATTGATTTTGAATAGTGATATGATGGGAAATGTGTGGTTGAAAAAGAAGATAAGATTATTGATGTGATAGAAAATATTATTTTATTAAAGAATGTGTGGTTGAAAATGAGAATTGATTTACTGTTGAAAATTAGAATTGGTACCAAACATAGCCTAAATTATGAAGATGCACACGTATAGTCAAATATCGACCATATATATCTTAGTCAAGCTTAACAATTATAATAAAAACACTTGATTGGTCATGTTTGAACCAAATTATTGTAGAACGAGAATGAAAAATATAGTTGTTATTGAGGCCCACATAAGGATAGAAAATTTGAATTTAAATGTTGATGTGATGGATAACGGTCATATTTTTCATTTTAGTGATATAATAATGTAGATCAAACGAGGCTAAAAAGGTTTTTATTTTCCAGCATAAAAAAAAAAGAAAATTTATCTACAGTTTACTTTGGGCTTGTTTGGCACCCATTCTTTTGAAGAATGAATTTTTGAATAGTGATTGATGTAAAGAATGTGTGGTTAAAAAGTAAGAAGAATTTTTGGGTTTATGTGTAATATTATTTTATTTGGAGAATGTGTGATTAGAAATGAGTACTGTAGAAAAATGAGAATGAAAATGAGATAAAAAAATGGGTGTCAAACGGGGGCTTTGTATGACAAAATTATTTTCTTTGCTATCTATATGAAATTGTAACAATTTTTGAGACATTCAAATCAGGATAATGCTACAGGTACATAATGATCTACATAATGGTCTATATAATGCAGATGTGGCAATCATCCAATGGTTGATGTGTAAGTGTCATATTTAAATTAAAGGTGGAATCACATGCCACACATGCATTGTGTAAACCCTTATGTAGATCATTATATACCACTAGCATTGTCCTTCAAATCAAATCAAGAACTCAAACCGCATTGTCCTTCAAATCAAGAACTCAAACCAATTCAGATAGGAAAGCGTGTTTTTCCCAATACATGAAAAGGAAAGGAGAAAGTGTGTTGTGAAGTGATTCCAAAAACAACGAAGTGCTCTACTTGTCCATTACAACAACCATCTCCAGCATTTCGTGAAAAATCAAAGATTCATAATTATCCCAATTTTTTACTCCATATAATGAGGTTGAAATTAACATCATCGGAACCCTAAAATTTCCCCCAAAATCTGTACTACGATGGTGAAGAACTGGTGGGTCCACCACGGCGATCGTTTTTTATTGTTGAAATTAAATATTGTTGATGATTTTTGGATTGTGAATTGTGAATGGAATCGAAGAAGCCTACTGTGAAGGTGCAAGAAGAGAAGCAGAAGGGACAAGAAGGTCAAAAACCGGAAGTAATAGAATGGGAGGATTACGAGCAAGAGCTGGCGCGACTCTGCAGTTTGACATCCGCACTTGACGAAGCGAAGCGCAAGAAAAATAATCTTGAACAGAAACTCCACTCCCTTGTACAAGTATACACTTTATCCCAATTCCTTTTTACTTTTGTTTAAATTGTATGATTGGGAATTGAAGAACTCAATATACAAGAAAGAACACAAAGAATTACGTGGTTCGGCACCATCGTGGAAAACCTACATCCACAGGAGAAGAGAGGTATTCACTTATATCCGAAGCGTTATAATGACACACACATATATATTCATATTACAACAAGGTTGCCTTGTTAAAGACGAGACAATCACGGAAAGAATATAATAAATTATGGAAATATTTCAATTATCATCAACCAGTATTCTTCAAATCATGCCATAATATTTTCTTCAATATTAGCATATATTCTTCAAATCACCAAATATCTCTCTTCTCCAACACTCTCCCTCAAGTTGGTGCGAAAATATCGATAGAGCTCAACTTGGACAATATTTCATGAAATTGGACAGTTGGTTAGCCTTTGGTGAAAATACAGCCAATTGCTGGCTACTACGAATGAAGGGAGTGCAAATAACCTTGGCTTGGACTTGTTCTCGTATAAAATGACAGTCAACTTCAATGTGTTTTGTCCGTTCGTGAAAAACTGGATTTGAAGCAATATGTATAGCAGATTGATTATCATATAACATCTGGGAGGGTTGTGACGAACCAAATCCCAAATCCTTAAACAAGCGAAGCCAAATAATTTCAATGGCAGTAGAATCCACTGCCCAATATTCGGCTACAGCACTAGAGCGTGCAACAACGTTCTGCTTCTTACTCCATGTCACCAAATTTTCACCAATAAAAATGCAATATCCAGTTGTAGATCTTCTATCAACGGCACTACCAGCCCAATCTGCGTCTGTATAAACAGAAATAAGAGAATGACCATTTTTACGCATCCATATACCTTTTCCAGGTGACCCCTTAAGATAGTGCAAAATTCGATTAATGACATCCATATGTGCAACTCGTGGAGAATGCATAAAGCGGCTAATAAGGCTGATAGCATATGAGATATCAGGTCGAGTAATTGTGAGGTAAATTAGTCTGCCCACCAATCTTTAGAATTGACCCACATTAGATAATAGATTGTCATCAAGTGTTAATTTGGAATTACACTCTATAGGTGTTTGAGCTGACTTAGCGCTTAATTTTCCAGTGTCTTTTAACAAATCCAATAAATATTTTCTTTGGTTTAGAAATATGCCATTTGTTGAATACGCAATTTCTAATCCGAGAAAATACTTAAAAATCCCCAAATTCTTAATAGAAAACTGTGTATGAAGAATATTTTTGAGCCTTGATATTTCAGCAAGATCATCACCAGTTTAACAATTTCATCAACATAGATCAAAACAATAACAATACCTTTCATACCTCTTTTCACGAACAAGGAAGAATCATCATTACTTATCTTTAAACCATTCTTGACAAGAACATGACCAATTTGGTATACCATGCACGAGGTGGTTGTTTAAGACCATATATGGATTTTCTTAATCTGCATGTTGGATCACTACGACCCTCCAGCCGATGACCTGAATGTATACTAATATAAATTTCTTCATCAAGATCACCATGTAAAAAAGCATTCTTCACATCCATCTGAAATAATTTCCAATCTTGATTACGGCTAGAGATAAAAGAACACAAAACGTGTTCATTTTGACTACAGGATCAAATGTCTCATTGTAATCAACCCCATAAGTTTGGGTGAAACCTTTTGCGACAAGGCATGTTTTATGTCGTTCAACGGATCCATCACTTCGAAACTTGGTTTTATAAACTCAACGACACCCAACTGTCTTATTCCTTGGAGGAAGTTTTACAATGGACCAAGTTATGTTGTCATCAAGCGCTTGTCACTATTCCTGCATTGCTCGTCTCCAAATAGGACTGTAATTTGCTTCTCTAAAAGTACTCGGCTCTTGAGTTGAAGACAACGGCGTTAAAAAGGCTGAATGAGAGAAGGATATACTGGAGTATGATAAATGCGACTGTATAGGATGACTGACTGCTTTATATGTAACAAAGTCCTTGAATTTTTCTGGAGCATTGGATGTTCGATTTGACCTTCTAAGAATCTTTTCGGAAGTATCTGGTACATCACCGACATATTCTGGAACATCATGAGCAATTGGCGATAAAGGACATATGTTGTCCCCATTGTCTTCATCTTGTTCAGTTTCTTCAGTACTTTCAGTCTGTACTGTGGTTTCAATTTCGCCTGTACTTGCAATATCAGAAGAAGATGTCCATATAGTGGGAAGTGGAAACGGATCGGTCAAATTCTTCCCTTGAGATAAAATCTTGTTCGAACTCTTAGTCGAAAAATATGGTTCATTCTCAGCAAATCTCACATCTCGTGATACAAGTAGCTTCTGGGACTGAGGATCATAGCATTTATATCCCTTTTTTGTTGAAGAATATCCTAAGAAGACGCACTGGATGGAACGAGGATCAAATTTATCATGATGCAAGCTCTGGTGGTGCACATAACAATCACAACCAAATACTCGAAGGTGAGACACATCAGGCTTTCTCCCTTTTAAGACTTCCAATGGTAACTGAAAATGGATTACACGACTTGGAAGCCTATTTATTAAGTACATAGTTGCTAAAACTCCACGTAACCAAAATTTCTTCGGAATATTCATTTGAAGCATGAGAGCTCTCGTAGTCTCCAAAATACGTTGATTTTTCCTTTCAACTACTCCATTTTGTTGGGGCGTATCAACATAACTAGTTTGATTTATAATACATTCATTGCGAAGAAAGGCAGGAAGGGGACCCTTGGCAGATTCAGTCCCATTATCCAAACGAAAAATCTTTATTTTTTTATCAAAATGAGTGGCCACCATGCTATGAAAATTCTTGAAAACAAGGTAAACTTCATTCTTAGATTTCAATATATAGATCCAAGTAGCACGAGAATAATCATCAATAAACAACATAAAATATTTAAAACCATCATATGAATCAATTCGACATGAGCCCATAAATCAGAATGGATTAACTCAAAATGTTTAACAGACATAGATGAAGAATTATTAAATGGTAGACGAACTTGTTTGGAAAATTGACAAACATCACAAACGTGTGTCCTAAAAGACATAGATGGAAATAAAAAAGATAATACACGACTAGAAGGATGCCCAAATCTTTGATGTACAATATGATTTTCTAGCATAGTACTACTAAGAGAAGTGACACTAAATGATTTGAAGAGATAAAGTCCATGTGAGTAGACACCTTCACCAATCTTCTTCCCCGAAGTTCGATCCTGAAACACATCATTAGGAGAAAAAATAACATTGCAATTGAAGGAGTTAGTTATTTTTCCGACAGAAAGAAGTTGAGTTGGAAACGAAGGAATAACAAGTGCATCTGTACTAAGACCAGGTAAAAGATTAATTTTTCCAGACTCACAAACAGGAACTGAGGTACCATTAGCAACTGAAACAACATGTTTTGATGAAGTTTTTGAGAAATCACTTAAAGATGCTGCATCATTTGCCATATGATCAGTGACACCCGAGTCAATAATCCAAGTGTTCAAATGTTTAGATGTACACGAAGAGAAGTAAGCTTCGAGGTTACCAGAGACATGAGTACTGGTAGAAGGAGTAGATTTTTTCGGACTAGGATGGCTAGGATGACCAAGTTGTTGGAGCATTTGAGTCAATTGATTCAGTGAGATGGTAGTGTCAGCAATATCAGCAACTTCCTTGTTTCCTCCTTTCATAGTGGATTACTTAAGATGAGGGTGAATGTCCCAACAACGGTCCTTAGAGTGTCCTAGCATGTGACAATTATCACATTTTGGAGCTTCCCGTCTTCCCTTGTTCTGAAAGCTTTTCCTTTTCTCATCCCTTTTTACAATAAGAGCAGGCAACTCAGATATATGCTTCAGTTCAAAATTCATAGTCTTTTTTCGAGTTTCTTCTCGCTACACAGTTGCACACACACTAGAGAAGGTTGGCAGGGTAGAACTCATAAAGATAGGACTTTTGAGATTCTCATACTCCGGTTTCAAACTACTCAGCAAAGAAAATATCTTATCTTCTTCGGCTCTTTTCAACAAGATTTTTGCATCGGTTGTATGTGAGCGATACATGCTCAATTCGTCCCACTTTTTCTTAAGATAACAAAGATGTTCAATGAATGTCTTATTCCCTTGCTCAGCAGCAGTGCAATTTCCCGTTTCAACTCAAAGATTTTAGCAACATTGTTTTGATTTCCGTAAAGCTTTTCAACCGAATTCCACAATTCTTCTGCTGAATCTGAAAAGGCAAAGATTTCAGCAATATATGCTTCCATTGAATTTAGAAGTCAAGACCTAATGAGTTGATCATTCGAAATCTACCCATCATACTTTGGATTTGCTGAATTTGGACAAGTAGAAGTGCCGTTGATAAAACTCAACTTTTTCTTTCCACCAAGAAATAACGTCACGGCTCTTGACCACGTTATGTAATTTATACCATGCAAGAGAACGGTAGATAACTTCCATCTGGATTAACATCATTCTCCATCACTATAGATAGATTAATGGCTTTCTCAGTCATTGTAAACGCAGAGACAAACCGAAAAGAAACTTCGAACTGCAAAAAAAAAAAAATGTAAAAGAAAAAACACGAACAACTAACTTTGAGGGCAATTTTGACCCACCAAACGTTGTCGAAAATAGCTCGAAAGGTGATTAGCTAGATACAGACGATATGAATCCAACGTCACCGACCTTGCGCAATTCCGAGTTACGATTTGAAAGATACAACCGTTTTCGTGGAGGTCGCGCAAAGCTGAAAAAAATTGAAGAGAAAAAATTTCGTTTCTGATTACTCTTTTTTTCGAACGGTTGGCCGGATCAATACATTTGCTTTGATATCATGAAGAATTCAATATATAAGAAAGAACACAGAATTACGTGGTTCGGCGCCGTGTGGCAAACCTATATCCACGGGAGAAGAGAGAAGACTATATTCACTTATATCCGAAGTGTTACAATGACACATATATATTCGTAATACAACAAGGTTGCCTTATTAAAGATGAGACAATCACGGAAAGAATATAACAAATTATGGAAACATTCCAATTATCATCAACCAATATTCTCCAAATCATGCCATAATAATTTCTTCAATATTAGCAAATATTCTTCAAATCACCAAATATCTCTCTTCTCCAACAGGAATTGATAGTAAATCTGTTGTATTATTCTTCCCTTTTTGATTTAGAGTTGGTCTTTTTTATTTTTGAAATAAAGCTTATTTTGTTGTGGTTCAGTAGTGATGGTTAACCCTGAGGGGTTGCTCAATTGGTCAGGTTTTGAGTTTGCTCCCCAATGGTCACCAGTTCGAGTCCCCTCAGGGTCACTGAGGTGAGTACCCGGCCGTAAATTTCAGGGCCCCGTGGAATTAGTCGAGATGCGCGCAAGCTGGCCCAGACATCCACGGTTATCAAAAAAAAAAAAAAAAGTAGTGATGGTTGTTCCATTATCACTTATCAGTGATATTTTTAGGTTTTTTTTTTTTAAATATTTTGATTGACTAAACTTCTCCATAATTGAGTTGTGGTCTGAGGTATATTTGTTGGTTAACTTCAGCGGAAACCCAACTCCAGTCTTTTCTAATCTAAAAATTAATATTGATTACCTGTGATTGATATTTGATATAATTCTTTAGCATGACTAATTTTTCTTTATAGTTCATGCAATTAAACTCACAATTTTTTTTTCTTGTCCTTTAATGTGTAAAGGGAATGACTCGGGTACCCTAATAATTTGGTGCTAATAATTTGGGTAGTCATGACCCTAAGGGATGCTAAACACTTGTTACATACCCATGTTTTTTGTACCCTTTTGCATTAACGGGATGCCTTCAGTTTTCTGTTGTGCTCAATTATGGGAAGCTGTTTACATAGTTGTAAGTACTAGATCCAACATTTGCAAGGATCTATAGCCGCCTTGGGATGTTGTTAGTGTATCAAAAGTTGTCACTATAGGAACTTTTTTTATATGGTTTTCAGAAATTAACGAACAATATATTTAAACTAAAATGTATAATTTAATGTTCTGCATTTGATATTTTCAATTTATTGTATATCATTCTGCTACTGATGAAGGGTGCAACTCCATCACACTACATCAGAATCAAGAATACGTTACTTTGTGCAAATCATTCTGAATGGATCTGCAATCATGTGATCTTTATGAAACATTGTTTACTAATTTTTGTTTAGAAAAGTGAAGCAACTTAACATTTTATTCTTTAAACGGTTGGCTGGATAACCCGACAGAAGTAACATTTGTGATTGAAACTGGTACTAAGATTTTTTCAAACAGGATACGTAGTAAGAAAAGTAAACTTATTTGATTTTTTCTCATCCATTTCTCTTAACGATTTTATGGTTTTCGTCTTGATTTTCATTTTGTTTGATATAACTAAATGAACCAACACAGTTACTTCAGTTGGTATTTTACAAAAGTTTCCCTTGTAGCCACTGAAGAAAAGAGTTTGCAATTTAGTTTTAGTTCCATTTACTTGCTCTGATTACTTGTTATTAATTAAAGAGAGTATTTATCTCAGAAAGTATAGAAGAGACTGATTTTATTCCATTTCCCTTTATTTTACTTTCTACTTTTCAATAAAATTGTTTACTTTTATAATTACCGTGCTTTATGATTACTTTTAATGTGCACAGGTAGAAGCCGAATCATTAAGCCAGTCCAATGAGCTCGATGAGATGAATGAAAGATTGGAATCTCGTAAATTGGTGATGGGAAACATGTCGATGCATTCAAAGGTAGTAGAGGAGAAAGTAAGAAAGCAAGAGGAACAACTTAGTTCTGAAATTAGATCTTTATTAGTTGCTGGAACTGCTCTTTCTGCAGCCAGAAAACGCATGCAGGTAATCTCAGTCTACAACAGTGACTAAGCTTTCTTTTCTGTTTCTTCTTTCCTTAATTCTAGATTAGCACTTGGGTATTGGTTCTTCTCTTATCACTTGACTTGTTTTTTATTTTCTGGGATGCTTGAGATCAATCTTTGCTATCGTATTGTGTCTACTTTTCTGTTTATATCTATTTTACCATTCTAGAGGCTATCGCTATAACAACTCTTTGTCACCTTCTCTAAGATTCTTGACATGGAACTGCATATTTTCTTTGAAGTGAATATGATAAGAGATGTTCTCTACAGTTCCATATGTTTTATAGTTTTTGTTCTTGCCTAATTGAAAATCGTAGCTCTTAAAACATTTTTTATCACTTAAAATACTTCTCAGTCAAATCATAAATTCGAAGTGCATTTTTGGAAAGGCAATACTTTGAAGGAGTAGCATTTGCCTTCAGAGGACACATTGTCTGACATGTTTGTTCAGGGTCAGGGAGCCATGTATTGGTGTATGTACCTTTGGTGCTGCTCTTATTGGGCTTTGAGAGTTCTTAAAATGCGAGTGGAGATGATTAATCAGTACACACACTATTGATGTCTGTTATGGTTCTAAAGATAATTATTTCTCACATAATTGATCAATAAAGTGGCCAATGTGTGACTTTTTCTTACAATTTAATCTTCGACACCTCATATCATCACGAATCTTTCTAAAAGAATTTATTGTCACCTCAATTTTGTGGCTTCTGGGATGTTTGCCACCATTTATTTTTCATGGTTCAAGTTGCGTGGAGAAAAAATCGCAGCGATGTATAATTGACAGATAGATTGCTGCTTCTGTTGTTGGAAGTTTTTATTTTCAACTATATTTAGAGCCTGTTTGATATGAATTTTGATTTTCTACAGTAAATCAATTCTCATTTTCAACCACACATTTTTCAATAAAATAATATTTTCCATCACATCAATAATTATTTCTTGTTTTTCAACCACACATTTCCCATCATATCACTGTTCAAAAATCAATTATTCCCCAAAAAATCCCTACCAAACAGGCTCTTAAAGTTCAAATTGGTTCTCGTGACAAAGCAACTTCCTTTGCTTTTTGTGTTTAAGCCCCTACTTATAGGAGCTAATTACATGCACTGGATTAATAATTAATTTGTTAACAAAATGCCTACTTTTTTTTATATTCCTTGTGGATGGAAGGTCTCCTTAGTGAATTTCTTGATGTGTCTCGAAGATAAAGACCATCTTCCCTCCTTTCCTTGCAATTCTCCAATCTATCGTGTGGGTTATCGAATTTGAATGTAGTTTTTATTTTGCTTGGTTGGGAGTGTATTACTTGTGGAATATATAAGTGTAAGGATCCTAATTGGGGGAGTACTTGTTGAAAGTGATTGCATTACTGCAATTACTACTTTAATTGTTATTCTGATCTGAACCTCCATTGTGTCATAACACATCTTCTCTGGATTGGGAATAACGTATGTGTGGTTCCGATGGGTACATGGATGAATTGTGGAATTCCTAGAGGTTCAAAACATACCTGGCGAAGGTTGGTATATAGAATTGTTTTTACAGACTCTGAGATGGAAATCATGCCTCTCTTGGACATTTAATACCCAGTTATTATCTATATGAGTTTTTCTTCTATCTGATCTATCATTTAGTTCCTAATAGATTGAGTCATGGTGTGCTTTGTATTTACCAGGAAGTCTGTACTGTGTTGCTCTTCAGAGGGAAAATTAGATTTCTCCGAAGGAAAAAGTTGGACTTGGCTGTAAAAACTTTTCCATGCTATTTTTGTTAGATTTTAAGAGAAAAAGACTGTGTTTGGAGGCGTCTTCTAGCTGAATTTACTTATGGCTTTTGCTTTCCTTCTTTCTTTAAATTCTTTTTGGGGCATTCTCTTAATTTGTGAGTTCTGGCACCAATATTTCCACTTGAAAGTTTGAATCCCATATGAGCATATAGGCCATTTGTTCGAGCATCTAACGTCTTCTATTTTTACTTTCTGATGATTAATTTTCACAGTTATCTGTAGAAACTTTTCTATCACAATATGCTGTTGAAATTCTTTCCACGTTTGTTATCAGTTTTTAGATTTTAAATTGTTGCATTGACTTTAAGTTACTTTTGCATACCTGAAATTTAATTTATGCTTTCAATGCAGGACTCACATAGGTCACTTACTGGAGAAAAAGGCTATGTTTATCTAAAAAACCTGCAGAAGTTATTGAGACTGAGGCAACAATATATGTTATCACAGGTTTCACTGCTTTATCCTGTGAAGTTTGTAATTGGACGTGCTCCTGATCAAGAACTTGAATCATTCAGTAGCAGTACAAAATCAGGTAATGGATCTTATATGTAGTTAGAGAACGAAAAATTGTTAACATGTTGTCATGTCATGTAGATGAATACATTTCTACATTTGCTGAACCACGAATAAACCAATAACTTTCTTTAACTGTTGGAAAGATGCGTACTTTTTCATTCAGATTTGATTGTTGTGAGTCAAATACAGTAGCAAAGTTGTCTGCTTATGTTTTTCTGCTGTCACTCTTTATTTTCTCTCTCTTTTAGAACAAAACTAAGTCGTATGCCTAAATGTCATAGAAATTGAAGAATCCATGATAGGACTCACTCCCATTATTTGAATATGAAAACGTAAATGTCACCAGTGACACTGCTATATCATTCATATATTTGCTTGTATCATGTCAACATATGCCTTAATTTTGTAGGATAGAGATGGTAAGTTTGTTATGAAGTAGTTGCTGCAAAGTTACATTTATCTAGATCCATCATTTTTAACGTAAATGGATGAATTGACTAATGTCTTGCCATGCTGAAAATCTCTGTGCATCACTGTACTCGCCATACTGAATTTGGTTTCAAACAAAGAGAGTCAGTCATCTGCAAAAATGTTGAGGGTTGAAGTCGTGTTTACTATTCTCTTGACATGGTCTGCAATATTGTGTGGACTTGGGTACACAAAATTTAGAAAATTAGAAGTTATTGCTTTACGTGCCAATGGCCATCAACAGCAATAGTATTACTAAGATATGTAGTTTCTTGTTGCATTTGATGTTATAATCTCATGTTATGTTGTACTGAAGAAAATAAAAAAGATATATATTGGTAACCTTCTTTGTACTCGTGTGGGTTTGAAAGTATATTCCTATAGCATTACAAATGACTTATTTGTTGGGTTTTTTCTCCTTTGGTTGTTTTCACTTTGCATTTATTTTACTCAGCCTTTAAAAGATTTCAACCTAAAGGCTTAAAATTTGGGAAATCCTCTAAACCAATTATGTATCAAATTCATGCTATGATAGGTAAGAAAGTAGAGGGATCTGGTCTGTTTGGTAATTCATACACTGAAGTTGCTAAATTTGCAAAGTCAACATACAAGCACCGAGAAGCCACTGTCTTTGGAAATTGCTGAGCAGAGTGCATAGGTTGTATCTTTAATATTCCTGTCGTATGGATGACTCCCTTGGCTTGGTTAGGATCGTTTTTCTCCATGGCTTCTTGATATAAGCAATGTGTGACTGCAAGCAACATAAGTATTCCAGCTGAAATTGATGGTCTTGGTCTTGGCCATATTTATTACGGCTTGGAATTCCTTAAATCGATTGATCTATTTTGACTAATCTCCATTTTGTTGTGTTTCTTGTCACTACTACTTTCAGGTGCTCTATCTGGATCAAAAACTGTTGATCAAGGCTCATTGACCATCTCGGGTCTGAATCTCACTGTGATCCCTTTTACGAAGATAAGTTTTTTCACTGATAAGAAGGAGGTTCAGAGATCTTCGACTGCCCTGGGATATGTAGCACACGTGTGTTCTTCCTCGTTGCCTAGAATAATTTTATCAATTTATCTATCTTTTCAATTATAATCTGCTTTAGTGGCTATGAATTGTGATAGGACAACTAAAATATATCAGTAGTTTTTATGCTTTATCATGTCTCTGGGATCAGTCACTTTTGTGAGTTTGTCATCAACTTGGAAACTATTTTACACCTGTTTTGGATTTAAGTGCTCTTTCATGGATTATTGCATTTCTTTTGTAGGCATTAGCCAATTTCTAGCACACTAATTGGCAATTTATTATCTATTAATCATGATGGTTTGTTGTTTATGCAGGCTGTCTCTCTCATTGCTTCTTATTTACAAGTTCCTTTGCGTTATCCTTTTCGGCTAGGAGGTTCTCGATCATATATACGTGATTATGCACCTGCAATTGATCATTCGATGTCCAGTTCAGATTCTAATTCAGTAAGTATGACAAGCTCGAAGCCAGTAGAATTCCCTCTCTTTATAGAAGGGCAAGACTCGACAAGAGCAGCTTATGCTGTGTTCTTGCTAAATAAGGTGTGTAGCACTATTTAATTTTTCTGTGGGTTAAACCATATTGAAACATTCAAAATTTTGGAGCATTATAAAAGATGTACTACTGACGATGTTACATGAATATTTTCTGTTATACAAGACAGTTGGGCATATAATTTTTTCTTGTAAATTTTGTTCCCATCCTGATTTTTGTACTTTTGCTTAAGGGTGTAGATTCTTTTACTGGTGTATATCTAGATGTTGATTGTGAGCTCATTATTTGTCTTATGACTTTTTTATACCTATTCTTCAGCGGATATTCTTTAAGCATAGGATTTTTCTGGACTGGAAAACATATATAGATTTATATATTTATAGCCATTAATCATATTGTCTATTTTGGAATCACTAATTTGAGTGGCATTAGTTTGAATAGAATCTTCGGAAACTAGGAATTATACTATGAGACCTTAGTATACTGATCTATTATATGACAATTTGACAACAAGGCTGTGTGTCACTTACAAAACTTTTGACTGATTGTTAGTCGGCTATTATTTCTTTTTCTTCTTTATTTTTCTCTAGGAACTCCATTATGGTCTGGAATAGTCTTAAGAGATTTTATTGTTCTGATGAGGTGGCATGTATATCTAGAAATAACTTCCAATCGCATCGGAGTCCATTATACTTGCACTCCTCCTGCAAGAAGCAAAATGAGAAAGATCGAATCAATCAATAAAGTAAGAGCAGTGATGTATTACTGCCCTGGTGTAAATCACTCCTTACAAGCATAGCACCATATAGAAAAAGATTCCAAGACTTTTTTAGTCCTGGTTTCTGTTGTAGGAATGTCAAGTATTATACTTTTGACCGAGTTTATTTCTTCTTGAAAGTATCTCTCCAGCAAACTATTGGTTGTCCCTCGACTTGAAAACACTGTCTTTAGAATAATGGAACTTTCTAAGGAAACCTTTGACCTACCACACTCAAAACTCTCTTATCCCCAGGGCAAAGGTTATTAATGTCACTTTTCGTCTTCTTTAAAAGAGATTGGACCTGAGCCAGGTGTAGAAGGTGAGGTGGAGTAGCAAAAATGAAACCTAAAATTGGCCTCCCTACATCTGAGTTGTTGTCATCTATTCTCTTGCCTACTTGCCCCTTGATAAACTTTGCATTAGTAGTTCGCTCCCTATTATGAAAGAACCAACATTAAGGCATATGTATTTTTTTTTAAAACAAAACACCGACACAACCTTAGTAGGTTTTTCAGGCAGCACCAAGGAATGCTGTGGGAGTTTGGATTCCCCAACCTTATATATAAAAACAAAACCAACTAGGACAAAGGAGGGGGGGGGGGGGGGGTGGGGTTAAACCTGACTTTCCAAAAGCAATAAGATGCAACATATGAAGGCATCTATATTGTTGATACATTATACCATAAGCCCTGATATATCATAATCATGCACTGAATGCCAGCTACGACAATCATTTCTGAAAATGATGATATTATCTACTTTTTGTATTTGCATTTGAATGAGGAGACGATCTCTGGAGTCGGTGCTGAATTTTATCAATATATGCATTTATCTTCTTCAATCCACCAACATGATTGTTATTAGATACTGAACTGTATAACAAGTGACTTCATCACAAATTACAGGGCTATTTCTGTGCCAATGTTGATGACCTTTTCTATGTTACTCGTAAACCTTTTTTGTAGGATTTAGAGCAGCTCCTGAATTTTATTGGAGTCAAGAGCTTAGGACCACGCCATGTTCTTGCTAATTTGAAGGAGCTCTTGAGGACCATCCTTTCTTCAGAATATATAGAGATGTAAGTTTGAATTGCCAGAATTTATTATTAGTTTCTGTAAATGGATTGGTTGTATTCTTACAGGTGCCAATTTTTTAAGAAGCACCTTGGCACAACTCTTGGTCCATTTTTTTTGGATTATTCAAATCATGCTTGATAAGAATTATCCAGTTTTGATATCCTTTTTCAGAGTTTACAGTATTTGCTTTTATATTTAACCTTGATGGGTGATGACCAGGGTTGGAAACTTGAGTTGGCATTACATTTGCTGGCCCCTGCTAATTCACTCATAAGCATTAGAAATTTTCTCAAGTCGAGCTCAATACAAAGTCTTGCATACTTCATTTAAGTGTTAGAAAGTTCTTTTCAATGCTATGCCCTTGAAGTTTTTCGACTCGACTTCTCTCATTCTAATCAAACTTTCACGTGCATAACCAATTTTTAACATTACAAAGGTCCAAAATCATTTACGTAACGAGAAACCTTTTTGTAACTATATTGTCACTTTTTCTCTTCAATTCTTTTTATTTTTCTTTTACTTTCTTCCTCTGTTTTTTATCTCCTTTAATTCTGAGGCACGTGAACATTGGATTGCATTGTCGGTACTTTGGTAACATAATTTTCCCTTCAAAACACAAAATAAATCGATTGAATTTAAATATTGACAGAGTTCTGTGAGCCTCTCTTTTTTTTTTTTTTTAGGGTACATTATAACGAGCAAAACCAACTCATATCATCATGTTTGTAACGGCGAAACAGATGTTCAGGGAGTGTTGTTCAATCACAACTTTAGCGTAAACTAGTTGAAAAAAAGTGAAAAAATTGCTTTCGATGAGGTTCAATCTAACTTGGATCTATTAGTTTATCATACGTAAAAAAAGTACAATGTTTGAAAGTGTTCATAAATCGTTTAAATTATAAATAAATATAAATGAGTTATGGACAAATAAATAGTGCTCGTGAATTCTTTGAAATTTATGAATAAAAAGTAGTATTTATAAACAATTCATAAACGTATGCCAGACAGGCTAAATCCTTCGGCGCCACACGCCATTAGGAACAAAGAAATTTTTTTAGATTTCGTAAAAAAGGGATTGGTGATAGATGTTGAGTACCATCAAATCCTCTTTCTTGGCCAAACGTGCCATTTGGAGTAGACGTGTTCGAGCCACGGAGGAGGTTTGTTGCACATCTTTCTACGCTACATTCAGATAAATATATCCTACATAACTCAAATGTCTCTTCAAATTCTTATTTACAAAATGTTGCATAGTTTCACAAAAATTTGACTACAAAATGTTGATTAAAGAAATCTTAGAATCTTAACCAGTGACTATTCAAAATGCATACGGCATCAATACCACGCCCCAAGATCAAACCTTACAGAAAGAAAAGAAGAACAAGATAGGATCACCAAAGAAGTTGAAAACCATATTGCATTGATCATCCTTCTCATCTCAGCGGACTTTTAGCATCTGCTTCTTCAATGGCTCTCTCCACTAGTACGTGCTTAATTCGACACATTGACTTCCTTACGTATTCAATCATCACCAATACAAAAATCATAAAGACGATGATACGAGTAAAACTCCATATGAGGAAGTTAGTTGTCCTTGTTCTCTCACATTCTTAAACTGGTGTAGAAGCGTTTATGAAATTCTTGTAATAAGAATTATGTAATAAATAAGAATGATATTTGAACAATCATGTCTATTATATGTTGAATAACAATTCATTATTGTTGAAAAATGTACAATGCCTTTGTATTTATAGGCAAAACTATTCCTTAATCCTATTAATATAAGGAAACTAAATTTTAAAAGGAAATAAACTAAAATTCTAATCTAATTAGAAACCATATTCTAATTAAAAAAAGAAAAGATATCATATTCTAAACAAGAAATAAGAATAAAAAGATAAAACCTATTAGAACTAGAAAAGATAAATCACAATTGTAGTAGGAACTGTTAATCATGATTATGTACTACATCAATCCTCTTTACTTGAATAAAACTCGTCATCGAGTTTTCTTGAAGAAAAAATAATCAATCAGGAGGAAAATACTCAAAAATTTCTGCAAATATCGATATTGACAAAATGACAAATTTTTGATGTGCTCAATAAACATCATTATATTCTTATGTTGTATTATTCAAAGTCAACTTTGATCCTATCATGCTTGTTATATTTTCTTTACGGATAATTTGCAAATGACATTCCTTCATAAACGAAGCATGATTTGATTTTTCATCATTGAGTTCTGATGAGTGTTCTACACTCATGATATTCATGTCACTTAATTCGTTATTTTATCATTCTTGAGAGTGTTTTAGAGTGTTTTTATATGTGTTTTGATGTTGTGATGTAGGTTGATGAGATTGAAGAAAATAAACAAAAGTTGGAAAAGAAAGGGCTAAATTGTAAGAGATCTAAAGTTCGGGGACTAAAGTACAAATATTGAAAAGTTATATAGAGTCTCACGATGATGATTTGAGAGTGATCAGAGCCAATTGGATGTGGAAAGATGTCAAAGGGATCAAATTTAGTCAAAATATGATCACAAATCAATTTACAACCGAAAAGTTTTGCTCCAGATTTTTAGTCTAATATTGAGACTCATTTTTGATATAGTAAATGATTGAATTGGAGAATCATATCTCAAGCAAAGTTGTAGGCCTTTGAGTTAGCTTTCCAACGCAACTTGAATCATCTCAATCGGATATTAGGAGAAAGAGTTATGTTAAAAATACTGAAAGAAGCGTAAACTGAATTTCAGCGAACTGGGCGCCTTGGCGCTCAAGGTGGGCGCCTTGGCGCCCACAATGCTGAAAATCAGCAGAATACGCAGCGCCCAGGCGCCCAATCTAGGCGCCCAGGAGCCCAATACCGAGAAAGAGAAAAAATGGAAATTTTAAAAGATTTTCGGCCCGGTCCAACCCTATTCCGTCTTGCAACTTGTGGACACTATAAATACCACCATAAAGACCTAATTTTAGAGGTTGGAGAAGGAGGAAAAAGATACAAAACGGCTAAATCTTCAAGGACAATAAGAAGAAGGATTTGAAGAAATCAAGTGAAGAAAGGGTGGAAACATCAAAGGGGACTTCGATCAACACTCAAAAAAGAGTTTTTCTTACCTTCTCCTTTATGTTTTTCATTGTAGATTGTTTAGATTTTATGAATTTCTTCATGAACTAAATAATTTAGCTAGGGTTTGATGTAGCCACTTGAGATTATGATTTGATGAATTTATAATTACTTCCTTTGGATTTCCTACGTGTATTTAATTGTGTCATGAATTTAATGCTTTCAATTACCTGATCAATAATTGAATGAATAGATACTAGTCAATTCCGGCACTCGAGAGAGGGGAATTTAGGCGTGATCATAGGATTGACGCAACGTAGGTTTTATGGGTTTCGAGAGAAAATGTAAAATCTATGAAGCTTACTTCACAAAAGAATCGGGACTTTGATAAATTCTAGGCTTTAATTCGGAATAGAGATATTGAGATTGAATTGTATGATTAATTTCTAACCGGCACTCGAGAGAGGGGAGAGAAATATAATTGGATTCTTGCTTCTAAATATTGGAAAATTAATTGGATAATTTGATATAATTGAATCATAATTGAAAGTTGGTGAAATCATTCCCTAGGCTTCTTCATTTTGATAATTTATATTCCTCAATTTTGTCTCAACCAATTTCATTACTTTAATTTAAAACAATCAACCAATCATTCATCAATTGTCTAGATAAAATAGAAGTTGCATAATTATAGTACTTAGTGGAATTAAATTACAATCCCTGTGGGTTCAACATCCTAACTTTCATACTATATTACAAAACTTGACACCGTACACTTGCGGAATAAATTCACGTTATAGAAAACGCGTAACAAGTTTTTGGCGCCGTTGTCGGGGATTGTTTAATTTGATTTCTACTAATATTATTGTCAAGTAACTTTTATTTTAATTTAGATTCTTTTTAATTTTAACTACCCACCTTGATCTCTTTTATTATTTTTTTTTTCCAGGTAATTTTAAATTGTATATGCATGATTCTAACAATGGTAAGAGAGCAGAACAATTGCAATAAGTACTCTCAACATGGATAAAAACGACGTGCTTGTAGAAGACATCTTTTGTCAGCTTTGCTATGTGATGCATTACACTGAGCAATGTTTGCATAGACGTACTGACACCCATGCGATAAAGCTTCTAGGGTTCACAGAATATTTAAGATGTCGAAAAGAAGCAATTGACAAATCTGATGAATGCTACATGCCTTTGGGAGATTATGTACCAGACGATTGGGATGAGGACATCACACTTGAGGGAAATGGTCCTCCTTTGTTTAACGAGAGGGTAATTGCAAAGTACTATAACAAACTTGCTAAGTTGGAAGAGTGCAACATACGTATTGGAGACTGGAGTTACTGGAATGAATTGAGAAGGTGGCAATACAATCCACTCGAAGGGGTTGAAAATAGAGACTTCTTGTTGCCCGTGGACTTACACTGTGAACTGATTATTCAACTTGAAGAAATATCAACTATTGAAAAAAGACAGAAAAATGAGGACAAATTAATCACAAAGGAACTAAACGAAGAAGCAGCAATTAATGAAGATGAATTGAACACACGTTCATTCGACTTCATTGATTGTCCAACAATTGAATTTGTGATTAAGCTTGAGGAGGAACAAGAAGTTTACATAGTTGAATTTGAATCAGATAGAATAGACAAGTCATATCACATTGGAGGAAGCAATGTTAAAAGTTGGAAAATCAACGAAGAATGGATCAAAGGCAAAAGAAGCAAAATGAGCAAGGCATCAAAAGCTTTCTTCAAAGTTCCATGATGTAACTGTCAACAGTTATGTCAAGCTAACGACGTTAAAGAAGCTCTTCTTGGGAGGCAACCCAAGCTTTCTTCCCCTTTAAATTTATTTTGCTTTTGAATTTATGATAGTTTAGTTTATTTTATAGTTTAGTTAAAATTCTTCAGCCATACCCCATTCCCCTTAGGTCATTGAGTATTTAAGTTGATTGCTAGATGTTTGAATTAAGTAACACTTGTTCCATGCAATTAATCTCTAAAATTTGATTTTTCAGGAACATGACGTAGCGAAATATCCAAGCTAACATTGACAAGGAGAAAGTGGGATGCATCTCAAGTTTGGGGGGAAAGATAGAAGAAACATCCACCAACACCAACATCATAAACACCACAACGTCACGGGCAATACAGACAATTCAGGGAAGTCTCCTCCTTTTTCTTTAATTTTACATTGAGGACAATATTTAATTTAAGTTTGGGGGTGTATTATAAATTGTGTCTAATTGCCTTAATTTTATTTTTTTTTGTTTTGTGTGATTTGTGTGCCCAAAAAAAAAAAAAAAATTTACACATTTTAACAGGTTTGTATGAGTTAGATAGCCTTGCCGGCATTGGTTTATGCAATTGAGAACATGCTTTTGTTTATGAATTGTGGATAAATTTTTGCTTATTCATGAGAAACGGAAAATATTTATGCACGTGAGTTAATTGTGATGTTGTACATGAGTAGGTTGATTCATGTTTATAAGTTGAAATAGAGAACTTGGATGCTATACCCACGTAACCAATAAACAAGATTCACATCCCTAAACCAAATATAAGATGTTTGGATGGTCGAACTTTTGTAGGGAGACATGGATGTAGATGTGGATTCCATGTGTGCTACATATTGTGTGGACTGTCTGAGACCTATGTGATGAAAATTGGGTGAAAAACCTTAAATTAGAGGTCAATTTTCGAGAATAAGTGTTTTATAAAGGGCATTGCACTAATCACTGCATAAAAGGGAAGCCACCTTAAAAAGATCCTAATGAGGACAATCATAACAATCTTATTGTAAGGTGTCTCTTCGTAGCCTTTATGATTCGAGTGAATAAGTTTGCAAGGGTTTAAAACCTGGTGTCCTAAAGTCATTTGATTTGGGAGTAATCGGCCTAAAGCTCACTACAGGGGTCATTTAGAAAGCTTAATGGAGAACGTCCCCACATAATATATATATATATATATATATATATATATATATATATATATATATATATATATATATATATATATATATATATATATATAAAACAAGTGCATAAAACATAAGACGTACCGCACCATATACCTTAATTAAGCCCTAAATACTTATTTTAGAGGATTAGACTTCTGATAAGGGGTTAGCAACTTGGTTGAGTCTTGAAGGTTGAAGCAGACATAATAAGGAGAATCCATATTTGTTGATATGTTGAACTGCAATTAGTGAAATCCGACCAAACTTGAGTGGTGTAAGAAGTAGTATTGAATATCAACTGTAGAATACACCTTGGGGAATGAAAAGAAAACAAGTTTAGGGGTGTATGAATCCCACGAGCGAAGTAAGGAAATATTTGACTTTTTAGGTCGGGAATTTGATCTATTTATTAATGTACAGCGTTGCACTTAACTCTTCACACACACACCCGTTTTGCATTGAATAGGTAGGAAGTAATCTTTTACATTATAATTTTGAAGCGATTCATGAAATTGATGTTATGTTTTCAATTCTGAGTTATGAAGGCAAGATATCTAGCAATTTATTTTAAGTGATTTTGTTCGTATTTATCTGTTTGTGTGTTTGTTAGTAATTTCCTTCAGTTTAGTGTTTGCTCAAGGACAAGTAAAATATTAAGTTTGGGGGTATTTGATGAGTGTTCTACACTCATGATATTCATGTCACTTAATTTGTTATTTTGTCATTCTTGAGAGAGTTTTAGAGTGTTTTATGTGTGTTTTGATGTTGTGATGTAGGTTGATGAGATTGAAGAAAATAAACAAAAGTTGGAAAAGAAAGGGCTAAATTGTAAGAGATCTAAAGTTCGGGGACTAAAGTACAAATATTGAAAAGTTATACCGAGCCTCACGATGATGATTTGAGAGTGATCAGAGCCAATTGGATGTGGAAAGATGTCAAATGGATCAACCAAATCAATTTACAACCGAAAAGTTTTGCTCCAGATTTTTAGTCTCATATTGAGACTCATTTTTGACATAGTAAACGATTGAATTGGAGAATAATGTCTGAAGTAAAGTTGTAGGCCTTTGAGTTAGCTTTCCAACGCAACTTGAATCATCTCAATCGGATATTAGGAGAAAGAGTTATGTTAAAAATATTGAAAGAAGCGTAAACTGAATTTCAGCGAACCGAGCGCCTCGGCGCTCAAGGTGGGCGCCAATGCTGAAAATCAGCAGAATACGCAGAGCCCAGGAGCCCAATCTGGGCGCCCAGGCGCCCGATACCGAGAAAGAGAAAAAATGGAAATTTTAAAAGATTTTCGGCCCGGTCCAACTCTATTCCGTCTTGCAACTTGTGGACACTATAAATACCACCATAAAGACCTAATTTTTGAGGTTGGAGAAGGAGGAAAAAGATACAAAACGGCTAAATCTTCAAGGACAATAAGAAGAAGGATTTGAAGAAATCAAGTGAAGAAAGGGTGGAAACATCAAAGGGGACTTCGATCAACACTCAAAAAAGAGTTTTTCTTACCTTCTCCTTTATGTTTTTCATTGTAGATTGTTTAGATTTTATGAATTTCTTCATGAACTAAATAATTTAGCTAGGGTTTGATGTAGCCACTTGAGATTATGATTTGATGAATTTATAATTACTTCCTTTGGATTTCCTAAGTGTATTTAATTGTGTCATGAATTTAATGCTTTCAATTACCTGATCAATAATTGAATGAATAGATACTAGTCAATTCCGACACTCGAGAGAGGGGAATTTAGGCGTGATCATAGGATTGACGCAACGTAGATTTTATGGGTTTCGAGAGAAAGTGTAAAATTTATGAAGCTTACTTCATAAAAGAATCGGGACTTTGATAAATTCTAGGGTTTAATTCGGAATAGAGATATTGAGATTGAATTGTAGGATTAATTTCTAGCCGGCACTCGAGAGAGGGGAGAGAAATATAATTGGATTCTTGCTTTTAAATATTGGAAAATTAATTGGATAATTTGATATAATTGAAAGTTGGTGAAATCATTCCCTAGGCTTCTTCATTTTGATAATTTATATTCCTCAATTTTGTCTCAACCAATTTCATTACTTTAGTTTAAAACAATCAACCAATCATTCATCAATTGTTTAGATAAAATAGAAGTTGCATAATTATAGTACTTGTGGAATTAAATTACAATCCCTGTGGGTTCGACATCCTAACTTTCATACTATATTACAAAACTTGACACCGTACACTTGGGGCATAAATTCACGTTATAGAAAACTTGTTCCTATCATGCTTGTTATATTTTCTTTACGGATAATTTGCAAATGACATTCCTTCATAAACGAAGCATGATTTGATTTTTTATCATTGAGTTCGCTCTCGACAGAGGCCACTTGTACTATTTTCAATTCTTTGTATTTCTTACCTTTTGTTGTAATATTTAGTGATACTTTCTTCAATACAAAAGAATTGGTACGCGGACACAAATCCTCACCGTCCATATTTTCCTTATTTTTATACAATTCTTTGACACTAAAGCTGTAGAAAAGGTCAACAAAATCTTTATTCTTAATTTGACAATCTTATCTTTTGACTCAATTGTGATTGCAAAATTTAATTTCTTCCTCTCTTATTAGACACTTCTAATCTTCAACTTGTTCATCCTTAGAGTGCGGCTCGATCTTGAAGTTTTTAATTGTAGTTTCCATATACAAGGAATCAACAGGTCTCGAATTTTCAACTTGCACATGTTTTTCTTTTTCTGTTTTAGTAACATGGTTAGTAACATCTTGATTATCTTGAATTACTTCTTTTTTAGCCTCATCATCTGCCTTCTAAGCATTTTTCTCTTTATCATTCATAAATTGCTCATCATATAACACAAGACAATCTTTTTATCGTACCACCTAAACACATATCTATTATCTCGACCTATGTAAGTGGCATCTACATCATAGTACCATGGTTGTCCCCAAAGTACATGACAATTGTCCATCTCTACCACGTTACATATAATATAATCTTTGTAGTACTTTCCAAGAGAGAGTGAAATTTTACATACCTCTATATTTTGAGTTTCTTGCCATTGTGAAGCTTGATAACAAGATGAATATTTTTCATTTTTCAAATTTAAAGTTTTCATCAATGCTTTGGACACCAAGTTCTGACTACTTTTATGATTTATTATCACTTTGCATACTTTGTTGTTGATGGTGCATTGTGTTTTAAAAATTTTATTGCGCTTCAAATTGGACTCTTTTATATTTTCTCGATAGACTTTCGTATAATTCTTGATAACTTGTGTGTATTCAAATTTAGCTGAGATTTGAGGAAACTTTCTAACCACCCGTTGCTGTATTTTAATCTTGTTGACACAACCAACATTCATAGCAGTTAAAGTCTGCAAATTCTTGTTAACTTGCTTCTCCATGGGTTCCCGATTCTTTTCAAGACTTAACGCAGTCACCATCTGCGTGCTGTTATAAAGGGTTTCATCGATCCCCTCGATTCGTTGTTCGAGTTTGTCGAGCCTTCGTTCTTCATCGACGGTTCGACTGCCACGAGGACCATCGTCGGCCATCAGATTAAGACAATTTCCTTACTCTGATACCAATTTTGGTGCAGAAGAGTTTATGAAATTCTTGTAATAAGAATTATGTAATAAATAAGAATGATATTTGAACAATCATGTCTAGTATATATTGAATAATAATTGATTGTTGTTGAAAATGTACAATGCATTTGTATTTATAGCCAAAACTATTCTTTACTCCTATTAATATGAGGAAACTAAATTCTAAAAGGAAATAAATTAATATCATAATCTAATTAGAAATCATATTCTAATAAAAAAAGAAAATAAAAGAAATCATATTCTAAACAAGAATTAAGAATACAAAGATAAAACCTATTAGAACTGAAAAAGATAAATCATAATTGTAGTAGGAAACTATTAATCATGATTATGTACTACATCATAAACATAAGCAACAATGCTAAAATTGTTCAATGGAAATAGCAACATTAAAGAATGCTATAACAAAATAAAATACCTCAAAATCAAGTATTATAAGACATGAAAAAAATAGCACTTCTGGCATTCCTTGACTAACGATCAAAAGATGTACAAATGATAAGATCTAAAGACCCAAAATGAATCCATACAAGAGGATACAATAACTTTGTGTACATGTGTTTTGATCCGCCTTACTATGCTATCTGAATGTCGTCTATGTTATACTTTGATCCATTGAAGCATGGTTTTCTTGTTTTAGGGGTTGGAAGTGGGGAATTCAACTGAAGTATTTTAGAAGAAACATTTTTCCATAATACATTAAATTAGTACTTCAATTCTGAAATAACAAAAAGCAAAGAAAGTTGTTGGATCTTTCCAATTATGACTAGGGCATAACACCAAAAATATTCATATACATATTGTGATTTGCTTAAGCAGGTTGTGTATGGAAACGGAAAATAATTATTTCAAAAATCTTAGTAGAGAAACAAAGCTACACCTTGGGAATACACTCTGGATTGGGAAATCGTAGGTTTTGAGCTTGAAGTATCTGGTGCTGTGTCATTAACGTGTTCTTCTCCTTCAAGAGAACATAGTGGAGTTTGTTAAGGTCATCCTTAGACTTGGGACGTAGTTTTGAAGCCTTCCAACTTCAACCTACATAAGCCCCTGTTTGGGCGCCTTTTTCTGGCATTACATTTCTTTTTCTCACATTTCAAGATACGTGCTGTCAGTAAGCAATTCAAACACTCCATCGTCTCTGTCAAAGGTAAGCAATACCATTATTATCGTTGGAAATTGAATGACAAAAATACTCTTATCTCATTTTTATATTTTCACAAATGTCCTTATACTGGTAATAACTGTGGAGTTCAACATTGGCAAAAAGGTGGTTGGGGAGGGGGGCAATATTGACATTTGTGCTTAAATGGAAATGATTAAAAAATTGAGAATGAATTTACATCCTGCACAAATTTAATAAGAATGTGTCAGTGGGTCCCGCAAGCCCACACTTTTTGACCATGGAAAATGAAATTTAATGAAAATAAATGGCACCCAAACAGGGGCTAAATGTATACAAAATTTAAATGATCCTATAATCGATTTATGTTTTGCAAAAGATGCACAAAGTAGAACGACCTATTAAATAATGGTGCTCTCCATGATGAAGATCAATTAAATACACAGAGTATGGAAGTTATGTCAAAACATCTTACACAGGCGTAATACGACTGGCATGAATCTTCTCAGTTGCAGCTGAACAATAAAAATGGCTGCAGAAGGACCTGGTTGGTGTTAATAGAGAAGTTACTCCGTGGTTGGTAGCTACATGGCATCCACTCTGGTACAACAGTTACACGGCGCACTATAGAGAAGCCGAATGTATGATGGTAGCGATGGAAGATCTAAATGTGCCATATATTATAAATTATTTCTTCTTGCATTGAGGCAAAGTTGCAAAAATGTGCAGGTCCATGACTACGAGAGGTCGAACAGAGTTTATAACTATAACCTGAATCTTTGTGTTCCCGTCTATTTAACAGTTGGAGATGACGGGAATAGAAAGAAGATGTCGATTACGCATGTTGATGAACCAGGTAAATGTCCCGAACCATCCATCACGCTGGATTATTTTATGGGTGGATTCCGTGCGTGCAATTTTACATCGGGTCCAGAAGCTGCTAAGTTTTGTTGGGATCAACAACCTGAATAGATGGGACCTACTTTCTCTATCTCCCTTGTTCTCAATTAAGCTCTGATTCCTATTCTATAGAGCTATAATAAACAGACAAAAATAAATCATGAATGAGCGAGCACAGATTAGTGGTTCGTAGTTCGCTATAACTAAGAAGAAGAACGCAATTTTTTCTTTTTATCTCACACCTCTCTTACATACACTAGACGACCCTTTAAAAATCCTTATCTAATATATGTATGGAATACCTCAAAACATACCTAAAAGATTTGCATAAGTGGGCCCTACTATCTCCCGTCAACCTTACCGCAGTTATCAATTCGCGGTTGAGAGGTACAGTATGATTAGGTTTCAAACAGCCAACACGTCTCTCTTCATTGGTTTAAGTATCAGCTTAGATGCCACATGAACATACGAATCGGTAAAAATTTTGTCACACTAACATAATATCAACATATATTCTTAGAATTACGCATTTATTTGCACATTTCGCAATATTCAGCTCCTATACAGTTATTATAATTTCATATTGTTGGGGTTGTTATGGCTTCTTTATACTCTGAAATTAATACAGAATTAATAGGAGCATCTTGCACCAACAAAATTGGTTTGAAGAAGAAAACAGATATGGGAAAAACCAGCATAACATATTTGAGAAACAGAAGCAATAAACCAGCAGAAGGAAGAACCGAAGAACATATTTTGGAACAGGAAGAATGTCTTCCTCAACCTTGATTTATCCACGAGACTTTACATGATTTACAATCTGAAATCATCACAAAGAATTTCTACAGATTTACAAGAGTTCACTACTCTATCTCATCTCACCTCACTTTCTCCTTTTCTCGAGTTCCTTTATTCATACAACAAATGCAGCTATTTATAGACACAAAGATGTATCAAAATTAGTTATTAGCTACCTGACTAACTAAGGTTCCATATAGTTGAAGATTCCCACCGAAATCAGTTGATCAAACCAGCAACAGAACAACTTCTTTTGCAATCGATTTTATTCAATGGCCGAGGTATCAAGAAACTTGAATTTTAGGGAATTAGATTCTTACAATCTCCACCTCATAGTTATAAAACCCGAACCGGCCCAATCGGTTTGGCCGAAAAATTGGCAGCTCGGACCTTTGACCGGGCCGGATAGATTAATTTTATAGAAATGTACTTGACTCGGTCAAACTGAGTTAATCGGCTTTTTGACCAAGTTAACCGACAATTTATCCAGTCCGATTGATCGGTTTGGTTGAGTTTTAAAATTCTCTTACAAAATTTTTGGGTCCAAGAGATTGAACCTTAGACCTCTAAGAACAAATAATGAATTCATCACCACTTGAACTTAAGTACTTTAGTGGCATATGCGTGCAATAACTTATATCTATCTAATAAATCATTTATAACTTTTATAAAATTATTTTTTTAAAAAACTTTGGTCTAACCTTTTACATTATTTTATAGACCTAAATAATTAGTGAAAAATAAATTAAAAATTTTAATTTTACCCATAAAAAAGTTTATACATTATATTTTTTTTGTAGGTTTATATGCAATGACCCACCAGTTGAACTATTGAGTCACCGGTTGAATCACTAACTCATTGACCCGCTGCATTTTTCGGGTCTATGTTCGGGTCGAGTCTGACAACTATGTTCCACCTTGATTCTGTGAAGTTCCAACCTCAACTTCACTACTTTGTAGGATATAGATGCCTTGTTGTAGGACTCCCTTCATGATCACCACAGAATTTTCCATTACATTTAACACTCCACCTTGAGCTTTATACATACAAAATTGGATTTGTCAAGTGCTCCAAGTGAGATCAAATTTCGTTTCAGTCCTGGTACATGCATTACTCCACTTAGAACTTTTGAAGATCCATCCCACATTTTTATCTTGATAGAACCAACACCAATCACTTCACATGTTGTCATTTGCCAATAACACTTTGCTATCATCAGCTGGTTTGTAATCAATGAAAAGTGTTAGATTTATATATTGTATTGGCGATTCTATGAACAAAAGGACCAACTTGGACAATTATAAAAGTTTAGGGACTGAATTGTAAAGTTTCATAGTTGGTAGATTAGCTTAGGGTTCGGGAATTCATGTTTGGAACACGAAGGATTCACGCGGATTTTTCGCTAGCTGCTCGTCGGAATGATGCTCGAGCGGATGAAACAGAGACACCATCGCTCGACCTTCGCCCACATGTCACTCGAGCGACATGCTCTTCGCTCGACCGAAGTATGCTCTTCGCTCGAGCAGTCATGTTTTTTGGCCAGACCTAATTTCGATTTTTGAGACTTTTTCTTGGCCCATTCAACCTAATTTGTCCAACATATAAATAAAGGCGTTGCGTTTTCTGCGAACAAGTGATTGAACACATTCTATTCAAGAGAGAATTCATCCTACATAAGAAAAAAAGTTCAATCCTTCAATTCATATGAGTTCTACTCATTGAAAACATCAAAGCCATCCAATCAAACACTGAATTGGATTCTTCGCTCAGGTCTGCTGCAAGATTGTTTCGTCAACTTGACTGCGTCGAAGATCAATGAAGAATTTAAAGAACGAGAAGTTCTTGGGGAAGATCGATAGGAGATAAAATGTGTAAAGAGTCAGGATTGAAGTTCGTGTGCTCATTTCATGAAGACTGCTTTACTATGAAGAGCCACGATTGGTGTTGGTGTGCACATTCCAGGATAGTTGCTTCAAATTTCAGACATGAGATCAGAAAGCTTGTGCGTCAACTTTGCTGGTAGTCTGTAAGTTTTATCAACAGTTTATAGTAGATCTTTGACTGGCAAGTGCTCGAAATTTTTCCAGCGTCGGGTTTCTCTGTGAACAATTCGGGTATTATTTATTGCTTTTTTTACTGTTTTGATATTACTGGGGTATTCAAAGATAAGAAAATCTGAATTGTTTGACTAATCACCTAGACATAATTAACTTGTAACTTGGTACTTGTTAATTAAAGTATTAATTCTGCATTTACACCTAATCACCCTCCTCTATGTGTAGTAAGGTTGAATCTTGCGTTTCTCAAAAAGTTTCTTCCTTGGTGTCATATGAAATGGACAACCCGAGTCCATTATCCAAACTTTGCTATGACTTGCTCTCGTTGTAGCAAGGACTTTAATCTCTTCACAATCTCCAAATTCATTAGCACAATCTCCATCTTGTTTGTTGTTTCTTTGCTTTATTCACCTCTTGTTTCTTTGTGGACAATGCTTCCTAAAGTGTTATTTTTTATGACAAATCCAGCACACCCTCTTTTCTTTCCTTCCTTGCACACTTAACGCTTCTCCAGTCATCTTACCATTCAAGTTCAGGCCCAATTCCTTTCAGTAGGCCGTTGCAGCAACTTTCTTTAGGGTCAAGGATTCCTTACTATACTTGATGGTGTCTCTTAGATGATCATAGGCTGGTTGCAATGAATTCAACTAGAAAATGGCTTGATCTTCTTTCTCAATCTTGATTTCAAGATTTTTCAAATCTGAAACTAGCTTTGTAAACTCATCAATGTTGTCATCAATTGACTTTGATTCATCCATTTTGAAACTATAGAACTTATGCTTTAAATAGATTCGGTTTGGCAAAGCTTTAGTCAAGTAATGCTCGTCTAGTTTACTCCACATTTCAAAGGTTGTATTCTCCTTTATAAACTTCCTTAAAACTGTATCAGATAGGCTAAGGATGATGGTGTTTCCTGCCTTCTTGAAGGTGTCAGCCTTGGTTGAAGCATCAGTTTTAGATTGCTTTTTCAAAGCTTCTTCCAACCCAAAATTGCCAAGGTGTGCCATCATCTTATCCCTCCATAGGTTGAAATCATTCTTGCCATCAAATTTTTCCACTTCAAATTTGGATGTTGGCATGGTGTGATTAAGATTCTGGCTAGGAATCTTTCTTCACAAATGATGTGTAAAGCCAGTTAGGAAGAAAAAGAAAAACAACATAATTTTAGACTTGATTTGCAATCCTTTTTTAGGTTGTCAAGGTCCAGCTCTAATACCAATTGTTAGGGTTGTTATGACTTCCTTATACTCTGAAATCAATACAGAATTAATAGGAGCATGTTGCACCAGCAGAATTGGTTTAAAGAAGAAAACAAATACATGAAAAACCAGCAGAACATATTTGAGAAACAGAAGCAATAAATCAGGAGAAGGAAGAACTGAAGAACAGATTTTGAAACAGGAAGAATGTCTTCCTCAACCTTGATTTATCTACAAGACTTTACAGGATTTACAATCTAAATTATCGGAAAGAATTTCTACAGATTTACAAGAGTTCACTACTCTATCTCATCTCACTTTCTCCTTTTCTCGAGTTCTCTTATTCATACAACAAATGCAGTTATTTATAGATACAAAGAGGTATCAAAATTAGTTATTAACTGCCTATCTAACTAAAGCTCCATATAGTTAAAGATTCCAACCGAAATCAGTTGTTGAAACCAACAACAAAACTGCTCTTCTTGCAACCAATTTTATCCAGTGGCTGATTTATCAAGAAACCTGAATTTTAAGGAATTAGATTCTTACACATATTCTGTTACTTAAGTTCTTTGCTGGTACTGATAAGTGTATTTTTTACACTTATTTGGAGTTTTAAACTATAGAATTTTATTGTTCTTTTGGCAAAATACAACCTAAATTGTGCTATATTGTATCTTGTAGGTAAAACTCAATGTTGGATGAAAAATTGGAGAAAAGAAGTAAAATGTGCCGAAAAATGGATAAATTCAAAGTACTGGGATCAAAGTTTACACTATATAAGTTGAAGGACTAAATTACATTTATTCAAAGGATTTGAGGACTTGGAGAAAAATAATTATTAATGGGCCTCAAATTAGGGGTTTGAATTGGAATGAAATCCAATTAAAAGCCTAGAAAAAAAAAAAAAGACTCCAATAGGGAAGGAAGAGATTGGTGGAGATATAAATATTCAGACGCAGAGAGGAGGAGGCGGCTGAATTAATTTGATATGTACACATTCATTAGTGGGGTGGTAGGAGAGAGAGATACATACATACACGCAGAGAGTTGAAGGAGAGAGAGAGATTAAACATATACAAAAAGACGACAGACACGTAGTGGGCGGCTGAAAATTTCGGAAATAAAAATCCGATCACGGCAACGTGACTTTGGCAAATTAATCACGTTCCTTCAATTTATAGGTGATGTCGTTCCACTTCTCTGTGTTTAATTTTTACAATATATTAGGCTAAATTCCTTTGTATTGAATAGATGATGAAATCATTCGATTTTTAATTTTTTTTTTTAATTCGAGATCACGTATTTTTATTTTAATTCTTGCATTGTGATTTCATAAATATGCTTAAGTGTATTGTTTTAATGTTTGCATACCATTAGGACAATAAGTTGCTTATTCATATTGTTGGAAAACTCAGGGTAGATAGACCACTATTTATGAAATACACAGACAATAAATATTAGGAATAATATTTATGGCGTGTGCGATCATGTATGATAATCTTAAACGTCAATGCATGTTTGTCATATGAATTCGGATTGGAATATGATCCTTTCATGGCAATCATAAGTTTATTATATCTTGGGAAAGAATAGTAAATAAATGTGGAATTATCGATCGTCACAATTGCATGAATTGAATTGATTATCGTTGGTTGAGAATTGAAATTAAGAATTGATTAGTGGAGTCAGAAGTCCAATACACTCACCCACATTTGATTTAAAATTCATTTTTACTGCTTTTGTAGTTAATAGAACGTAGTTAAATTCACACCATCTTTTGTTACATTTGCGAATTTAAATATACCGAGTACACTAAAATTGAGCCTTATTCCCCATATGATGATAACTCACTCATCACGATTATTACTTGTACAACGAACACGTAAGCTTGCAGGATTTTCACGTAACATGTAGCATGACTTGTCTTGTGAATGAATTAAGGGCGGCACGAGTACTTTCTTTTGTATTCGACTTGTAGGTTAAAAATGAGATACTCTTTGGACATGGCATCAGAATCGAGATATGCACACCAAAGCAGGAGATCAGATTTACATAGTAAGGCAGCCCAAAAGATGTCCAGTTGAGCCAAAAAATGTATGCTATGACTGTAAATAGATATTCACTAACTGAATCGATCAAATGCCATTTCACTAGCCTTCAAGAAAAAGTCAATGTGTATAATTGTTGTCATACGAAAGGGAAAACTATAGAATTATGAAATATACGAGTCCGAAGAATTAACTTTTCAATGGAATTGCCAGTATTTTCGATTTTTACTTGGAAGGCATTGCTCGATTGCTTCTAACTTAAATGCTGTCGTATTTTCTTATTCTTTTAACCGTTAGTAATTCATCCGATTTTCTCTGTCAATCTCAGGGGTTTACCTAGTGGCCGGCTCTGTGTATGAGAGATCCCAATGATATAGTGAGAATAAAAGAATTTTTTGTTGATGCTACGTCTGTTGGAATTTTTTTGTTCAAAATTGTGGTTGGATGAATTAAAAGGATCGTGGATGGATGAATTGAAAAAAGGAAGAAAAAATCTATTGACGCCATAAAAATGGCACACACGACCGCATAGGCCATATAGGCATGTGGTCGCATAGGCCCCAGCAAGGAATTTTGGGGCGCTAGGTGCTATAATGCTTGTCAGGAATATTGGGCCTAACTCCACCTAATAAAACCGGTTTATTAGGGGAGGATTGCCCTCACCTTATAAAGTAGATCATTTATATTTTCCCAAACAATGTGGGATTCTAATACGCCCCCTTACGCACAGCGTGGACCATGCCAAACAACTGTGAACAAATCGATATTGGGTGGCACCCAACATTGCATAATTAGGCCTAGCTCTGATACCATGTCAGGAATATTGGGCCTAACTCCACCTAATAAAACCGGCTTATTACGGGAGGATTGCCCTCACCTTATAAAGTAGATCATTTATATTTTCCCAAACAATGTGGGATTCTAATAGACCGTTGACTGGATTTTTTTCAAAATTTTTGTTGAAGAAATTTTGTCACTTTACATAATCAAATTTTCATTTTCCACTTGTTCACCTTGAAGAAACATGTTGCTTTTGGTGTTCTTCAATTAGACTTGATTAATCCTACAAACTATTTGCCAATTTCAATCCTTAGAAGCATTGTGGAGGAGGCAAAGATCGTTTGATGATACATTTTTTCGTGTTCAAGTCTTCATCCTTCTACATATTCATCTCCTTCGTTATTTTTGTCCCCTTCGCTGTATCTTATTCTTTTTTGATAACAACATCATACCTGTAATTTTTGAACTTCAAATGGAACTTCCGAACACATTTTCCCATGTTCTCTAAGTTCGTGTAAAAGATTAACTGTCGAACCATCTCATGTAAAAGAAATCCATTTAAACCTGAATGGCTGAAGTCTACGTGATTTGGTGAGGTAGACTATAAAATGTCGAATCATATTAATGAAATCAAGATGATGGCGTTATATTGCTGAATCTTGTTGAGTACTGCGTATAAGCCTAGTTTTCACCATAAATTTAGTTACTATGCTTCTTGACTCTACATGGTTTGGAATGTAAATGATAGAATGAAGAAATATACTGGGAACAAGATTGCGTATATTGACAAGTTTGGTGAAGCATTAGATGATTTCGGTGAGTCGGGATCTGCAGTTCCCATGTCCGGTGTTAATCCTCCAGCGCCGAGCAGAGGTGCAGTGGTGGTTCCTGGTGGTGGAGGTGTTGCACTTATAGCCGGCGTTCCTGGTACTGACATCCCTCCTGGTCCAACTGACCCTCCTGCCGTGCTGGAAAATTGAAAAATCCAGGGCATAAGAATGTAGGAATGCTGTTGTGAAAAATTAAGTACCAACAAAATAAACTGCTTCATTGATATCTGATTATAATTTAGGCATATGTGTTCAGGTCAACATCCTCCTCTTTGTGATGTAATGTTCATTTTTCATGGGACACACAAGAATGTTTGATAATTCTAAATGAACGAAAGACGCGAGGGATGAAGATCTCATTTTCCAGTCCCGTCTTGTTGCTGAATGTTTGATATTCAGTACTAGATTAGACAATATAATGAAAACAAATTTAACTTATTTTTCTATAATACTGCTTATCGTTCAATCCTCCCTAACTACCAAACACGCCATATATAAATCTTTATATTATTAAAATCTTGTGCTAAATGCGCAAACAAATTCCTAAGCAGTTTAAGGACATAAGATTCAAGTAATTTGACAGGATAATAAAATAAGTTATAATTGAAGTCAAAAGCATATCCTCCATTTTTCTTGTTGGAAAAAAGAAACTTTGGGAAAGTAGTAAAAGATAACAATAGAAACCACTACAGTATGATAAAGAAGATTCAGGAACATACCTAGGAGATGATGGATAAACACAGGATCCATAACCTGAATACAAAAATCCCATATCAAAATAAGAAAAAGAAAAAATCACCAAACATGCACTTACACTGATCTATAGCATGCCTAACTATAAGTTTTGCTGAGTGCCAACCGAGACTTTCGACTGCGCCGACTGATTTTTATTTCCAACAACCTTACGCAAAAAACAAGAGAGGTGGTACATACTGGGGTCAGTTTTTGCGATGGTGGCAGTGCCAGAAAAGTAACAGGAGGCAGGGTCATTGTTCCTGCGCTGGTAGTAACTGTTGTAGGCATAGGAGGCATGGGCTTGAATTGTGTTGGGCAAATAGCATAGCCCAGAAGATTGAAGGGGTGCACAATCTGCCCCAGCTGCACAGGCAAAGTTTAAACCTGCTAGCATAGCCTGGTCACTGGCGTCACTCCTCACCACACACCAGGTGGCTACCACCACCAAAAAGGGTGGCCTAGTGGTGGTGGTGCACAGAAAGAATAGCAGTGTCACCACCACCGTGGACGGAGGTGCTGCCATTTCTGGTAACTAGATTGGGTGGGGGACGAGGTGGGGGGAAGTGGATTCTCTATACAGTGTAGAAAGTGATAATCAAAATGTTATTTGTTCTGTGTTATAGCTGTGTAACTTTTTCTTTTTGGTTCTTTTTGTGTTGTGCTTTCTCTTTTGGGTTTGAATGAATTAATTGAGGAATTAATGCACAATCATTTATGGTAGTTTGTGATTACTATGATATTTATCATTAGTTATAATCATATTCATAAAAGTAATTGCTCGAGTGAAATTGAATTGGTGACTGTTGACCTCTAAAACCGACGGATTGATCGATAGACTGATCCTAACATCGTCCGAGTTAGCTTGGAAAGTGCTCCGACTGCGTTTTGAAGTTGTGGAAGCCAGTGGACCACCACTATTGTAAGGGCAAAGTAATCTAACCTGTCATTTCAACTTTTAATAAATAAGTACATCTTATTCATAATGATAGTCTGCGTTCAAAAATTTTGTTAAGATAACATAAAAAAATATATTCCCCCTCCTATTTTCAAATAACATAAAAAATAGGAATAATTGCAGTAGCAGTCCCTAACCTTTCAACTTTTTGCAGACTTTACTCTAACCTTTACTTTGTGCTAGCCACAGTCCTGAACCTTTCAAAAATTCGCACATGGAGTCCAAATGGATGGAAACCATCCATCTTGCCGTTAGTCGACCAAAAAATTCAAAATTTGATCAATTCTGACCAAATGAAAAAGGGCAGAATGGTACTTTACATTTTTTCGCATTAAATAATTAAAATAATTAAATAAGAAATTGAAAAAATCATCATCTTCCACAATTATCTTCTCTCACATTCTCGTCCGGCAACTTCCGATCACCAAGACCGTCGGATATTGGTGCCATTACAAAGCCAAACCAACATGATCTCGGACCACCACCGACCGGTTACCCATGGCCAAACGACTCCAGCCATGTTCCCAATTTATGCCAAAAAGCCCCACAGCAGATCGACTTTGGTTCAGAAGTTACGTCGTCGCGATTGTCGCGCAGAATAATTTGAACAATGATGATTCCAATTCCGTCCTGCCAACCCATGGTTGCGGACCACCCGAGGAACCTTCCTCTACCGCTGGCGCACCCATGAGTCAAGCTTAATTGCATCCTAAACTCACTGGATTTATGGATGAAGTTCAGGTGCTGTGCAAAAAATTCATCTCGTTGTCCACCTCAATCGTTGCTGCTCTCTCCAAAATTGAACCCAAAATTTGAATTTTGAAAGGGAAGCAATCAAAAAGTGCTTCCTAGATCGAACGATGGTGAAGAAATTGGAAAGTGAAGACGTCTGGCGGTGGCGGCTGGACGATTTTCTGGTTTTGATTAGGTGTTTAATGTAGAAAAATGTAAAATACCATTCTTCTCTTTTTCATTTGGTCAAAATTGATTAAATTTTGAATTTTTTGGTCAACTAACGGCAAGATGGATGGTTTCCATTCATTTGGACCCCATGTGCAAATTTTTGAAAGGTTTGGGTTTGTGACTGGCTAAAAGTGAAGATTAATGTAAAGTATGCAAAAAGTTGAAAGGTTAGGAACTGCTGCTGCTGCAATTATCCCTAAAAAATATCAACTATAAAAGTGTGACTAAATATTTGCTCCTTATTTTAAATCGCGATAATGTTTGAACAAATACTATTATTAGGGAAAATACTATGAATGACAAAAAAAACCGTCAAATTCGATACTCGGTGCCCAACTCCAAACGAGATGGGGTTTACTCGCTTGATCGGGTATTTGGGTCGGGGACGGGGCAGTATGGGTAAAAAGGGCCTCGCCCCGTTGAATTTTTAATTTTTTTAAGAATTTAATATTTTAAATGAAAAACTCTACGAAATTTTATTTGTTCTAACAGAAAATTGCAACTAAAACTATTTAAGATATGAAAAATAACCAAATATATTTGAATAAATTAACTTTTAAAAATAAATAAATAAATTAAAAAATTAATAAATATATTATTGTCTCACTTTAATGAATGGGGGAAATAGAATGAATTTTCAAAAACTTAATTTTTTTTAAACGGGCACAATACATGCTAATTAATGAAAAATTAGAATAATATAATAAAAAAAAGTTTGAGATATAAATGTGATAATAAGTAAAATTTAGAAATATTTAATGAAATCAAAATGTCGTACATTTTAAAATATGGTGGTGTGAATATAATAATCCTTTAATATAAGAAAAATTAAGCTCATGTTTGACAATTATCATTTGAGGAAAATAGAGTTTTGCATAGTGATGTTTAAGATAATACGTGGTTAAAAAAATAGGAATTTTTTTTGAATTTACGTACATAATATTTTATTGTGTGAATGTGTGGTTTAAAATGATCATGTAGAAAAAAGAATTTGAAAAAAGAATAAAACTAAGAGTGTGTTTGGTAGGGATTTTTGGGGAAAGAATTGATTTTTGAATAGTGATATGATGGGAAATGTGTGGTTGAAAAAGAAGAAAAAAGTATTGATGTGATGAAAAATATTATTTTATTGAAGAATGTGTGGTTGAAAATGATAATTGATTTACTGTAGAAAATGAGAATCTGTACCAAACAGACTCTAAGTATACAATGATTGTTGACAACTTTTGTTGACAATCTATGTTTTGTCAAGATCTGTATGATTGATTTAAAAAACAATTTTTAAAATGGATGGTATAGATTTTGTCACACATGGCTGACAGCTTTTGTTGACAACTATAGTTGTACTTGTAGCATGGTGATTGAAAATAATGATTGTCAAACAAGAGCTAACTTATGGGTCTGTGAAGTTGGATTCCATCCTTCCAAACTTGAGCTGCCTAGCCTATTCTGACCCGGAATAAGTATCGGTAGCGATTAACTAGGGAGAGGGGCAATGTCTCATCCATCTCTTGCCAGAAAATTGGGACCAGCACGGGAACATGATCTACTGTTCGACTCTTAATACTTTTACTTTTACTATTTTTCATATTTAAATTTATATAATATTTAATAAATAAATAAATAATCAATAAATGATGTAGAAAATAGATACTCCACCCTATACTTTCATAAAACAAACTCAGGTTATAAATTAAAGACACCCACGTTCAACCACCATGCTACATGTACAACTTGCCTAACAAATTGCAATGAGACTTCCACTTGCGTAACAAATTGCAATGATATATCTAAAAGTGGTCCAAGTTGCAATGGGACTTCCACTTGCCTAACAAATTAAAGGGGGGTTTTTTTTTTTTTGGATTACTTTTTTGATTTTAATTTTTTGGCAATTTAAGATCGCTTGTTAAAATAAAAGTTCAAATTTCGAATTATGATGTGCACTCCAAGTTTCATAACACGATATACTTATTTAACTATTATCAACATTTGTACATATAGTCCATCAATTTTTGCACCCGAACATATAATTCATAACAATGACACATGCAATAGTCGAGTTAAAATTTGCAAAAAAAACTTTGCAAATTTAAAATCTGAAATTTGATGGTTGGAACTAACTACATAATTTACCTCATTATATTGACGATATCGTAAATTTGCTTATAGAATGTTTAATTCCTTAAATTTGTTTTATTGAAATAAATTTTTTTAGTGTCATGGAATATAAAAAAGGGATCAAGTAGTTGGGTTTCTCACGCTTTTGATATGCAGGTACTCAGTGGAAGGATCTCATGACTTTTACTTTAGTGGTAGAGCCCCTTTCAATAATTGCATTTTCGTGCTTGAATTGTGAAGAATTTCTTTCACGGCTCAGTGATGGAGATGATAATAGGACGGAGTGAGATCAGGAGTAGCCCTTCTCATCTCCCTCCCTATAGGAGATTTTTGGGGTCGTGCAAGAATTAAAATATCTCTATTTTACTGTCCAATTTAATTATTTATTTTGCAAATATAATGAAAATTTAAAAATAAAATGAAAAATAAGAATGGAACTTGAACTTCTCATTTCCTAATTGGACTTGTCCACACTGCCTAACCCTGGGCCTCTTGGCTATCGCAGAACCCAAGGGCCACCCTAGGGCCCAGCCTTTTCCGAATCAACGGTGGATATTAAATCCTGATATAAAAAGTCATCTCCTATCATACAATTGTTGAAAATTGCTCTCTTTCTTCAGAATTGTCTTCTTCAAAGAAATCTCTGCCTCATCACCATGACTCATATCCTTCCTGCCGCAATTCTTTTGTTTCTGTCGGATTAAACTTTTTTAGCGCAATGTAATTGGTATTATATTGGTGAATCTGTAGCTTCTCAATTATTCATTATCTACAGTTAATTGATGGCGCATACACGAATGAATCGCGTATATTAGTCGTCTCATCGAATTTTGCACCTAAATTTTGTTCTTTTATTGCTTTTCGTGTAGATTTCAATGTATTTAGTGTTTATATTCCTGTTTTCCTTAACTGGTTGTAACGTGGAAACCAAAGGGAAAAGGATAGAGAAAGGGCTCAGGCCCGGACCGGTGGCAAAGGCAAGAATAAAGATGATGGTTTGACCCCAGAGCAGCGCCGTGAAAGGTAATTCCCTTTTTCTTTTTAATTTTTACCATGCTGTCAAAATTCCATGTTTTTTCCTTTGTATCCGTTAGTTCATATTTCTTGTCTAATTGTTAGTAATTTTTGTTGATTTTGCTTAACTTTGGAGTTCTGTTCCAAATTAGTATCTGATTGCTAATTTTTATTTTTCCCTCTTCCAAGATCTTCCAAGAGTTGACTTTATTATTAGTGTTCTTTACCAAGATTCAATTTTAGATATCAGCTCTAATCTGCATACCTGGATTTTGTTTAAAGTTAATATATTAAATTTCATTTTTTTTTTTCCTTCACAAAATTTTCTAGGTTATTTTTTTCGTTTATTCTTAATCAAGAAGTTATCTTAGTCATGATGTGCAGATATAAATCATTTACACGTTTCAGAATTTTCTAACTACTTGAGTCTAATGTTTATATTATCATCTTTCTCTTCAAGCGTTTCAAGGTGCAATCATTCATTAACTCCCATATAAATATACGGATTTTAGGTAGGTTGTGTACATAGTAGAGTGGTCTGATTTTGTTATGTCTTTATTCTGGTTCACCTTTGATTATATGTGTTGGTTATATAGGGATGCAAAGGCACTTCAGGAAAAGACTGCAAAGAAGGCAGCACAGGCTGCAGGGGGTGCAGATGCTGGAGGTAAAAGCAACAAGAAATAGGAAATTTTCTTGTTTGTGAGTTTCACAATCTATATTTCTTGCTTATAGCTTATTGTGCTTTCTCCCTTGATTTTATGTTTAATATCCGAAGGATCAGCTTATTAACGACGTTTGTCTGTTTTTCAATTTAGAAGTTGCTACATTTAGAGATGTTTGTTTGTTTTTGTAAGCACAATTTAGATTTGTGAGTTGGCTGATGGTGATAAATATATTGAATTTGGCTCTTTATATTTTTTGGTTTTTGTGATTCCCATTGCGCTTTAGTTCTCAGTTTCATTTTCCACCCATGAAACAGTTGAGTATTTGCTCAGGTCAGTGAGGGCTCATTCACTCTCCATATCCATATAATAGTCTCTTTTATACCTGAGTTCAAAAGGGTTACCTGCTGCACGTACTTGCTTAAACTTCTATGCAATTCAGTTTGATAAATCTAAACATAGTTATATGCAGGTCATCTCTATTTATCATCTTCTTTCACTCTGCTTTATCCAGGGCCAGTTCCATATATTTGTCCAAGTTCCCACTTGATTTTTATGAATTGGGAAAGAGAGGGAGATTAAGAACATTCATTCGAAAAGTTTCTATGGGTAAATCGTGGTTGACCATTTTCAAGGGTTATGATTCAGGAAGTTTAAATACTCAACTCAAAGCTTTGTCCCACCTTTGTAGGCTGACTTTATTTCTAAATATTTCCTGAAAATAAAGATATTAAAGAAATCAGGAATACAAATATAACCTATCTTTTGTCCTGCTGGATATTGTAGTACACATCTATTGAAAAAGATACAGATATTGATGTGTGTGAAATTTTTGAGATTAATTTTACCTTTTGGATTCTGTAACTTATATAGGGTTGGCACTGTGAGAAATGCTACTGGCATCAATATTTTTACTCGCGACCATAGATGGCCCTGTTTCTCATGCATATTATTTGATTTTTCTCATTAAAAGATCATGTTAAAATTTTGGAAGTTGGCTTGTCTCCCATCACATCTCCCTTGAGACGTTGGATTTAGTTTGTCCTTTTACATTTCTACTTTCACTTTGATTCAGTTTTTAATGTGTGTTAACTTGATTTATTCCTACATTATGGTTGAGTTTACCACCATGTGTGGAGATCTTTCATAATGCCAATATTGAATCTGGGCTGTGGAATGAAAGAGGATATTACCACTACACAAATGCTATGAGGATTTGGTTTGAAGGGATTTGGAATAGGAAAAACGATCTTTGTCTATATAGATCTGTCATGCGTTACTCTGAATTCATCTGCGTGTAAGATTAATCCACAATCTTGAATTTCCTCGTGTTGCCTTCATCTCAATTAATCAGTATGGTGTGGATAAATTCCAAAGCATCCTTTGTCACAGGCTTTTTAAAACTTGTTAATTTGCTAATCAAGTACTTAAACTCTGGACTAATCCGCATGGAAAATCTCTCTGCATTCTTGGAATTTCCTCTTTCTTCACGTTACCATGAATTGGCATGGTGTGTGAATTTGCATTGCATCTTCTGTATCAAGGTCCTGTAGACTTGCTTAATTTGTTAATTAGTCAATGGTCTCTTGGCCAACTCTTTGTGCTTGCATCTGCTATGTCAGCTAGAATGGAGTTTTATAGTATACATTTTCTAAGAGGGTTTGTGTACATGTACATAATTTTATGTATATAATGGTGTCCACACCCTCATATGGGATGGGGCCACTTCGGCATATTTCTTTCTAAGAACTACGGTGGTGGGATTAAGGAGGACTGTGTGAATTTACTTGTCTCTCTTGAATCATTATCATAATTTGCAGTATAACCTGTGCTTTACTTTTGGGAATGCATTGAGAGCCATTAATTATGCATTTTCGTGTCAAATCAAGAGGGTACACCCGTTGCAGATCTCTTGGTAAATGATCATAATAAAAACTTATCCTCAATTCGTTGTTTTACTTAATTTATTGGTTGGGAGAGTGCTAGGGGCAATAGAGGGAAAGCAAAAAGTTCAAAGCATCTTTTGATAAGGCTCTAGTCATTTCTTTGTCAGAAACAGTAGAAATTGAATGCAAAAAATTACTGTGCAACGGTCTGAAATTGTCTAAAAATAGACCTAAAATGGGCTCCAAACTGGGGCATGTGTTAGGGAAAAATTCACAATTCAGGTAGGGATAATTATCAAAAATCAGCTGTTTAGTTTCAACTTTATGAAAATCAGGTTTTAGTTTTATTTAATCAAAAATAAGGTTATATCATTTTTAATTAATAATGATATTATAAAATTAAAATAACCTATATATCCATCCTATCCCGACCAAATACAAAACCTAAATCTATCCAAACCCTAATATATCCAATTCATTTCTCTCATCCTACCATGTCTGCAGCCTCTACCGCCACATTTCTCCAGCGCTGCTGCTTGTCGCCTCCTCCTCCTCGGCTGCGAATCGCAACAACGTCATAGCGACGCGTCGCTGTCGCAGCAGCGTCGTTTGGACTTAAGATAAAGAATAGGGCTAGGAGAAGCTCAGGTGGTCGAAATCCTCGCGTGATGCCGCTCTGGGTTGTTGCGGAAAAAAGTTGTGGGAATTGACCTTGGAACTACGAATTTTGCAGTTGCGGCAATGAAAGGAGGGAAACCGACCATTGTGACTAATGCTGAGGGGCAGAGGACCACGCCGCGTGTAGTTGCTTATACCAAGAGTGGCGACAGGTTGGTGGGGCAAATTGCAAAGAGGCAGGCCGTGGTGAACCCCGAGAACACTTTTTTCTCAGTCAAGAGGTTTATTGGTCGGAAAATGTCAGAGGTGGACGAGGAGTCAAAGCAGGTCTCGTACACTGTGGTCAGGGATGAGAATGAAACGTTAAGCTTGAGTGCCCTACCATTAGGAAACAATTTGCAGCTCAGGAAATATCTGCTCAGGTGCATATGTTTTAAATTGCAACTTGCTTCATCGATTCAACTTTAACTAGTCATTTCAAATGTTCGATGTGGTTTTCTGGTCACCAGTTGGAAAGTACCCGAGTTCGTGTTTTGTTATAGACGCTTCCGAATTTTTGTATTTCCATTTGATTGTCTTTAACTGGAAATGGTGAGTTATGGACGGTGGAATAAAGTGTTTAACGAAGTGTATGGTGGTACATGGTTGTGTTTGGATGGTGGTTGTTGGCATTATTGTTGGTGGGTGGTTGTGGCGATGGAGGTAGTGGCTGCGGCGGACGGATGGGACGAAGAGTGTCTGACCAACTACTTGGTCGATCTATGATCAAGTGTTGGTGGTGTATTGGGATTGGGGGACGGGTGTTTGAGTGTCTGTGACCAACTATATTGATATGTGATCATGAATTGGTGGTGCACTGGGATTGGAGTCTGTGACCAATTCTTTGGTCGATCTGTGACCAAGTGTTGGTGGTGTACTGGGATTGGGGGACAGATGTTTGGGTCATTGGGTGTATGTGACCAACTATGTGGTCTGTGACCTTAAAATTCATTAATCTGTGACTCAAAATATAATCTGTGACCATCAAATTCGGAAATATGTCATCTCTGTGACCTATAATTTTTTTAACTTGTGATCAATTAAAATTTGTGACCTATAATTTTTTTTTATCAGTGACCAATGAAGTCAATTGTGACCTATAAATTTTTGGTTCTGTGATTTCGAAATTATCCGTGACCAATTAATTTGATAAGTTTTGACTGAAAATTAAAATTTTAACTAATTAATAAGATATATGTGACCAAATTGCATATAACTGTGACCTTAACAATTATCAGAATCGGAGCAGTCGCCGGAAATAAGCGGCGGCAGATCGATCATTGAAATAGTCGCTGGAATTAAGCGTGGTCGAAGATTAGTCGTCGGAGCAGTAGGGGTGGTGGAGATGGGGTGTGGGTGGGTTAATTATATTATATTACAGTTAAATATTTAAGTTAATATAATAATTATGAAATATAATTAGTTAATTCACGAAAAACCTGATTTTTGCAATTCTAAATCTTGGGGCCTGATTTTTGATTTTGGGATAGATAAAGTCTGAGTTGTGAATTTTTCTCATTCATGTATTAACTATGGGCCAATTCAATTTTTAGGTTTAACGTTTCAAAATTCAAAACTCATAAATAAATAATTAAAAATATTTTATTAATTAAATATATTAATATTTCAATTATACAATTAATTGTTACAAGTACGTACATATAAGTCACAACTTATTTATTGGTCTCATTTTATCTAATTAATTGGTTACATATTATTTTACAGACACAAATAAAAAAATTTATAAGTCACTATTCATTAGTCATAAATGTTCAAATTAGTTGGTCAAAAATTATTTTTTAGTCACAAATATAATTTCTAGATCACAATTAAATGATTGGCCACAAATAACCAAATAATTGATCACAAATTAATCAAATAGTTGATCATATACACCAAACACTTCACTCCTACCTCCCATCCACTACCAAATGCTTAGATCACAAATCAACTAAATAGTTGGTCACAAACACTTAAATAATTGGTCACAAACTCTCTTCGTCCCACCTCGTCGTCGTCGCACCACCACAACTGCCACCACGACGCCATCGTAATAGATGACGAACCACAAATCATGGCACACTACCACCGCACCCAATCACTGCACACAATACCACGCCAAGCCACAATTGAATCCAACAACCGCGTAAAATGAAGCAGTCGGGATATTTTTCAAAATGAATTAGGGTTTGTGGGGTGGGTAAAGTGAAGGTGGTAAATTAGTTTAATTTAATAATATTATTATTAGTAATAAAAATCCAAACAAAGTAACTACAAGCGTTAGAATCATACAAAATTTACCAAAAAAACAAATTATATAATGCATTAATTATTAAATCGTGTGATATTGATTACAAAAACGATAAAGCATACAATCCTGCTTTTGGTAAGCAAATACACAAAATTTCACTCCTCAAAACTTGAACTTCGTCAATACCGTGGACCATATTACTATAGTGATCTTACTTCAAAGTTTGCACATTCCAAGAATTGAAATATGGATTAGCTTCCATCCACAAAATCTTCATCATACAACTTTTACCGCAGTGAGTTGAACTCTATTTCCAATTCTTTTGGGGCTTAGAACCTTTAACTAGAGGAAATTGGGTAAATTAAAGAAGAATGAAATGAAGAAACACAAAATATGTAAGGTAATATCTAATATTTGTGTAATGGAGAACCATTTATCAAAGCCAATTGAAAAAATTGGGAATGAATTTGGAGAATTAGGGTAACCTATAAAATAAGGAAGATATTATAGGGAGGAAATAATGTATAATATTATTATTTTTAATCGAGTGACGGTAAGTGCTAAAGAAATAAATGACTATTACTGTAAGAAAATTTGAAATTTACTCCGAACTTTAGTGATCATTGACATATTCGTTTGACGAGATGTAATATATAATTCGTTGGCATTTAACAGTGCCACATAGTATTCGACATTAATATTTGTAACCGAGTGACTACTGGTGTAACTATTAGAAACTTTAGCAATTACTAATGTAAGAATATTATTTCAATGATCGTTTTAAAATTTATTCCAAACTTCAATGATCAGTATTTAAATTAAACTCTTTTATTTTATCATGTAATTAAATTATATAGGGGCAATGTTACTCTTGTATGTCTGGATACATGTAATATTTGTGAATATGGTACAATGAATTGGATGAATATTATATAAATTGGAGAATTAAGAGGGTTAAATAATAAGAGCATGCCCAAGGATGCATTGTTTTGTGGTCCAAAGTTAACGTGCCATCCACGACACTTACCAATCAATCCACCATTTAATAAACCCACCCGTAAATGTATATGCTATTCATACACGAGGATTTACACTCCCGTTTACCCGGCCCCACCTGCCCCCCTCACAATATGGGGGCACGATTATTTTATTCATTGTGGGCCCTCCCCTCATGTGAGGGGAGTGTAAACGGGGGTGTAAACCCCCGTGTACGAATGGTTTTACCCGTGCATGTATCCCTTCATTTGTGCTTAAAGATGTAAAATGAGCTTCTCTTAACTTTATATTTACTTATTTTGTATAGAAACTAGCTTTTTACTTAATTTGAACACACCATTAACTTCTTTTACCCTTTTCTCCCAATATTTACGGTTGATTCGTACATCGAATTTTACGAAATTAAAAAAGACAGACATGTGAAACACCCTACGACATGTTTGGCAGGATGTATATCGATTGTTTATTACTCTTAAATTTGAAAACATGATTAACATATCAACGCTTAATCTAAGTTTCTTGTTTAAATATGAAACGCCGACATTGTTTAAATTTGAAAACGATAATCAACATATAATAATGCTTTAGATTACTAGTCTTAGTGGGTGTTTGGTGAGGATTAAAATTAGATTTTTAGTAGATTGTGATAAAAGTTTTTAAAATGTGTTGTTGAAAAGCTGTGGGACCCATGAAAGATGTGATTAATATTGATTGTTTGACTTTAACTTAGATTAAAATCTGATTTTAATTTGAAACAAACATGGTCTTAATAATGTTGGCTTTTTAAGATGGCATTTCAGGACTCAAAAGGTCAATCATATGTTCAAGTCATTCGAATATAGCATATTAATTAAATATATGTTATTTTTAAATTCCATAGAAGTCTGCCTAGAAAGTTTCCTTTGAATCATGCAATCATTTTAGGTTCATCATCCTAACATAAACTAAGTTATCCTAGATTTCACATTTCAAAGTGAATGAATTTGGCTAAAAGAACAGCTAGCTACTTAAGACTTTATATAAGATATATTATTAAGGGCGTGTTCGGTAGAGATTAAAATCGGATTAAAATTGAAAAATTAGTTTGACTATTATTAGACGAGTTTGACCCAATAACGACTATATTTTCAATTTTAATTGGATTTTAAACTTAGTCAAACATGCTCTAAGTATCCATTAACACTTTTATAGATGGGTTTAAGCTCAAATTTTATGATTAACTAATATTAATTAGTGGTGATCCAAAATTAATTAGTCACAAACATTTGGATACATTGGACTGTCCATTTGTCAACCAACTTTTTTTTTTTTTAAATTTGTATGGTGTTGTTATTTTGCACCAACTTTTGTCTTAAATTTAAGGTGAATTTGGCCCACAGTTTTTCTCAACGCCATTAACTTTACATTTTCTAATGATACTATAATATTGTTTTGTCAAATATAAAATGTAAAGAACATGTTTAGTACGATAGACTATACATAATTTGATTGAATAACAGAAAAACTTATCACGTGACATCTTTATTCAGTTCAACGTATTAAGTTATGATGCATTATATTATCGAGTTCTTTTGGTGGGAGTCTTGATGTTGCCAAATATAAACTGTAAAGAACATATTTGGTATAATGGATGGTATAGAATTTGATTGAACATATTTAATTCAACATATTAAATACATTAATACCAACTACCTTGTAGTTTTATTAGCGTGTTCTTTTGGTGGAAGTCATGACGTTGCTAATGAGGCGTTGGCCAAGAATAAGGATAAGATTTTCTAATCAATATTTACAAAGTTTGGTTGTCTATGCATGTATCTATGTGTGTATACATGCGATTCATAGCCATTTAATCATGATACTACTCAATGCGGATAATGGATTAGCAAATTCATTTTCATAAAATTTAGTTTTTTTTTTTTTTTTCTTTTGAGATTTTTGAAAAATTCATGCTATAGAAGATAACATGAGACAATTGAATATATCAACATATTTAAGAAGATAATTGATCACGATTCATACATATACTCCATTGAATTTTCATGCATTCTATATTTGCAAAATTTTCCAAGTTAATTTTAACTTCTTGATAGATATAAAGGAGGAAAATGTAAGGAATATTGGCTTTTAGCTAGTTTGCCTTCTCTTTCTTGTTTCTTCATATAACTCAAGATTCTAACATGATGATAGGATTAGAATTACGTGGGAAAAAAAAAATAAAATTGACTTCCTTTTCTTCGTATGAAGAATATGCTCGTTAATTGTATGTTTAGAAATTGCGTAACGACATCGTTTTATACTTTAAAAACGTACATTTTGATTCTTTTGGAAGATGGGTGTGTGACAAAATGTGAAGATAGATTCTATCCGATATTCCAAGCTCAAGCACACATTTTTGAGCTACACAAGAAGAGAGTTTGTGGTATGCAATTAAAGTAAAGAATATGCATATCACTTTTCAAATCTTCTTTTGTGCTTATTTTCTTATCATGAACTTCAAGTGGCACACTACAGATCAATATAGATTCAATTAAATGATACGTCGAATCGACTCATCCAAAATTTTAAATTGCTAGAGAAGGGAGAAAATTATTCTTATTCCTTATATCTTTGGCAAAATATTACTGATTTATTTGATAGGATGAATTGTATAGCGCGAAACAATATTAAAGAATAAAAAAGAGGCTAAAATCTCATTAACAATATTATTTATTCATGGCATTCTATTCAAAAATAGACTACATGTGTAGATCATATTCATTTTTGTTTCTTACGAAATTTTTTTGATAGTTGTGATGGTACAACTTGATGAGATAACGTTTGTATGATATGAAATGACGACATTGAACTAAATTATTTAAGAATAGACTATTACTCGACAATATATTATAATTTGGGTTGATGAAAATATTAGGGCCCTTGATAGTGCCAAAGTGAAGGGACTAAATACAAAATATATATGGTTGGTGCGGACTTGGACATACATGAGCCATTAGTTATATAAGTAAAAGAATAGTACTGCTGAGATTGATGAAGAATAAGCTGGCAAAATCTCCTTCACCACTCTTGATAATTTAGGCCCTGTTTGATTGTCACATTTTCCATGGAAAATGTCACATCAGAGGAAAACGAATTCCTTAACCGTTTGATTGCAACGTGAAAATGAAAATCGAATTCCAAAGTACAACCACTTTAAGTTGCATTTTCTTTATTTTCATGGAAAATGAATCCGTATGAGTTTGGTGAGTTTTTATTTTTCAACTAACATGAAAATTAAATTCATTTCCACATTTGCATATCAAATAGACGCTTAGAGATAAATAAGATACAAGTGATATTGTAGAACATTCTAAGACTTCTTACCTCGTTCTTTAAAATTGTAAGATTTTGGCTAAAAAACGAATTTGAATTGTATGGAAGAGAAGGGCATAGTATTGAGTATAATGAATAAATTCTTCCCTCTTAATGTGAGATAAAAAGAGAGTTCACTTATAATTCTCAGTTCGATGGCCCAAGAGAGTCGTTGAACTTTATGAGAACCCCTAATATTGTTGCGAAATGCATTGAGACGATTAAAGGATAGAGATTCATTTCGAAAAGCATGAAAAAGTATACATAAAAGAATAGAATATAAAGGTTCACAAAGAGCCAAGTCATCATAAAAGTATCTTAACTTGAAGGACATGCAATTTTAAATGAGGATTAATATCAAGATTAATCTCGCACAACATAAATAGATTATGTGTGACAATTAGTGCGTAGAGCAATTATAGCACGTTTGATAAGAAAGATTAATATGGTATAAGTTATAAACTCGTGCTATTTAATATCGTTCAATATTTCATATGAATACATGCTTAATGGGGATGTCATATGATTAGGAATATAGTGCTAGTTATTCATCAATCCACAGGTATAGCCTTTTGTTTTGAAAATTAACCAAAGTGAAGTGGTCATGTATTTGTACGTGCAGTCTACTAAAATCTGTCGTATTGTTGTGTTTGAGGTCCAAAGAAACCCAGGAAGGAATAAAGGAGAAAAGAGAAAACTGGAAAAAGATAGAAAAGAAAGAAAAGGCAAAAGCAACTTTCAAAAACATGGCTTCATGTCTCTCTCTGTTAGTCATCAAACACAATAATTCAAGGATACCTCAAATTAACTTAGCCAACACCATGTGCCATCCATTAGTGTAATTCGAAATGACTGAAGGAAAAGAGATTGGATGGGAATCTCCTCCTCCTCTTTCTCTTTGTACCCGAGCGAGTGAATCATCTCATATAAAAGTTAAAATGCAGTTTAACGCGTATTAAAACATAAAACCCCTCGAGTTTAAATTTCATTGTCAATAGATCATTATCTAATATATTTTTCCATTCTATTAAGTTGATTATTAGTCGATGGCAAAAAAATCCGCCTCGACGTGTTGGTGGGGTGGGGGAAGAATAAAAAAGAAAAGTTGTTTTGGATTTTGTTTGTTTCGAGTGCTTGCTTTGGATATTGATGTAGTTAATTTGACCATTATTTACTTTTGATTTTAAAATTTTGAATTTATATTTTAACTGAAAATTAAGCAAAAAAGGGGCAGGCCCGCGCTTGAGCCCACCCCGCCCTGTGCCCCGCTGCCATCTCTAGTTGGTAAAGTGACTCCAGACTCATCTCAAACGACACATAGAAATGCCAGCAATTAAGTATTCCTAGTTGCTTAATGATCACGTTAATAATAATTCTAATAATCTGATTATTTTTCTAATTAAAATAGAGTAGCTTTTGCTGATAATATCTGTAATTAGAGCTAATCATTAGATGGCCGCATTTTAATTTAGCGATCCATATTAAATTGATTCTCAAGACGACATTGATTAATAGAAATTTTACTTGTAACCGATGCTTTTGTTGACCTTAATGTAATGGATATCGAGAGCATCATAGAGTGGAACGAAAATCGAAAGCAAGAATTACACGATTTCGAGTCGTTCATTTTTAATACAAAGTTGTTAAGTAAACTCAATGCTACACGGTTTCAATACAAACTTTCCCATCTCGATTTTTCTACACGAAAAGGACTTGTCCTAATATTCTTTATACACGATGTAATATTAAATCGAGAGGGATTAAAACTGTATAATTTATTCTACACCCCAAACAATAAACATTTCAAATCATCATTTTATATTCACCATAAAGTGAAGAGGAATTTGCGATCATGTGGGTGATTGGTAAATCACATGGTCATTAATTAAAAAACATTAAAAATTGCTAATAAAGTAAATCTAATGTCGTTGTCGTCAGTGTCATGGAAGAATATACATCCATCCTGGTAACCCTAAAAAGAAAAGAAAGACAAAAGTGCAGTTGTAAGGTTTTGATTGGTTTCTCAAGCAGAATATTGAGAATTGAGTGCAAATGGCTTCTTCTCTTACCAAATACAAACTTTAATCTCCATTTTTCAGTTAAGTAATATTTTGTTTCATAATTTAAGATTTAGAAAAAGGTAGTTTATTGTCGTGTGGTCAAATTAAACTGTCGACTACGAATAGTTTCATGTGAATGGCTTTCAGTAGGAAAAAAAAAAAAAATAAATAAAAAATGCACAGTTTGCGCATCAAATGACTTGTTGAAGTAGAAACATAAATGATTTCACCATTTTTCAAGAATAATTTAAGGTTTTGCTTGAGGACCATTAACTTTATTCAACACATAAGCTCCTAGACGAGGTGATTCCTAACTACATATATAGGCAAAAACATGATACGATCTAGACGAAGTATATATATCATTTTCCCTACATTTTGTACCATTTCTCTCGTACTTATTTCTTCTCTACAAATTGGATGGACAATAAGCTCCTACCAACTTGTTTAGGAGGGATGGCTGATAAATCAAGATTCTTCGTACATCACAACACTTTTCATAGTCCAAAAGAGGCTGCTTCTGTTCAAGAAGGCGGCAAAGGCTGCAGTGGCGGCGGCGGCGACGGCGATATGAAGTCATCTTTATCATCACCAGATAGAGTGCTTTCAAGTTCAGAATCCAGTTCTCCAACAAATGACGCTTCTGCTACAACTTTGAACCATGGATTCTCCGAAGAAAATTTGTTCAGAGAAGGTAATCAATATCATGCACATTCTTTCCTTCCTGGATTGAATTCTGTGAACCAAAATGGATCTTCTATAGAAGGAATAAATTATGTCCCTTTGAATTTTCTTGAATCATTCCCAGCTTTAAATAAAGCTCAAGCATCTGAACCTTATTCATCATCACCTTCTTTATCTATCAATTCAAGATTCCCAAATTTAGGCCTGTTTCTTCAGAGTCCATCATACTTACAGACCCCATTATTCTCCATGCCTCAACTTGATCAAAACCAGCTTCAGACAGGAAAAGAATGGCTGAAAATGAATCAAAACCTAACAAATTATTCTTCAAAAGGTTTCAGTGATTACTGGCTTAGCACTACTAAAACTCAACCAATGAAGTTAACAGGGAGAACTCAATATGAAAATGGTAAACGTGTCAGAAATGGAAACACTAGCCTTCTAGGAGTTTCTGTCCAACGCAGCGGGTCTTCTTCTTCTGGAAAGCTTTTCAGAGGAGTAAGGCAGAGGCATTGGGGGAAATGGGTTGCAGAAATAAGATTGCCGCGAAACCGAACACGGGTTTGGTTGGGGACTTTTGACACAGCAGAAGAGGCTGCTTTTGCTTATGATACAGCTGCTTATATACTAAGAGGTGATTATGCACATCTGAATTTCCCAGATTTGAAGCATCAAATCAAGACTAATTCCATGAATAACAATACAGCAGCCCTTCTTGAAGCCAAATTGAGAGCAATATCACAAGGGATTCCTGCTTCAAATAAGGCCATCGATCATGATCAAAAGGCAATATTTCTGCAAGAAGATTCAACGGTTAATGGGAATTTGAAGCAAAAATCATCTTCAAGAAATGAATGGTCCTTAATGGATTTGGAGAGCAAAGCTGGATTGGATCAGGTGATTGAGAACAAGAAGAATAATCAAGAAGGGTTATCAGATATTGATACAGTTCAGTTAAGCAGAATGCCATCTCTGGATATGGATACAATCTGGGATGCACTTCTTGTGTCAGATTCATGAACACACAAGCCGGAATTGATCATGAAAATTCACAAATTCTTGTACTTCGAGGACATGTTTGGTGCGCATCACTGAACAGTTCAATTAATGAATAAACTTTTAACTTATTTTTCATCTTTACTCATGTTTAATGCTGTCTACTGTACATATCATAAAGCAAGCCATTAGTATTTGTGCTTTATGTCTATCACAGAAACAAGGTCTAATGTTAATTCAGGAGGCATGTATATGTTCATCAAACATACAAATAGGTCTCAGTTTCGAAATATATATATATATTTGCTTGAGCATGATCTGTAAACAACTTCATTTGTACCTTTTTAGCTATTCTGTTCTATTTAGACTTGATGATTATGTTTTTTTTTTTTGATAATATAAGCTTTTCTAATATATGCAATGTTTGATGAATTTCAAGGCTTCAAAACAGTATGAATTACAGAAGAAAAGCAAGAAATAAAGAAGCTAGTTATTTATTTATGTTTGCCTCTTTCTTAGAAAGAAGCTAATCCTAACATGCTCAATTGATTCTTGCTATTTTAATAGCAACAAATGCCCATGTGCATATACGGTTCAAATTATTCCCACAACGAGTGCAGTCCTCGTGTTCACTTGCCATCATTGAGTTTGGAACCCTGAATAGATTGTTGGCGATGAGATAGAGGAAGGTGAGGATAACGTAAATCATCACGCCCCTTATGTCTTGGAGTAGTCCTCGTGTTCACTTGCTATCATTGATTTTGGAACCTTGAATAGATTGTTGGCGATAAGACAGAGGAAGGTGAGGATAATGTAAGTCATCACACCGCTTGTGCCCTGGGCGAAACACATGTTGCAATGGTCCGGAGAAAGGACTGCGATCCTGTGATGGCAAATGTCATAGCTGTTAGGATGTGTAAATTAGGCCGGTTCACACTTCCTTAGCTACGATCTACAGTTAATGTGTATCAAATCATACTCCAGGCAAAATTTTTTTGGCCCATCATAGCTCAGAAGCGTAATGGGTGAAGAGTCAAAATTTTGGCTATTCCTCGCGAGTCACAGAATTTTGAATCTGAATTCTAGATTTTTTGTTAAAATGAAAGCCCCTTACCATGCCATTAGATTGATTACAATCAAGTGATGCTCACCTTTCCTTGAGGCCAAAGATTGTATCTATTTTGTGCTGGACCATTGATTTTCTATTAAAAAATCTGAATCTTGCAAAGACCCAAAGGTCTGCACGCGTGCCTCGACGAAACCTAGTGCATAAATGGTATTTTCTTATTTTTAATAGCACTTCAGTTATTTTTGACCATTAATACAAAATTACACATGTCAAACAACTAAATCATAAAATCTATAGTTAATAATTCCTAGAAGAAGACAATTTTCAAGTTTCCAAAAGCTAGAAGATGGAAATCGAAAGCACAAGACCCTTTGAGGTTAATGGCCCAAGAAATCATTCTCACTAATTTAGTTCCTAGGCCCACATTTTAGAATCACACATTGGCTAGTGATATTAACATGATCCATTTAATAAGGCGAGGGCAATCCTCCCATAACAAGTCGATTTTGTTAGGTTGACTTAAACCCAATATCCTTTCTAATACTACATTAGACATAGGTCTGAGAAATGGCTCCAAAAAAGTAAATTTTTTTGTACCTTGTTTTTGGCGGGTAGCGATACATTAGGTGATTGAAAGAGGAGCTGACCGTAATTTTTCACACCTTGCCCTTATTCGGGGCATTTAGAAAATGGACCCAAGCAGCATCTTTCATGCTTTTTAGAACACTGTTCAAAAGACCACATTAAGGAGGACTAAACAAATCGACATCTATGGCTTCAAAACAACCAAATTATGTTATAAACTATTTCTAAAATTTATTATACATATCATATCATAATTGGATTTCGCTCCACTTAATATGCCAAATTTAACATAACAAAGCAAATCAATTTAGGAAAACAATCAATTGATCGATCTAAAACCAAAAGTGCTCTAATACCGCAATTTAAGAATTGTTGCAAATATACATGCATGATAACATGCAAATATACATACCTCCGACCACAATCTTCAAGAATTGCTGGTAGCGAACAATAGAACCATTAAGGAAGAAGATAAAGAGGGGATAAGTGAAGAGAAAGGAAGAGAGAGATACAAGAAAGAGAGATTAGAGAGAGAATGGGGAGAGACGAAATTTACAAAGCTTAACCTATCTTTTCTAATATTGATTACAATGTTTGAGCCATATTAATTTTTTTATTCTCATTATTCTACTCATTTTCAACTACACATTTTTCAATAAAATAATATTTTCTATCACATCAATAACTTTTCCTTCTTTTTTAATCACATATTTCTCATCGCATCACTTCAAAAAAATGCATTATTTCATTTTAATATGCACCAAACACACCAATGTCAGATGTCACTTTTAGCTCTTTTCACTTTATCTCAATGGTGGACCAAAGTGGCAACAAGCTAGCCCCTTTAGCTATTATTTTCTAGGTAAATTTGAGCTGATTATCCCGAGTTTTTAGCGCCTCTAATTTTGGGCAATTTATTTTAATATCATTCTAATTTTTGTGTTTAAAAAGTAACGTAAAACTTGGCAAGTCCCTAACAAAATATCTATCGGGGCTCCATCTAATTCTTTCGACAAGATTAGGAAAGATGATTAAAATATTGGACTACATCGCTAGTATATGGGTGGAGAATGGGAAGAGGGAAGGGGCGAACGTTCTTGGATTAATATTTTTTATCTCAATAGTCTCTCTAACCAAAGGCCACTAAGGTTTTTATGATCCAATATTGCATCTAAAACACCCATTGTGCAATGTCGGTGCAGTTAAGAATTTTGTGTCACCAACCCCTCCCCCAACATATTTTGTATGTGAAGGGGAAATAATCATGTTCACATTAAATCAATTGATTTGCCACAAGATTAGGTGATTGAGAATATAAATAATCAAGAAGGGTTATCAGATATTGATACAATTCAGTTAACCAAAATTCATCTTTGGACATGGATACAATCCGGGATGCACTTCTTGTTTCAGATTCATGAACACTCGAGCTAGATTTTAACATGAAAATCTATAAATTAATACATACATATATATATATATATATATATATATATATATATATATATATATATATGTATATATATATATATATATATATATATATATCACCAAACATACAAACAGGTCTCGGTTTGAAATATTTTTGTTTGCTTGAGCATGATCTGTATGAAGGCAAGATAATTTGGATAATTCGGATAACTTGGAGAGATCTAATCTGAGAATGTACTTCTTATTTGCCTTGAAAAATACTGCAATATGTTGTCCTATTTATACATATCAAGATGGCATAGAAACCATCAAAACATTTTATATACTCGACTGGATTCAACTGTGGAACTCTATAAGACACTTGACTTTATTCACATACATGAATGGAGTGCCATGAGACACTCGACTAGATTCAAATAAATGAATTATTCTAGAAAATATGATGGCCAAATTCGATTTATTACAACAATACCTCCCATAAAACGAATTTTCTTTTAACACCCAAAGCTGCAATGTTCCTCTATAAAATACGTTCTCCAAGTATTTTTGTAAAACATATCAGCAAATTGTTCTTCACTTCGACAATATTCGATGCTAATTTCACCTTCATTAACTAGCTCCCTTAAAGAATGAAAACGAAGAGGAATATGCAATGTTGTAGGGCCTTCTTGCTTGAATTTCATGCTTTCTAGAACACCTTCTAACCACATAATTTGACATCCCGTAGAAGAAGCTGCTATATATTCGGCTTTTGTGATGGAAAGCACCACTATTGGTTGCTTCTTTGAACACCAAGAAATTGTGCCAATTCCAAGATTGAAAACATGGCCGGAAGTGCTTCGGGAAAAATCAATATTTCCTCCTAAGTCACTATTAGTATAACCAACAAGTTTGATGGGAACATGTGCATCATAGAAATGCCATAATCAATGGTTCCTTTGACATATCTTAGAATAGTTTTTGTTGCTTCCCAATGATTTGAGCAAGGTTTCTCCATGAACCTACTAATAAAACTCACCACGAACATAATATCTGGTCTAGTGGCAGTGAGATACATCGAATTTCCAATTAAACTTCGAAATATGGTTGGATTCACAAATTTCCTTCACCTTCCTTACTTAACTTCAGATTTGTGATACATGGCGCAGTAACGGGATTTGCATGCTCCATCTTGAATTTTTTTGAAATTTCATTTTCTCTTGAGAAATAAAAATTCCTGCTTTTGATTGATGAACTTCAATTCCCAGAAAGTGATGCAATTCTCCTAAATTGGTCATTTCAAATTCTTTCATCATGAAAATTTTGAAATCAGTCAACTGTTGGAGATTCGAACCCTGGCTTATGTTGCTACCTTATATTTCACCAAAGTCGCATTTTGTTAAACACGGTTTTACTTATAAGCTGGCTTGGTGATCTGCTGACACCTGTCTTCACTTCTGACCATTGGATGAAATCTGGATTGAGATATATAGGCTGGATTCGACTGTTCATATCATTCATTCTTTCTTCTCGCGATTAAAGGATTAGGGTTTGAGAGAGTTCTAGATCTAGGGTTTGCGTCTGATTTGTTCATTGTAAATTCCTTGGTTCTCTTTCATGATTTACAAGGGTTAGAGTTAGAATACTTGATTTCTTAGAGTGAAATCGGTTTATTGTTGGATTCTGTAACCGGTATATGTTGGTGGTCAGATCTGGTGATTCTTGTGTGATTCAACCAAGATCTGTTGAATCCTTGAAGAGATAAGTCTCTAATTTGTATTCTTTTAGTTGTTTAACCTCCTTGTAACCTTCGTTGCCAGTTTGAAGGCAATATAGTGCAATCGAGCGTTATCCTTTTGTGGATGCTCAACAGGGGATTAGGTGTATACCGAACCTCTGGGGCTTCGGCCGAAAAATCTCTTGTGTTCATTTACTTTCTTGTAGTTTATTGGTTTTCTGTTGTTTAAGTTTCTTGTATCTTGACTCTAATACATGTGGGTCTTGGCCTTTCAGTGGTATTAAAGCCCAGGTTGTGTGGCTAGATAAATTGATGTGGTGGAAAATTCCCTTGGGATGGTAGATCCATGGTAACGTAGTGGGTGCAAGCTATGATGGATTATCTCGATGAGTGGTGATTTACCTCGTGAGCCTTGTTTGAGGAGAGGATTGTTGGGGCAAACAAGTCCCACATTGGTTGTGTGAAGAAAATAAATCCACCATATAACCTAATTGGGCTACTCTACTCATTACCAATTAGTTTTGGGATGGAACCTTACTTGGGTCTGGTGGAGTGGGCTTGGGCATTGGGTAATTGCTCTCAATAATTCCCTAACAGTGGTATTAGAGCTTGGACTGAGAGCAAGATACCTAGATCTTCGGAGAAAGCTGTATGATCTGTTGCATACATAATAATTTTTGGAACTGCTAAGTAGTATTGAAGGACACTGAGTTAAAAAACTCGCTGGGTGAGAACTTTCTAATTTGTGAAAAGTTTACTTTTCTGTATTAGACATTTCTTGATATTTTCCCTTGATTTACCATACACAAATACCCCATGGAGATAATCTTTGTCCAAAGACTCCTGTAAGGTCTTGAGAATATGAGATAAATCCAGAACGGGTGTGTATTAGGAGAATCTTGAAGGAGAAATCACTAAAACATAGATTATGTGATCTCTGTTCTGTATCCCTTATCTGTTTTTGATCTAAATGAATTTAGTGTGACAGAATCTGTGAATATTTGTGTCCTATATACTACATTTGTAAAATTGATTGACTGTTACCCAGTCTCTCGTGTATTGCCTTATAGTTTGATTCATACCTGTGCATTTTGTGTGTCATATTAATATGGCTTCTGCCAAGTTTGAAGTTGCACAATTTGATGGGAAAATTGATTTTAATATTTGGTGTCTAAAGATGAAGACTATTTTAATGCAAATGAAGTGTGTTAGGGTTTTAGATGGATCTTGGCCACCTGAAATGACTACTGCTAAGAAAACTGAACTTGATGAAACTGCTTGAAGTACTATTTTCTTGTACTTATCTGATAATGTGATAAGAACCATTGGTGAAACCAAAATTGCTAATGAACTTTGGACCAAACTCACAAGTCATTATGTGATCAAAACCATTCCCAACAAATGTTATTTGTTAAAACAACTTTTTTCTTTCAAAATGGATCCCTCTGTTGACTTGGATGAGAACTTGAATAGGTTTGCAAAATTGACCCAAGACCTTGCCAACTGTGATGAGAAACTCTCAAAAGATCAGCTAACTGTGGTCTTGTTGAACTCCATTAGTGACAGATATAGAGACATCAAGATTGCCTTAGAATATGGAAGGGAAGACCTGACCACTGACATTATTATTGCTCTTAGAAATAAAATTTGAGGCAAAAGATAATGGAGATACTCTTATGATAAGGGGGAAGGGTCGCAGTAAACCTAGTTACCACTTCAAGGGCTTTAATGAAAATAAATCCAGATGGGGTGATAAGAATAAATCCAAAAATGCTGCAAAAGGGAAAAAATATTTTCACTGTGGGAAACTTGGACATTTTATTAAAGACTGTTATAAAAAGAAAAATGAAATGAAAGAAAGGAAGTCTGATGATGGGAATGCTGCCTTAGTTTATAATAAAGACGGAACTGAGGATGGTATTGTTTTGGTTAATGTTGAGAAAAAATTGAATGATGAATGGATTCTTGATTCAGGTTGTTCCTTTCATATGTGCCCTAATAAGAATTGTTTTTTTGATTTTGAAAAAAACAACTAGTGGGCAAGTTATAATGGGTAATAACATGACCTGTAAAATTTGTGGAATAGGAACTGTGAAGTTGTTAATTGAAAATGGTAATATTCTGATTCTGAAAGGAACTAGATATGTGCCTGAATTGGAAATGAATCTGGTGTTTCTAGGAATGTTAGATGACATGGAGCTTGACATAAAATTGGGTCAAGGATACATAAAAATTCTTAGGGGAAATGACTTGATCATTAGCACCCCTAAGAGACAGCTTATATTTCTTAAAGGCAAAACCCTTGCTTGGTTTGACTGCTGCTGCTTTAACTGAAAATTTCTCTTTGGCAAAACTGTGGCATGAAAGACTTGGACATATTGGTAAGAAGAGTTTAAAGGCATTACAAAATAAAGGAGTTTTTGGAAATCAAAATTTTGATGACATTGGTTCTTGTGAACAGTGTCTGATTGGTAAACAAGTCAAACTTCAATTTTTGCCTGGAATTCATAAAACCAAACAGATACTTGAATATTTACATGCTGACTTGTGGGGTCCTGCATCTGTGTGTACTTTGTCTGGCTATAAGTACTATCTTCTGATCATTGATGATTTCTCAAGAAAAAATTGGACTTTCTTATTAAAATCAAAGGATGAAACCTTTTCTGTTTTCAAAGATTGGAAAACACAAGTTGAAAATCAAACTGATCATAAGATAAAAGTTTTAAGAACTGATAATGGTTTGGAGTTTTGCAATTATGAATTCAATTGTTTTTGCAAAGATTTTGGTATTTTAAGACATAGAACTGTCACCTATACTACTCAACAAAATGGCATTGCAGAAAGAATGAATAGGACTTTACTAAACAAAGTTAGATGCATGCTTTTAAGTTCTGGCCTGCCAAAATTATTTTGGGGGGAAGCTGTAAAAACTGCTGCATACTTGATTAATAGAAGTCCTACTAGTTCTCTGAATTTTGAAATTCCTGAATCTGTATGGTCTAAAAATCCTGTTGATTATTCACATTTGAAAATATTTGGCTCGCTGCATATGCTCATCAAAGTATTGGAAAATTAGAACCTAGATCACTCAAATGTGTTTTCTTAGGTTATGGTGAAAATGTAAAGGGATATAGACTGTGGGTTAAAGGTGAGAGAGGCTTTAAGGTAATTGTTAGAAGAGATGTTATCTTCAATGAATCTATCATGCCATGTCTTGAAGGTAAAGAAAATAATTTGATTGATAAAGATGTTCAAATTGAGGTGGAGTCCTTGTCTACTGAAAAGGGAACTCCTATCCCTGCCTTATCTGAACCTGTCTCTAGTGAAACTGAAAATTTAATTGAACCTGATATTGATCTTAGTGATCAGACAGACACTACTATTTTACCTATTAATGATTATCAGCTTACCAGAGATAGAGAGAGAAGGCGGATTAGGCCACATTCTAGATTTGACTGTGATGAATTTGTTTCATTGTTTACTTTCCAAGAACAACTTGAAAATGAGCCAAGTACTTATAATGATGCCATCAACAGTAAAAATGTTAAGAGTTAGAAAGCTTCCATGGAGATGAAATGTGTTCACTTCTTAAGAATAACACTTAGGTCTTAGTTGAAAAACCTCAGGGGCAGAAACTGATTGACTGTAAGTGGATATTCAAAATAAAAGAAGGAGAAGGGGGAGATAAAAATGTTAGATACAAAGTTAGGCTTGTAGCTAAAGGTTTTACACAGAAAGAGGGTGTAGATTACACTAAAATTTTTTCTCCTATTGTCAAGTATACTACTATTAGATGTTTACTTGCTTTAGTTGCTCATTTTAACTGGGAGCTTTATCAATTAGATGTAAAAACTGCTTTCCTCTATGGTGATTTAGAAGAGAAAATTTATATGAGACAACCTGTTGGTTTTGAAAAAGGAAACTCTGAAAAGGTTGTATGTTTACTAAAGAAATCTCTATATGGTTTTAAGCAAGCCCCAATGCAATGGTACAAAAGATTTGACTTTTTTTTCTGAAACTTGGTTTTCAAAGAAGCAATTATGATACATGTCTCTATTGCAGAGGTAATGGAGGTAAAAATTCTCTCTACCTTGTATTTTATGTTGATGATATGTTGCTTGCTAGCTATGATAAATCTGAAATAGATTTTATAAAACAAAAGCTAAAATCTGAGTTTGAAATGAAAGACCTTGGTGCTGCTAGAAAGATTCTTGGCATTCAGATTTATAGAGATAAAGATAAAAGTATGCTATTTTTAAATCAGCATGATTATGTGATTAAAATCTTAAGGAAATTTAATATGTTTGACTGTAAACCTGTGACTTTACCTCTTGCCAACCATTTTAAACTATCATCTGATTTTTGTCCCAAAACTGATGAAGAATTTGATAGAATGTCAAAAATCCCCTATGCTAATGTAATTGGTTCAGTCATGTATTTGATGGTATGTACTAGACCTGACCTTGCTTTTAGTATCAGCATACTTAGTAGATTTATGAGCAATCCTGGGGAAGAACATTGGAATGCCTTAAAGTGGTTATTAAGGTATTTGAAAGGTACATCTAATTTTGGTCTTATGTTTAAAATGAATAAAGAAGGGGTTACCTTGAAAGGGTTCACTGATTCTGATTTTGTTGGGGATAGAGACAATAGAAAATCTACCTCATCTTATTTCTTTACTCTGTGTGGCACTGTGATCAGTTGGAAATCACAGCTACAGAAAATTGTAGCCTTATCTTCTATTGAAGCAGAATATATTGCTACTTCAGATGCTTTTAAAGAAGGCATCTGACTGAGTGGACTTTTAAAGGAACTTGGTTTTGTTGATGAAAATGCAATTTTATACTCTGATAACCAAAGTGCCATATATTTGAGCAAGAATACCATGTTTCATGATAGGACAAAACATATAGACATTAGATACCATTTTATTAGAGATGTAATTTCAAAAGGTATTATGACTATTGGTAAAGTGGCAACACAGTTTAATCACTCAGACATGGGGACAAAGATAATTCCTTTAAACAAATTTCAGAATTGTTTGAAGCTATTATTCATTGATACTGTTTAATTACTTTGCAGGTACTTGGAGCAAATGATACAAAACTGGATGAGCTCCTGGCTAACTATTACTGCTGAAAAACTAAGGTAGCAAGGTGGAGATTGTTGGGGATTCGAACCTTGGCTTATGTTGCTACCTTATATTTCACTAAAGTCGCATTTTGTTAAACACGGTTTTACTTATAAGCTGGCTTGGTGATCTGCTGACACCTGTCTTCACTTCTGACCGTTGGATGAAATTTGGACTGAGATATATAAATTTGGATTATTTGTTCATATCATTCATTCTTTCTTCTCGCGATTAAAGGATTAGGGTTTGAGAGAGTTCTAGATCTGGGGTTTGCGTCTGATTTGTTCATTGTAAATTCCTTGGTTCTCTTTCATGATTTACAAAGGTTAGAGTTAGAACACTTGATTTCTTAGAGTGAAATCGGTTTATTGTTGGATTCTGTAACCGGTATATGTTGGTGGTCAGATATGGTGATTCTTGTGTGATTCAACCAAGATCTGTTGAATCCTTGAAGAGATAAGTCTCTAATTTGTATTCTTTTAGTTGTTTAACCTCCTTGTAACCTTTGTTGCCAGTTTGAAGGCAATATAGTGCAATCGAGCGTTATCATTTTGTGGATGCTCAACAGGGGATTAGGTGTATACCGAACCTCTGGGACTTCGGCCGAAAAATCTCTTGTGTTCATTTACTTTCTTGCAGTTTATTGGTTTTCTGTTGTTTAAGTTTCTTGTATCTTGACTCTAATACATGTGGGTCTTGGCCTTTCATCAACATCTCCAAATTATCTCCGGTAAAAATATGATTATCGACATAGAGATTTACAATCATAAATCCCCCTCTAGAATTTCTTTTTCTGTAAAGTGTGTGCTCAAATGGACATCTTTCAAAACTGAATTTCACAAAGTAATCATGATTTCGTCCATACCGTGCACGAGGCGATTGCTTTAACCCATATAACGCTTTATTAAGCTTGTACACTTTATCTTCATCGCCCTTTTTAACAAATCCAGGTGGTTGCTCAAGATAGATTTCTTCTTGAAGAAAACCATTCAAAAGCTGATTTCACATCGATTTGAAACAACTTCCGACCATTTTGGACAGCAAGAGAAATAATCAATCGAATTGAATCAAGTCTAGAAACGGGAGCAAATACCTCGTTGCAGTCTTCACTTTCTTTTTGCTTGTATCCCTTTACAAACAATCTTGTTTTGTATTTGTTGATGGAACCATCTGGATTGGTCTTTGTTTTGAACACCCATTTTACACCAAATCGAAGATTTGTGCAAAGGTAAAACAGTAAGCTCCCATGTACCATTTTTTTCGATTGCATTGATTTCTTCATTCATGTCTTGAATCCGCTTTTCTTCTTTTGAAGCTTCTTCATATGTAATTGGATCTTCACGTGCAAAGAATAGCGAATTTGCTCCATTCATTTCTTCAGTTTGCTCGTAAATTTCTCTTAAACTTCTTGTCTTTTTTCCAGCTGTTGATGGTAAATTTTGAGGAGTTTCATTTTTTTTTTTTATCAACGTCATGTTGTGATGGTTGAGATTCATTTTCTTCAAAATCAAGAATCTGCCAATTTGAGGAACTTGATAAATCTGAAAAATCATAAGAAGCTTTCTCATCAAAACGAACATCTCTACTAATCACAATTTTCTTTGTTGTAGGATTGAAAAGCTTGTAAGCCTTTGTCCTTTCACTGTAGCCAATGAAGATGCATCAAGCTTAGTTCTCAATGAATTAAAAATATGTGAAAAAAGACAACCAGATGTTCTCAAGTGATGAAAACTTGGTTTCTTTCCATACTGAGCCTCATTTGCAGTAGAATTGTTCAAGCTCTTTGTAGGTGATCTATTGATTAAGTGTGTGTTTGAATCTCATTAAAATGAGAATATAATTTTTGGAATAGTGATTGATGGGAGAATGTGTGGTAGAAAAGTGATGAAAAATTTTAGATTTGTATGTAATATTATTTTATTTGGAGAATGTGTGGTTGAAATGAAGTAAGTGAAAAAAAATGAGAATGAGATTAACATGGGGGTCAAATAGGGGCTAAATAAACAGCACATGAAACTGCTTCAGCCCAAAATTCAGCTAGCATATTTTTCTTCTTCAGCATACATCTAGCCATTTCCATAATCGTTTTATTTTTCTGTTCGACGACACCATTTTGTTGTGGTGAATACCGAGCTGTTAATTCATGTCTAATCCCATGTTCTCGACAAAATTCTTCTTCAATTAATAAAATAGATAAGTACTCTCCTCCTTGATCACTTCTCAGATTTTTTTATTTGACAACCCGAAGATTTCTCAACTTGAACTTTGAATTCCTTGAAATACGAGAGAGCTTCGGATTTGGCCTTTGACAAAATAAACCCAAATTTTCTGGTATAATCATCAACAAATAACAAAAAATATTGGTTGCCTCCAAGAGATGAAGCTCTAATGGGACCACAAAGATCCGTGTGAATAAGCTCCAACGGTGAATGTGATTCCCAAATAGATTTTGATGGAAATGTCTCTTGACGTTGTTTTCCCAACTGACACTCTTCGCAAATTTCACTTATAACATCAATTTTGGGCAACCATTGAACTATAGTATTCCTTGATAACTTCTTCAAACTTTGAAAATTGAGGTGGCCAAATCTGTCATGCCACAACTTGGAAATCTCTTCATTAGCAGTAAGAAAACAAGTATCATTTAAAATATCAAGTTTCAGAGGAAACAAGTTATTTGAGCTCAAACCAATGTTTGCAACCAGTTGATTTTTCTTCTTCATGGTGCAAAATTTATCAACAAAGTGAATATCAAAACCTTTCTTTATTAGATGGCCAACACTTAGCAGATTACTTTGCAATCCAGGTATAATATACCTCATACATCTTCTCAACCTGCCCGATTTTTGTTTTGAAAGCAATATCTCCTACACCTTGAATTTTGTAGGACTTAGCATCTCCCATTGTTACTTGTCCATGGTTAACTTCTACAAGTTTTGAAAATAAACTCTTGTTTCCAGTCATATGCTTGTTGGCACCACTATTCAAATACCAAATATTACCAACGCTTCCATGGAAGCAATTAATAAAGTTTCATGAGATTTTTCAGATTTGTCCTCGTGTACAAAGCGGACTTCACGTCTTTTTTTTTTGGATATTTTATTAATCAATCACTCATTTTGTGGCCGAGTTTATGACAATGAAAACATTCAATAGAGGCTTTGTTACCTTTTTGATGATAAGAGCCACGCCCTCTTCCTCTTTGAGAATAGTGAAAGGATTGTTTCTCCTCTATTTCTTTTGGCTCTTCATTTCCTTTGCTTTGTCCATGTTGATCATAAAATATCTTCCACCTCCTCTTCTATGTCCATGACTTCTTCCACGTCCACGATGAGACCCATGGCATCTCATAAATGTGAACTGGGACTTTAAAGCCCCATCATGAAAAGAAGTAATTTGAGGACTTCTTTGGATAATTCTAATTTTATGAGGCTCCAATCTTCCTTGGAAGCTCTCTGAAGACATTGATGAAAGATCTCGTGATTGTTCAATAGCCACCACCACATGATCAAATTTACTTGGTAGACTTTGCATAATTTTTTCAACAATTTTTTCATCTCCATAATTTCTCCATTTGATGCCATCCGATTCACTATAGAATTAATTCTTGAAAATATTCTGAAATCTTTTCATCGTCTTTCATCTCCAACTTCTCAAATTCCGCTTTCAAGGATTGCAAACGAACCTTCTTCACTTGATATTCGCTGTAATAAGTTGTTCCAAGAATTTCCCAAAGGATATCTCATAAACTGAAATTTCAATTGTTTGACATATTTGAAAAAGTGTTTTTATATATCTTTGTCTTTTGTTCTTCAAGAGGTTTCTTTGTGCTTCAGAAAATTGGTTTTCATTTTCAGGTGGTTGTACTCCTTCAACAACACTCCATAAGTCTTGAGATTCAAGACACAACTTCATTAGATTACTCCAATAATTAAACTTTTCTCCACTAAATCTAGGCACAAGGGAAACAAGATTGTTGTTGGACATTGTTTTCCTTTTTTCAAGACTCTGATATCAGTTTGAAGGCAAAATAATTTGGATAACTTGGAGAGATATAATCTGAAAATGTACTTCTTATTTGCCTTGAAAAATACTGCAATATGTGATCCTATTTATGCATATCAAGATGGCATAGGAACCATCAAAACATTTAATTCACTTGACTAGATTGACATACATGAATGGAATCCCATGACACACTTGACTATATTCAAATACATGAATTATTCTAGAAAATATGATGGCCAAATTCGATTTGTTACAACACTAAACATTTTACTTCATGTATACCTTTTTGGCTATTTTGTTCGATTTAAAATTGATGATTATGTTAATTATTGATAATCTGAGCGTTTCTAATATGTTGAGAAGTTTGATGAATTTCAAGGCTCCATAACAGTATGAATCATAAAAAAAGAAGAAGCAAGTTTTGTTTTTCTGCCCCTTTCTTAGAAAGAAGCTAATTCAAACATGCTCAGTTGATTCTTGCTATTTTAATAGCTAAAATTCATGTGCTTATATGGTTCAAGTAAGTCCCATTCAGGCAAATGTCAGTTGTTAGGGGCTGTAAATTGGGCTAGCTCACACTTCAGCCCACATTGAAATTGTATAGAGATATGATCTACAGTTAATATGTATCAAATCAGACCCCACACAACAAATCTTCTTGGAAATTCCTCACGATGGAATGAGTTGAGAGAATTTGGCTCAGAATTCTAGATTTTTGTACAAAGGAAAGCCCCTTACTATGCCATTTGATTGATTGCAGTCATGGGATGCTCACCACTCCTTGAGGTCAAGGATGGTGTCTATTTTGTGGTGGACCATAAATCTATTAAAAAACTCGAATCTTGCAAGACCCCAAGGTCTAACATTTTCCAATCCCAACATAGCTGGTCTTTTCTAACACATCACATAAGTCAGATCAAACACCATAGTCCAACCTACCTTTTGCAATCAACAAAAATGATTATTCTACTACATTTTTTTGCCAAAGAGGATTATCAAGAAGAGTAGAATATGTTGTAATTATTCAATACAATCATGTTAAGAATAAGAATCACATAATTAATTGATAGTTCGAAATTCATACATGTGGAATATATTGTTATGTTTGAATATTATTAGCTAGATCTTTCTCTCCTTACTCCTCAAAATGATCAGCCGTCAATGGGGCAAGCTAAAAACCATATTGAGAGGAGAGGAGACCTAGCCATTATATAGGAAATTATAAAGTCGTCACATTACCAACTCTAACCCTAATTAGGGTTTACATAATTCCGACCCACATACTTAAAATTATCACATTATAAATAATAAAGCCTGTAAGGTGTACAACGGGCTAAGTGATCACTAATATATTGGGCCTAATCATAGTATCATTGCAAACCATACATCTAACCTGTAAAATTCGCAATCAAATTGAAGCCCACATAATAGAATTATTCTAACATTCTCCCACTTAGGCAAACATTTGATTGCTATAGAACATAAATTTTAACCTCCGGATCAGAGTACATAGGTGGCCACATAAGTATAGTTGCAATGATAACACCTTACACAACATGATCTTGTCCAACAAGAATGTGAACATTGAACATGGAAGTTGTTACACCAATCAAACGATGTAAGACCATTCCACAGCTACAAATGCCAACATCCTTATCGATATGGATCCCCATCCTCCAATCAATGTGATAGTATGCAATATGCACTTAGCACCAAATGTGATCAAAACTGTACTAATTCATATCGGTCTTCAAAATGCTTCTAATCAAAATGAAGCCACATGTCTTTACAAGAGACTCATCTTATGTCTTTAATTGCATATCTCGAGATCAAAATAATATTGTAACGAAAGACAAAAGTCAAATGCATGCTCAAAATAATTTATGAATATTGAAAAATATATATCATTATTGGAAGGGGCTGTACCCGAAGAACATATGTGTTGCCTTACATAAATAACTCACACTAACAAAAAATATCAAAAATTTCCACAATATCCATATAAGCAACATGTGTTATAAAAACTTTAGGAGCGAGTCCCTTAGTTAAAAGATCTGCAATCATCGCCTCTGTATTGATATGCTCTATTTTTGTCGCCATTCCTTGACTCTGTCTCTGACCACCAAATATTGATGTCAATGTGTTTCGATCCATTGGCATTTTTATTATTTCTTGAAAAGAACACTGCTATGCTATTATCACAATACATAGTGATTGGCCTCGAGATGAAGTCAACAACTTTCAGTCCAGAAACAAAATTCATTAACCAAATTGCTTGAATTGTAGCTCCATAACATGCCACAAATTCAGTTTGGATAGTAGAAAATGCCACTAGAGTCTGCTTAACATTTTTCCACGAGATAGCACTACTAGCCAACATGAAAATATAACCCGAGGTTGATTTCAAATCACCTTGACATCCAGCAAAATTAGAATCTGAGTAGTGTACCGCCTCAAGGTGATTTGAATGCTGAAAAATGAGCATGTAACTTTCATTTTTCTTTAAATATATTGTAACTTTCTTAGCCGCTTTCCAATGCTCTTGCCCTGAATTTGACTGAAACCTACTGAGCCAAATCACTACTTACAAGTAAAATATCATCAACATACAAGACAAGAAAAATAAAATTTCTCCCACTGGTTTTCAGATAAATATATCAACTGTATTTTCAATAAAACCAAGAGAAGTTACACCTCGTCAAATTTTAAATACCACTGCGTGATGCATGTTTAAGGCCATATAATGATTTATTCAACTTACACACCAAGTTTTCTTTTTCCTTCACAACAAAACCTTCAGATTGTCTCATGTAAACCCTTTCCAAAAGATCTCCATTTGGAAAAAAGTTTCATTATAATCAATGCACTGTCGTTGAGTGAACACTTTTGCAACCAATTTCGCCTTCTTTCATTCAACATTCCCTTATGAGTCCAATTTACTTTAGAAAATCCACTTGTTATCTATGACTTTAGCATCCGGAGAAAGTTCAGCAAGTTTCCAAACTTTATTCTGTTCCATAGAATTTATTTCATCATCCATAGTCTTTATTCATTTACGTAACTCAGGATTTGTCAATGCTTGATTAAAAGTAACATGGTCAACAATATGCCCTACATTAAAATCACTCCTAGTGGAACCTTTCCTAGTGGTTTTAGTCAATTTTCTTCTTATACAATCCACACAAGTGTCAAAATCAGTGAAGTCGAGAGAGGAAGGTATCTCAACTTTAACTAATCTCTAGATCCTATCCTTTGAAATGTGACCCAACCTCTTATGTCACAACATGGAGGATGATTCACGAATTAAAGACCTTTTCTTTGACACATTCGCAACACAAGAGGCTTCACCAAAAGAAGCCAAAGACAATTATATAAACCATCACATAAGAGGCCATTTCCAATCCCAAAATTAAAGGAAAAACTAGAAGTATCAAGTTTCGATATAGAAATTAAATTCCGTCTAATTATTTATACAAAAACTGTATTCTCTAATATAAGAGGAAAACTAGACTCCAAAGACAACTTCACTACTCCTATGAACTGAACCTTCACTTGAACTCCATTTCCAACGCACAGGCTTACTTCATTCTCACTTGGCCTCCATTTGCTTGTGAACTCTTGTAAAGAATTCGCAATATGAATACTAACTCCCGAGTTTAACCACCAAGAATTCAAATGAACATCTAAAAAAGAAGACTTAAAACAAACTAAGGTCAAGGCTCCACTTGCACCATCATATCTCATATTCGTCAATTTGTCTATTAGATCTCCAATTTCAACTTTACCAGATCTCCAGTTTGTCCATCATATAGTTGAAATATATAAAAAAAGAGATAAATTTTATACTTGTCTTTGTAGTCTTCTTGATTTGAGCAATTTAGCCTATAGGGTATCTTAAAACCTAGTCCCCTATGGTTATCTGATTTGGATCACTGACCTAAAGCTCGTTACATGAGTTATTATGTTGCTTAATGGAGATAAGTTTGCAATAAGATATGAGAAAAAAATGAGAAAAAAAATTATTGATAGAGGGAGAAAAAAAGTTATACAAAGAAAAATTTATCATGAGCTTTTCATTTAAAAATGTCCTAGAAGCACTGTGTTTGACTTCATAATTTGAGGAATATATTCATTCACCAGTGAGTATTTGCATATCCTTTCTCATTGATTTAAGGGTTTAAGATTTGCTTACATGAGATTAATGACATTTTTCACACATGAATGTCGTATATAATTTACTCCGCTAGGTTTAAGATAAGTTATATGGTAAAAGTTTACTTATTTATGAACTATGCATATATAAGTAAACAAATAATAGTTCATGATGATAAGTTAAAAATCTATGAAAAATTCAAAAAAACAATTGGCTCAAAATTGGAATTTTTTTTTTCCTCCTATCACATGTTTTCACATAATTTTTGCATCATTACGCATTTGCATATTTTTTGTCACCCATTCCTCTCTATGTTTGACATAATTATTACTTGCGTTTCCTTTGTTATTCGTGATAAAAAGGGAGAGAGATGTGTATTTATTTCAAGGAGTTGATTATATGAGTTAAGGTGAGAATTTTAAAATTTTTGATTGATAATGACTTAGGGGGAGTCATATGATGTATTTTCTGGAATTTTTTTTATTGATATAGTGTTGTGTTTTGTCTATAATGATATAAAATTCTATGATTTATTTCTAAATTTATAATTCACATGATATTGCATGTTTCGGTGTTACACATATTTTATTATGTTGTTTTATTTAATTTAGCTACATGTTTTTGGTTTTGTTAGTTTCCTTTTATTTTTCACTTGGTATTGTGGTTTTTCAGGAAACATGTGACATGTTAAAGTTTGTGGATTAAATCTGGGGTAATTAGGTTGTTTTAGATTTGACTTTGAAATAAATGATTTTGTTATGGAATGCCAAATGAGAAGATTGTTAAGTCCAAATTATAGTTTGCAATTCCTAAATTTATAATTGACAATTTTCCTTAATCAAAATCATGCCCTAGTTGAATTGTATTAGGGGTTTATCAAGTTGTAATCATAGTCAATATAGGAGTTATTGAGTCCTAATTATAGCAAAAGAGTTGGAGTTGGGAGTATAGTTCTTGAAGGAGTTCAATTCAAAAAGATTACTTATGATCATTGAAATGCAATTAAAAATCAAAGAAGTGTAAAAGTACTCTTGCACAAATCATGCTCTAGATTCTTAGCCACAAGTTGCAACGCATTTCTCACATAGAAGACATTCGAATTTGGACAAAGCTATTTCTTGACGAATTGTACCTCTCTGCATAAAAATACTGACAATTGCTTAGATGCCGCTCGCCTGTCACTGGATTGGCACTCGAGTGGCATGATTATCCGAGGAACAATAATATTCGATTTTCAAGCTGATTTAGAGTTCCTTATCATCCCAAACACAACCCATTATAAATAACACCTTGTGGGACGTCCAAACGTGTGGTGGATCATATTTTTCTCTAGAGATCATTCATTTGAAGATCCAAAACACATTCATTGATTCAAAAATACAACCACCATATTATTTAGGCCATAAATTCATCCAAACTTTGATTTGTTGATCAAGCCATATTGTTTCACATTAAAACGCATATCAAAACACACAAAGATCGTTTCATCAAACACCAACTCAAAGAACGATGAGTTATTCATTTAATCCACCGGAGATAAATCGATAACAGAAATTGGGAGCTATTGTAGAAGCACAAATTTAGGAGGACTAAGATAAGGTACCAGGAGTCAAAATATGACTTCTGGAGCATGCAGTCCAGGAGAGCTAAGGTATAAATCAAGAGTTTGCATTTGTTTTGAAGGAGTACACCTCTAGTAGGATTAAGAGAAATTACCAAAATTGAGGTCAGAAGTTCTATAGGATCGACGAGTTGGACCATACTGAGCATTTGCTTCGATTTATAGTGGATTAGCGACTGACAAAGTGCCCAATAAATTTTTTGAGTTAAGGTTTCTCCACGATCAACTTGGTGTTCTTTATTGATTTCATATTACAAAATGTGGTAATTAAACATAAGATAAATTAACATGATTGATCAACCATCTAGAAACAATTAAAAAATGACTTCTTGTTTTTAATTGTGTAATTCTGCACGTTGAGTCTAAATATTCTGTAAATTTAAACTTTCACATGTTGATAATTTGCCCATGTCCAGGATTGTTGTCCTTGCACCTAACCATGTCTCGTCCTGTTCGCAACTCAGATGCTTTATTTGGTGAAATCTCGATGTTCATATTTTTAATCTCCATTGCAGGTTGAAAAGACGCCCCCATTTACTCATTCGCCTTTGCATAACCTTCCAAGTGGCTTTTTTCAGAATACATCTCATTCTCCACCATGTGAGCAGCAATTTCGCCTTCAACTTGTACATTCTCGTCGAGATCCATTAAGCCTGCATCTAACGTTGGAGGAAACTGCTACATTGGCACCACATTCTTGATAATTTATGCCTATTTATGTGAAATTTGATATTTTCGCACACAAGATTTATGTTTTGCATCATGAAGAAATAGTTTGATTCAAAATTTGAATATGTTAAAAAAAAAAATTTAATTAGTGGTCCTTATATGCTAAATCCAAATAACCACTAAATTATACATCTTTAAACCAATTTAAAGATAATTTGGGGGTGATTGAGCTGTTGTAGGGAGACATTGAGATAGATGTGAATTCCATGTGTGCTAAATTTTGTGTGGATTATCTAATGCCAGTAAGATGAAAATAAGATGAAAATCTTAGGTTAGATGTTGATTTTTGAGAATAAATGTTTAATAAGGGGTATTGCACTAATCATTGCATGAAAAAAATTGTCTCATTGTGAAACTTTTATTCGTAGTCTTTATGATTCGAGTAATTAAGTCTGGAAGGGTATCTAAAACCTATTGCCCTATAATCATCCGACTTGAAAATTATCGGCTAAAAGCTCGTTACAATGGTCATTTAGAAAGCTTAATGGAGTGAAGTCCGCATATAAGATGAAAAAGAAATGGAAAAGAAAAAAAAATTATTACATGCCTTGATTAAGTCACAAACACTTATTTGGGAGAATTTAAACATTTGACAATGGATTATTAACTTAGTTGGTTTTTGGAGGTTGAAACAGTAAAAAATAAGGAATATCCTCATTTGTTGATGTTTTGAGCTGCAATTAGTAAGATCTAACCAAACTAGATAGGGTTATGATTAGTATATAAATCTAACCTTAGATCACATCTTGTGAGAGAGTTAAATAAAAAAGTTGGGGTGTGAATCTCACGAGAGGAGAAATGATAAATTTGACTATTGGGGGGTCGGGATTTGAATCACTTTATGAATTTATGATGCTTGATATAAATTTTCACATACATGTCGGTTTTGCATTAGATAAGTAAAATTAATTTTAGCATTGTGATTTTGTAGTGGTTCATAGTATTAATGCATAATTTTCAATCTCGAGACCTAAGGCAGATTATCTAACCATGTTTATTTAAAAGTTTTTTTAAAGTCAAAGTCTATTTTTTAGGACAAACAATTGTTCAAGTTTGTGGGTCGTTTGATACACTTGTCGGGACCATTAAATGAGAAACATTGTGCTTAATTATGTACATATTTCGTTTGTTAGGCTAAACTCAATGCAAATTGGTGGAATTGGAAGAAAAAACGAAAAAGGGTGAAAACGAAAAAAATTCAAAGTTCGGGGACCAAAATGTGAACATTCAATTGATTCGGACCATAGAATGACGATTGAAGATCAAATATGATCAATTGGATGCAATTGGCAGTCAAATGAGTGAATATACTTGAAATATTTTCACAAATCAATTTCCTGCTGAAGCAATTATGCTCTGAATTTTTTGTCTCAATTTGAAACCCATTTTTCGGATGGAAAACGTTCGAATTGGAAAATATTTTTTTCTATAATAATTGTATCCCTTTCAGTTATCTTTCCAATTCACTTTGCATCACCTCAATAGGATATCGGGATAGAAAATTATGACCAAAATGCCGGAAGTTGCTTAGGGAAAAATCGAAGCAACCCTACGCGGGCATGGGCCATTTTGACGCACGTGCACAACCCTATATTTTTTTTATCGAGAACAAGACTACTCAATGGCATGCATATGATGGTAATGCTTGTGCTTGTGCGTGGGCCATTTTCGTAGATGAATCAACAATTTTCTTTCGGGATTCAAACTCTTTTGGAATCCAAATTGGACGTGATTTTGGCCTATTTCTCAACCCTTATGAATAGAGAACAAGGGATATACATTGAAAAACCTCTCTTGCCTTTTTATACACAATAATATCATCAAATTCAACAAGAGCAAGGGGCCAATTACTATATTTTGAGAAAGGAGATTAAGCCCTAGCAAAGAATTGAAGGTCAATTACATCAAGATTTTGAAAAATTCAACCTTGGATTTAAAGATCAACATCTTTTGAATTATTTCATGATCCAAGTGATATTTTTTCTATTATTCTTCTTGTAATTTATATATTAGCATATTAGACTAGATATCTTTTTGAATTGGATGAAGATGAATCCTATTGTTTATTTGTTTTAATTCAAGACTAGTATAATAGTTTATTTCTTGTGTTTTTTTTGATTAATTTTGCATATCCATTGCATTATTTAATTGATTGATTACCAATTAGATAATTAGTTGTTTGTTATAGTATTGTGAGACTCACAATAAGTTTAGAACACATCAAAATTAATATATGTGCAATAGATGTTAGGAATAACATTTATCACGTGTGCAATCATATAAATAATCTAAACTTTAATGCATTCTAATTATTTGAATTCAGACTAGGAATAAATTTGTATCTTGGTTAGAATAGACTTAATTTGTCTAAGAAAAGAAAATTATATATCATAACTTTATCGATTGTCAAGAACGCATGAACGGAATTAGATTACAAATCAATAATTAAAATAGATAGCAGTAGGCGGATTCGAATTCCAATACAATCTTGCATAATTTGATACAAAACACTTTTTACTAATTTCTCAGATAATTTAGCATAAAATAAATCAAAATCTCTCTATTAGTTACATAATTCGAATTCTATACATAATTAGTAAACTTGAATTGAATTTATTCCATGTGGGATAATACTCTCAACTCACTAATTCTATTACTTGTCAATGATCCCTTACGCTTGCAGGTTTTGCACTAACACTTATACCTATATAAACTACAATATTATGATTCTTGAAACTGTGTGTTGACGCATGAACGGAATTAGATTACAAATCAATAATTAAAATAGATAGCTGTAGGCGGATTCGAATTCCAATACAATCTTGCATAATTTGATACAAAACACTTTTTACTAATTTCTCAGATAATTTAGCATAAAATAAATCAAAATCTCTCTTTTAGTTACATAATTCGAATTCTATACATAATTAGTAAACTTGAATTGAATTTATTCCATGTGGGATAATACTCTCAACTCACTAATTCTATTACTTGTCAATGATCCCTTACGCTTGCAGGTTTTGCACGAACACTTATACCTATATAAACTACAATATTATGATTCTTGAAACTGTGTGTTGATACCTACTTCTTGCTTCATGCTGCATGGTACGAATTTTGCACGCATAATTATTGTAATTTGCATGTTTTTAAATTCATATTGCATATTGAGTATAAACATAACTGATGTTTACATTGGTTGTATAACTTTTGTCCTTTTTTTATCATAAGATTTTGATATATCTAAATGATTTGGGTGATATCTGTTTACTCCATGTTTTTTTATTTATTAAGTACTGTTACTACACTTTTGCACACCATGACCACTAAAATTGATGTTCGGATGTTGGATAGCAAATGAGACTTTAATCTCTAGCGCCAAAAAATGAAAGCACTAATGTTATAACTACAATGTGCTTAAGGCATAGATGAATCTTGGGAAGAAAATACTTCTATTGAAAGGAAAACTGAACAAAATGAATTGGTTTGGAGCACATTATTCCTTCACCTATCTGATTTTGTAATCAGAAAGGTAGGTGAAACTAAAACTGCTGCTGAGTTATGGGTTGCCTTAGAAAAATAGTATCTTTCTAAGACCTTACCAAATAAGTGTTTTTTGTGGAAACAATTCTTTAGTCATAAGTTTGATCTTAGTGCTAATTTAGAAGAGGGTATGGACAAGTTTAATAAGATCACACAAGATCTTATAAACTGTGGTGAGAAGATCTCAAGTGATCAGAAAGTAGTTGGTCCACTTAATGCTCTTGGTGACAATTATAAGGACATATAGAATGCCTTAGAATATGGTAGGGATGACCTGACTGTTGATATAATTCATAGTTCTTTAAAGAATAGAGAATTGGATTTAAGATCAGAACATAGGAAAGCTCTTCAAGTTGAGATTTCTCTATGTAATTCTAACCCTCAATATAAAGGGCTTAACAATTTCAGTAAGGCCAATCACAACAAAAACAAGAATCTTACTAAGAAGAGATGGGGAAATAATAAATGAAAGGACAAGAAAACCTATAAGAGAAATGATAAAAATAGGAAGAGCTATTATTGTGGTAAATCATGTCATCTTATAAAAGTCTGTTTTTAAAAGGCTAATGATCAGAGGAATGAGTCCAGTCAAGGTAATGGCTCTTTTGCCATTACTGCCTCTTATGAAGAAGTAGGAGCCAATATTGGTGTAGCCTATGTGTCCTCTTATGAAAGGACTGATCAAGATTGGGTTCTTGATTCGGGTTGTTCCTTTCATATGAGTCTCAATCTCAAATAGTTTTCTGATTTCTCTAAACTAAATAAAGGTTTTGTAAGTTGGGAAATAATGAATCTTGTGAAGTGAAAGGCATTGGGAACATTGTTTTAAAACTGAAAAATGATCAAATAATATTTCTAAAACACACCATATATGTTCCTGCCTTAAAAAGAAATCTTATTTCTTTAGAGGTTTTATATGATGAAAATTATCAAATTGAGATTAGAAATGGCTCTACAAATATAGCCATAGATCATAATCTCATTATCAGTGCACCAAAATCTAATGGAATCTATGTTTTAAGTACTGAGTATGTTCACTCTAATAATGTTGTGAGCTTAGTGACTCAATTTGATAAATCGGGATTATGGCATAAGAGATTTTGTCACCTTGTTGAGAAGGGACTGAAACTTCTTTCAAAAGAAAGAGTATCTGGAAAGGACAATGTTCATAAGTTAACATTTTGTGAACAATGTATCTTGAGGAAACAAAATAGATTTCCATTTAAGATAGGCATTCATAAATCAATAAATACACTTGACTACATACATAGTGATCTGTGGTGGCCTGCACCTGTATCTACAGCTTTTGGCTATAGATACTATCTTATTATCATAGATGATTTCTCAGGGAAAGTTTGAATTCTTTTATTAAAAAATTTATAACATTTAAAAACTGGAAAACATTAATTGAGAATGAAACTAATAAGAAGATAAAGGCAATAAGAACTGATAATGGTCTTGAATTCTATAATGTTGAATTAGATCAATTTTGCAGTAATCGTGGGATACAAAGGCACAGAACTGTGATCTATACTTCTCAGCAAAAAGGAATTGCTGAAATGATGAATAAAACTATCATTGAAAGAATTAGATGCATGTTAATTAGCTCTGGTTTACCAAAGATATTTTGGGGAGAAGCTGTTAAGACTACTTGTTATCTTATAAGTTGAAGTCTCTCTAGTTCCATAGATTATCCGATACCTGAGAAGATATGGACTAGAACTATGCCTAACTATTCCTATCCTAGAACTTTTGGTTGTGCAGCTTATGCACACCAAACTGATTCTAAACTTGATCCCAAATCTCTAAAATGTGTTTTTCTTAGTTATGGGGAAAAGGGTTATGGATAAAAGAAATTAGTGGTTTCAAAGTTATAACAAGTATGTTTGTTATTTTTAATGAAGAACACTTTCCCTGTCTTAGCGATGATAACAGAGAGAGACTGAACGAGGAAGACTGTGTGTCTACTGAGGTTGATATTAATGTATAGAATAATGAAAATCAAACTCAAATTGAGGTAGAGCAACCTCAAGAAGAACCACAAACAATAACTGATGAGAACTTGGAAGATGACCCCAAGTTCTAGATCCTGCTACTGACCTGCAGAATTACCAACTTATGAGGGATAGAGAGAGAAGACAACTAGGTTTCTATATGTAGATTATGTGTCTGCACAATTTGAATATGAGACTTTAAATTTTGAACCTAACTCTTATGAAAATGCAGCGTCCTATAAAGATTCTGCTAGGTGGCTTGCTGCAATACAAGAAGAAATTGATTCTTTATATAAGAATCAAAACCTGGAACCTTATAGAAAAACCCATTGACTGTAAACTGGTTGAATGTAAATGGGTTTATAAAATCAAGGAAGGTGATACGAAATCTGGTGTTTAAGATTTAAGGCAAGACTTGTAGCTAAGAGCACACAAAGAAAAGGGATAGATTACATTGAAATTTTTTCACATGTTGTGAAATATACTTCTATCAAAATTAGATTTAAAATTAGAATAACTTGATGTGAAAACAACCTTTCTTTATGGAACATTAAATGAAACCATATATATGATTCAACCTAAAGGTTTTGAAAACAAGAAAAAGAAAAACTTGTGTGCCTTTTGAAAAAAAATCTTTGTATGGTTTGAAATAGATTCCCAGGCAATGGTGTAGAAGATTTGATTCTTTTATACAAAGCCATAGTTTTAAAACGTCAGATTTAAGATCCTTGTTTCTATTTTTAAAGGTGTTAGAAACTCTGAATTTTTCTACTTGCTTATGCTGATGATATGCTTCTAGTTGGTCACGATTAAGCAACCGTTAATTCTCTTAAAGAAAAACTTAAATCTGAATTTGAAATGAAAGATTAAGGACCTACTAGAAGGATATCAGACATGGAAATAAAAAGAGATAGAATAAATGAAAAATTATTTCTAACACAAGAGTCTCGCATTCAAAGGGTTGTTACAAGGTTTTCACTTCATGAATCTAAAGTTGTCAATTTGCCTTAAACTGCCTGTCTGAAGTTATATACTGATCATTCACCTAAAACTGAAGTTGAGTTTAATAGAATGGAAAATGTGCCTTGTGTTAATGCAGTAGGTTCTGTTATGGTATGCTATAGACATGATATTGCTTTTGCTACAAGTGTTTTGAGTATATTTATGAGTAATCCAGGTGAGCTTCATTGGGAAACCATGAAACATTTAATTAGATATCTAAAGGGTACTCAAAAATTAGGACTTTTGTTTAAAATTGATAAAAATGGTTTTAACTTGAACGGATATGTTAATTCTAACTTTGATGGTAGTTCTGATAACAGAAAGTCTACTTTTGCATATTTTTATGTGATAAATAATACTTGCATTAGTTGAGAATTTCAATTTCAAAAATTAGTTGCTTTATTGAATATATTGCTCCCACTCTAGTCGTAAAAGCAGGTCTTTGGTTGAAAAGATTACTAAATGAATTAGGATTTATAGAAAATGAATTGGAGCTTTGTTCAGATAATCAAAGTGCTATTTTCTTGAGTAAGAATCCTATGTTTCATGATGGAATTAAACATATAGACGTTAAGTTTCATTTAATTAGGGATATAACTAAAAAAAGTGATATAAAAATTGTTAAAATACCTACCAAAGTGAATCCAGCGATGAAGGTATAAAGATAATACCATTGAATAAATTTCAGAGTCCCAAAATGCAGCAAAGGTGGAGATTGTGAAGATGGGTTGCTACATTTTGAGAACCCAACCTAATCTGATCCATTAAGACACATAAGCCCAAAACCCGGTACATTATTGATCCAATTATTAGATGACTCTAGAAAAGATAAAAGCGTGTTTCATACTTGGTTAAACTCTTCGTGTGTACTCATATTATCGGTCATCAACTGATGATTTTGACTAATTTCTTTGTGAGATTATTGTAATTGAGAGTAGAGTATAGCAATACATGTTACTTTGTGAGTGATTGTTGTAAGAGAGAGTTTGAGAGATTAGGGTTTCGTTGAACCCTATGATGTTTTTGTATGGTACTCGATCTTTGTCTAGTTTTGGGGCTTTACAATGGATTCGAGAATATCCTTAGGGATGCTCAACGGAAGGTTAGGTGTTAGAAGTGGTCATTGAACCTCCGAGGCCTTTGGCTGAAAAATCTTGTGTTCCTGTTGTTCTTTTGAGTATTTTTATTTATTGCTTTTACAAAAAAAAACTCGAGCCAAAACATGAATTTGTTTACCTGGGACCAACAAATCAAAAGGTAAAAAAATTATTTTTCCTACAATTATACCACCCTTCAAGAGTTGAAATAGAAAGTAAAGAAGAAAAATCTCTCTCTCTTATGGTTGCCAAAATTTATTGTTCCTACACAATTTCATTTGATATTGTTCTAATGCGTTGTGAGGATATTGATTCGAACTAAAATTGTCCCCTTTCATGATAGCTGTTGAAACTAGCAAACAAAGTTCTGGGTGTTATCTTTGCGAACCTCTGTGCAAACAACACAAAAGACTTTCTGCCACATATTTCATTTCAAACTTCTCAATAAAAATCTCTTCTTACAATTAAGATATTGTTCACATATATTACTAAGAAATTTATTTACTCCAACTAATCTTATAGTACATACACTCGTTGACAAAGTTCTCCACAAAACCAAATACTAAAACCAGGTGAATCTTAATATACCATTGGTAAGAGGTCTATTTTGGCTTGGTTTTTTCATAGCCTAGAATGGTCAAACAGTGCAAGGCATGACAAGGCAGCAAAATCAAGCTTCAAGCCTTATGAGCCCATGACCTAGGCAAAAAATGGATTTTTAAAATTTTTAATATCATTTTAATTATTCTATGACCATTAAAATAAAATAATACGTGACAACTTACTAAATCATAAAATCTATAGTTATTTCTTAAGAAACTGAAAACCAGTAGAAACAGATCAGCAGAAATAATGAACCAGCAATCAACCAGCAGTAGAAATGAAACTTGGAAAACGAAGCTGAAATGAACAGAAAATAAAAGAACGAAAACCAGCAGAAAATAAAGGATAGGTTCAATATGTAAACTCATATTGAAGGAACCGATGAAAGGGGAATTTATTAATTCATCAAGCTCAATTGATAATGGAATTACATTGATCTATTTATAGACTAAATTCCTAACTAACTAACAAACTATAGAAGGGACTAGAAGGAGGTAGAATCTGGAGAGCATCTTTGTGATCGTGAGGCGAGGTGTGTGGAATTTCGGTTGATCAATGTGCCGAGACTGCAGATGTAGTTCCAACACTCCCCCTCAAGATAGAATATCTTGAATTGTGGAGAAGAAAATCAGAGGTACAAGAGAAGCCAATGGAAGAAGGCACTGGAGAGGAGGAGAAGGTCTTTGGGAATATGCCCGGCAAAGAAGCATTCCAAAAGAAAACAGATCAGATTTACGATCAAAAAAGACAATATAAAAATCCGGAATAAATGGAGCATCTATGGCTCTCAACCGAATTTGTCAAGACATCAACACCATTGATGAGTGAAATGAAAAATTGGAAATGCTAGAACAATACTCCAACCAGGATCGCAAAGATAACCAGTGCAACTCCAAGCCTCGTCTTGACTTTTGTCGAACACCTTGAAGACGACCAAAACAGAGAGCGGCGAGGAACAAACCAGGAATAGATCCTTGGGTGAAGAACGAGAGTAACAGTGAAGATTTTGCTCGATACCATCTTAAGAAACCGAAAACCAAGAGAAGCAGATCAGCGAAATAATGAACCAGCAAGCAACCAGCAGAGAAATGAAACTTGGAAAACGAAGTTTAAAATGAACGAGAAAATAAAAGAACGAAAACCAATGAGAAAATAAAGGATAGGTTCAATATGTAAACTCATATTGAAGGAACCGATGAAAGGGGAATTTATTAATTCATCAAGCTCAATTGATAATGGAATTACATTGATCTATTTATAGACTAAATTCCTAACTAACTAACAAACTATAGAAGGGACTAGAAGGAGGTAGAATGCGGAGAGCATCTTTGTGATCGTGAGCCGAGGGTGTCTTTGGGAATTTCGGTTGATCAATGTCTTGAAATTCTGCAGATGTAGTTCCAACACTCCCCCTCGAAGATAGAATATCTTGAATTGTGGAGAAGAAAATCGGAGGTGCAAGAGAAGCCAATGGAAGAAGGCGACTGGAGAGGAGGAGAAGGTGCTGGGAATATGCCAACAAAGAAGCATTCCGGAAGAAAACAGATCGATTTACGATCAAAAAACAGCAATATAAAATCCGGAATAAATGGAGCATCTATGGCTCTCAACCGGGAATTCTGTCAAGACATCAACACCATTGATGAGTGAAATGAAAAATTGGAAATGCTAGAACAATACTCCAACCAGGAATGCAAAAGATAACCAGTGCAACTCTAAGCCTCGTACGGACTTTTGTGAACACCTTGAAGACGACCGAAAACAGAGAGCAAGAGGAACAAACAAGGAATAGATCCTTGGTGAAGAACAGGAAGTAACAAATGAAGATTTTGCTCGATACCATCTTAAGAAACTCGAAAACCAAGTAGAAACAGATCGTGAAATAATGAACCAAAGAAGCAACCACAGAAGAGAAATGAAACTTGGAAAACGAAAGTGAAATGAGCAGAAAATAAAAGAACGAAAACCACAGAAAATAAAGGATAGGTTCAATATGTAAACTCATATTGAAGGAACCGATGAAAGGGAAATTTATTAATTCATCAAGCTCAATTGATAATGGAATTACATTGATCTATTTATAGACTAAATTCCTAACTAACTAACAAACTATAGAAGGGACTAGAAGGAGGTAGAATGGAGAGCATCTTTGTGATCGTGAGTGAGGTGTCTTTGGGAATTTCGGTTGATCAATGTCTTGAGTCATAGATGTAGTTCCAACACTCCCCCTCAAGATAGAATATCTTGAATTGTGGAGAAGAAAATCAGAGGTACAAGAGAAGCCAATGGAAGAAGGCGACTTTGGAGAGGAGGAGAAGGTGCGGGAATATGCCGAAAGAAGCATTCCGGAAGAAAACAGATCGATTTCTACGATCAAAAAACGACAATACAAAATCACGGAATAAATGGAGCATCTATGGCTCTCAACCGGGAATTTGTGAAGACATCAACACCATTGATGAGTGAAATGAAAAATTGGAAATGCTAGAACAATACTCCAACCAGACCGCAAAGATAACCAGTGCAACTCCAAGCCTCGTCTGGACTTTTGTCGAACACCTTGAAGACGACCGAAAACAGAGAGCAGCAGGAACAAACCAGGAATAGATCCTTGGCTGAAGAACAGAGTAACAGCGGAAGATTTTGCTCTGATACCATCTTAAGAAACTGAAAAGCAGTAGAAACAGATCAGCAGAAATAATGAACCAGCAAGCAACCAGCAGTAGAAATTAGAGATGGCAATTTTCCCCGCCCCGACCCGTCCCCGCGGGGCCCCGCCCCGAATGGGGCAAAAAAACCCGCCCCGAACGGGTTGGCGGGGTGGGGCGGGGCGAGGTTCGCCACCCCGTCGCGGGTCGCGGGGCGGGGCGGGGCGGAGATACCCCGCCCCGAACCCGCCCCGTGAAGAATTAAAAAAAAAAAATTATTTTGGACATTATTTGTTTTGAACATTTTTTCGTTTCAAGTGCTTGTTTTGAATATTGATATAGTTAGTATGAACATTATTTACTTTGAATTTTAAAATTTTGAATTTGTATTTTAAAATTTTGAATTTGTATTTTAAATAAAAAAAAAAACAAATGGGGCAAGAAACGGGGCAAGTCCTCGCCCCGTACCCGCCCCACTCCGCCCCGAGCCCCTCCCCGCCCCGTCTAAGGCGGGGTGGGGCGCGGGGCGGGGTGGGGGAGTGTCGTGGTGAGGCGGGGTGGGGCGAGGGTGCCCCGCCCCGAACCCGCCCCATTGCCATCACTAGTAGAAATGAAACTTGGAAAACGAAGCTGAAATGAACAGAAAATAAAAGAACGAAAACCAGCAGAAAATAAAGGATAGGTTCAATATGTAAACTCATATTGAAGGAACCGATGAAAGGGGAATTTATTAATTCATCAAGCTCAATTGATAATGGAATTACATTGATCTATTTATAGACTAAATTCCTAACTAACTAACAAACTATAGAAGGGACTAGAAGGAGGTAGAATCTGGAGAGCATGCTGTGATCGTGAGCTGAGGTGTGCTGGGAATTTCGGTTGATCAATGTGCTGAGCTGCAGATGTAGTTCCAACATTATTTAATAATTCCTAGAAGGAGACAGTTTTCCAAAAACTAGAAGATGAAAATTGAAAGCACAAGACCTTTTGAGGTAAATGGGCCCTAGAAATCATTCACACTAATTTAGTTCCTAGGCCAACTTTATACATTAGGTCTTAGAAATGGCTCCAAAAATATTAATAATCTTTTTTCTATTTTTTAAATAATAGCGAAAGCCTTTTGGAGCCTAGCCCTACATTAGGCAGTCGAAAGAGGAGTTGACTGCATTTTTTCCATGCCTTTCCCATAGCTAGACATTTTGAAAATGCCTAACCAGCGCATTTCATAACTTTTTAGAACACTGCGCAAAACCTCATCCACCTTTTTCAGACCCTTCCAGGTTGATCGTCAGAACTCATTTCCTTTTCCACCATTTGAGCAGAGGTTTCACCTTCAATTTGAACTTTCTTATCGAGGTACAATAAACCTTCATCTTCCATTGGATGAAACTGCAGCACTAGCACTGCACTATTGATAATTTGTCCAGTCCCCTGCCTTCCATTGTATTCCTCCATTTCTAGTCTGTATCTTTCCTTATCCCAGAGTGCATTCTCCTGATAAACCTGAATACACCACAATTTGTTGCATGCCAAAATAGTTACGGAACTTTCATGTAAATGCAAAAAAATAGGGTAGGAAGAAACAGTCTATCATTTCGTGAACGAGATGGAGCTTAAGGGTTTTCAAGTTCTTTTTGGTTGCTCCATAGTTCCGTGAACGAGATGGAGCTTAAGGGTTTTCAAGTTCTTTTTGGTTGTTCCATAGTTCACCAATCATCGTACTGATTTCTCGATCCCTTCCAGGATAAAGAGTTTTCAGCCTGAAGTGCTGTTCTGCAAAGAAAAAGTTGTACTCACTTAAAATTTGCTTCGAATGTGCAGGATCCTGTCTTTTCATTTCAGATTTCTTGCTCCTATTTCGACTACGCAGGCCTGGTTTTGATGATAAACTGCCCATATTATTGGTGAGCCCAATATGATGTACTTCTTGTGCTTCAGATTTTGGAACCTGATGAAGAACACCTTAAATCCTCGGGATAATTGCAGCAACGGTCCCAAACCTTTCAAATTTTTTCGTACTTTACCCTAACCTTTAATTTGTGTCAACGGATGTCTCAAACCTTTAATAAATATGCAGTAAAGGTCCAAATGGATGGGTTTCCATCCATTTGACCGTTAGTTTGACCGAAATAGTGAACTTTGATTCATTTTGACAAATTTGAAAAGGGTAAAATTGTAACTTTACAATTAAAACATTAAATAAATAAATTAAAAAACCCAAAAATTAAAAATCCAAATTTATCACCCCACCCCACTCTCCTCTATCATACCCCACCCCATCTCATTTTCAACATCTTCCTCCTCCAAACCATACAGTAACCATGGCCACCACCGAAGCCATCTTGTTGTCGGCGCCACCACTCCCCTCAAACCACAACCAACAGTCAAAATCGTCAGTCTTGTCTCCTCTAATACACCACCCACGCCCATTACTGCCCCTACCCACCACCGCAATTTCATCAATACCGCTGGGATTCACCTCGCCATCGACCACAGCCTCATCGCTGCCACCCACACTTCCACAATCACACAATCGATGGCTAGTGAAACAAATAGGTATCCACGAGATAGAGGAGGGCGAAACTGGCTGGCGGTTGGAACTCCAAGCGATGGGCTGATGATAATGGCGGTAGCAGAAGTGGCGAAACTGGCTTATGAACAACAGGGAACTCAATTGACATTGAGCTCAAGTGCGACGAGAGGCCGATTGTGTGATTGAATTGGCCTAATCAACAATAATAACTACTGTTGATTGAATTGATACTGAGAGAGAGGGTTTGCATATGGTTATGGCCTCTAGATCAGGAGGCGGCAACAGCGATGTAAGTGGGTTTTCCTCTCCTTCTGGTCTTCTTGCTCTGGAAGTTTAGACGATTTTGTGTGTGCTTGGTGCGTGGTCACCTGTGGTCAGTTTCTTCCTCTTCAATTTTATAAATCTCGTATGCACCGAATCTGAAAATCGGTTTGGGGAAATTCATGTGGTTCCTGATGTTAAGATGTTGGGGGTTGTTCAGATCGGTATGCAGAGGTGGTGGTGGTGGTGGAGTGAATATGCGGTCGTGGAGGGGGGAATTTGGCCATTTGACCCAACTGGACAATGATATTGGGGAAATGGCTTTGACCATGAATAAAAAATAAAAAAATAAATCAAAATGTTTTAATTGATAAAATGACAAAATTATCCTTCAATTATTAACTCAATTCCCTCATTTCATATCGTCATTTCTACTTCAACTTCTTTGTAAAACCTTATTCTCCATTTTTGAAATTAAAGTTTTCTTCTTCCTCTTTTCATCATCTTCAACCCACCAAAAACTTTAAAGATTCGAAATTTGTGCATCAATGTTTTCTTCGATGACAAAATTATTGGTTTTGAATTAGTATTGAGAAAAATCAAGAAAAGGGAGTACTGAAATCAATTGTAAATGGCTTCGACGCACTCTTCTGCCGGAAAACTTGCCTCCGGTGACACCCACGGTCGTGCACACCACCAGTGGATAGCACCCACCCAAACGACGAACATCATGACTTAACATCGACCAATAATGCACCAATTCGATGTGCTGTTGCTCAAAAAGGTCTGTGTCGCGATGTAAAACGATGCGGTCGTTATACGCAACGTAAAACGACACTACAGTCGTTATCTGCTGATTTGATTTTTTCAACATTATACGTGTTACGTGCATATTACAATATAAATAAGTTTCACTTATTATTTTTCATGGGATGAATGGGGCCGTAATTGCTTATACTCGTATATAGATATGTAACACGAAAAGTATCGTTTTTATGTCTAGTAACGACATTGGTGTCGTTCCGAAAATTTCACCAACATCCGATTTTTTCAACAAACAATTTTTTAGTGGACTCCCTAAAGTATGTAATATAGAAAGTTATGAAAAGATATGAGATGATTGTACAAATGACATTACGACGATACACAAGTGTCATTTGCGGTGGAAAAGAAGCAAAAAATATTGAATAAATCAACAAAAAGTATTGGCGAAAATACGGGGGGTGGAGGGGGGCGGGCCCCCCTCCCGAGGGTTCGGGGGTGGAGCCCCCGAAATTTTTTTTTAACTAAGAGGATTGAAAACAATGATTTTGAGTACCAAAATAGGCTAATTAGATTGACTGACCAAAAAGACAATCAGTTTGTCGACCTTTTTAAGTTAAGGGGTCCAATGCTTGACGTCGTTCCGCTGTAAAAGTAGCAAAATATTGGAGAAATCAACATAAAGACAAAAGTGTCGTTACTGCTTTGAGAACGTCTACTAGAACAGCAGGCGTAACTGCTGCTCGTATCTAAAATCGATTTTGAAAAGCCGCGATCCGTCCGAGCTACGATAATGATGAGTTGAACTCATTTAAGTTGCAGACTGAGCACGCCACTTACAACATTCAAAATTTATGCTCATTACTTAATCAAGAGGAAAAAAGAAAACGACAAAGCGTAGATTACTATTTTGAAAACGACACAAGTGTCGTTCTGACTCTAAAATCAATTTTGAAGAGCCACGACCCGTCCGAACCACGATAATCGACAAAATTAACCCATTTAAGTTGTAGGCTCAACACGCCACTTACAAAATTCTTGAGATATGCCAATTTCTTGTACTTTCAAACAAATTTAGACTAAAATTTGTGTTTTCACCGTTTCATGCCTTATATTTTATATCAATTCCACCGTTAGTTGTCACACAATCAATATTTTTCCTTCTTAGGTTGGGGGTCCAATCCTTGATGTCCTTGCATTGAAAAGTAGCAAAATATTGAAAAAATCTACATAACGACACGAGTGTCGTTAAACAACACATGTGTCGTTCTACCATTAAAATTGATTTTGAAGAGCCGCGACCCGTCTTGATGAAACATTGAGTTACGAAAACAAAAGTAAATTGATGAAAACAGAGTGCAAAACGACACTTGTGTCGTTACTGATATCAGAACGGCACAAGTGTCGTTATGCTGAGTGAATGAAATTCAATGAGAACGGCACTAGTGCCGTTACTGTCCAGAAAACGACACTTGTGTCGTTCTGAAAGGGAACTCATGTATTCCACCGTTAGTTGTCACCTAATCAACACGTCCAGCTTTCCCAAGTTAAGGGGTCCATTCTCGAGGTCGATCGGCTGGAAAAGTTGAAAAATACTGATGAAATCGACAGAACGACACAACTGTCGTGTAAAAACATAAGTGTCATTCTGCCTGTAAACAACCGTACAAAGCTCCACGACCTGTCCGAGCCATGATGAACTCATTAGATGTACTCATTTAAGTTGTAGGATGGACATGCCTCTTAGAACGTAGGGGAGATATGCTCAACGCTTGTACTTTCAAACAAAATCAATGTAGATTTATGTGATTTCACCGTTCAATACCATATATTCTAATACAATTCCACCGTTAGTTATCACCTAATCAACACGTCCAGCCTTCCCAAGTTAAGGGGTCCAATTCTCGAGGTCGGTCGGCTGGAAAAGTTGAAAAATACTGCTGAAATCCAACAAGAACGGCACTAGTGCCGTTACTGTCCACAAAACGACATTTGTATCGTTCTGCCTGGGAAGAGAAAATTTACATGTTTAAATATAACGATAATCAGAGAGACACTTGATGAAATCTTGAGTTTCGAAAATAAAGGCAAATTGATGAAACAAATGAGCAAAACGACACTTGTGCCGTTACTGGTTTCAGAACGGCACAAGAGTCGTTTTGCTGCCTAGATGAAATCCAACGAGAACGGCACTAGTGCCGTTACTGTCCACAAAACGACACTTGTGTCGTTTTGCCTGGGAAGAAAAATTTTTTTTGTTGATAATGAGAGAGACACTTGATGAAATATTGAGCGGTGAAAAATAAAAGATAAAAGATGAAGCAATTTATAAAACGACAGAATTGTCGTGTAACGACACAGTGTCGTTCTGCCTAGAAACAAACGTACAGAGCTCCACGACCCGTCCGAGGCACGAGAACTCGTTATATGTACTCATTTGAGTTGTAGGATGGACATGCCTCTTATTTTGTAGGGGAGATATACTCAACGTCTACACTTTCAAACGAAATCAATGTAGACTGATGGTTTTCACATGTTCAAACATCAATTCCACCGTTACACATCTCCTAATCAACAAGTCCAGCCTTCATCAAGTTAGGGGGTCCAGTTGTCGAGGTCGTTCAACTCGAAAAGTTGAAAAATATTGAAGAAATCAACGAGAGAAGGCAGGCTTGTCTTGTAACTTGGCACAAGTGTCGTTCTACGAAAATAGACGTACGTAGCTCCATGACCCGTCGAGGGACGATGAACTCGTTATATGTACTCATTTGAGTTGTAGGATGGACATACCTCTTATTTTGTAGGGGAGATATGCTCAACGTCTACACTTTCAAACGAAATCAATGTAGACTTGATGGTTTTCACATGTTCAATACCATATATTCTACATCAATTCCACCGTTACACATCTCCTAATCAACACGTCCAGCCTAACAAAGTTAGGGGGGTCCAGCTTGTCGAGGTCGTTCGACTCGAAAAGTTGAAAAATATTGAAGAAATCAACGAACGCTAAGCGTAGCTGTCTTGTAACGGCACAAATGTCGTTCTGCAGAAAGCAGACGTACGTAGCTCCACGACTTTGTCCGAGGAACGATGAACTCGTTATATGTACTTATTTCGAGTTGTAGGATGGACATGCCTCTTATTTTGTAGGGGAGATATGCTCAACGTCTACACTTTCAAATGAAATCAATGTAGACTTGATGGTTTTCACATGTTCAAACATAAATTCAACCGTTACACATCTCGTAATCAACAAGTCCAGAATTCATCAAGTTAGTGTGTCCAGTTGTCGATGTCGTTAGACTTTAAAAGTTGAAAAATAGTGAAGAAATCAATAGAACTTCAGAATTGTCGTGTAACGGCACAAGTGTCGTTCTGCCTGGAAACAGACGTACAGAGCTCCACAACCCGTTCGAGGCACGATGAACTCGTTATATGTACTCATTTGAGTTGTAGGATGGACATGCCTCTTATTTTGTAAGGGAGATATGCTCAACGTCTACACTTTCAAACGAAATCAATGTAGACTGATGGTTTTCACATGTTCAAACATCAATTCCACCGTTACACATCTCCTAATCAACAAGTCCAGTCTTCATCAAGTTAGGGGGTCCAGTTGTCGAGGTCGTTCAACTCGAAAAGTTGAAAAATATTGAAGAAATCAACAGAAAGGCAGAACTGTCTTGTAACGGCACAAGTGTCGTTCTACCTGAAAATAGACGTACAGAGCTCCACGACCCGTCCGAGGGACGATGAACTCGTTATATGTACTCATTTGAGTTGTAGGATGGACATACCTCTTATTTTGTAGGGGAGATATGCTCAACGTCTACACTTTCAAACGAAATCAATGTAGACTTGATGGTTTTCACATGTTCAATACCATATATTCTACATCAATTCCACCGTTACACATCTCTTAATCAACACGTCCAGCCTAACAAAGTTAGGGGGTCCAGTTGTCGAGGTCGTTCGACTCGAAAAGTTGAAAAATATTGAAGAAATCAACAGAACGGCAGAACTGTCTTGTAACGGCACAAATGTCGTTCTGCCTGGAAACAGACGTACAGAGCTCCACGACCTGTCCGAGGAACGATGAACTCGTTATATGTACTTATTTGAGTTGTAGGATGGACATGCCTCTTATTTTGTAGGGGAGATATGCTCAACGTCTACACTTTCAAATGAAATCAATGTAGACTTGATGGTTTTCACATGTTCAAACATAAATTCCACCGTTACACATCTCCTAATCAACAAGTCCAGCCTTCATCAAGTTAGGGGGTCCAGTTGTCGAGGTCGTTCGACTCGAAAAGTTGAAAAATATTGAAGAAATCAATAGAACGACAGAACTGTCTTGTAACGGCACAAGTGTCGTTCCGTCTGGAAACAAACGTACAGAGCTCCACAACCCGTCCGAGGCACGATGAACTCGTTATATGTACTCATTTGAGTTGTAGGATGGACATGCCTCTTATTTTTTAAGGGAGATATGCTCAACGTCTACACTTTCAAACGAAATCAATGTAGACTGATGGTTTTCACATGTTCAAACATCAATTCCACCGTTACACATCTCCTAATCAACAAGTCCAGCCTTCATCAAGTTAGGGGGTCCAGTTGTCGAGGTCGTTCAACTCGAAAAGTTGAAAAATATTGAAGAAATCAACAGAAAGGCAGAACTGTCTTGTAACGGCACAAGTGTCGTTCTACCTGAAAATAGACGTACAGAGCTCCACGACCCGTCCGAGGGACGATGAACTCGTTATATGTACTCATTTGAGTTGTAGGATGGACATACCTCTTATTTTGTAGGGGAGATATGCTCAACGTCTACACTTTCAAACGAAATCAATGTAGACTTGATGGTTTTCACATGTTCAATACCATATATTCTACATCAATTCCACCGTTACACATCTCTTAATCAACACGTCCAGCCTAACAAAGTTAGGGGGTCCAGTTGTCGAGGTCGTTCGACTCGAAAAGTTGAAAAATATTGAAGAAATCAACAGAACGGCAGAACTGTCTTGTAACGGCACAAGTGTCGTTTTGCCTGAAAACAGATGTACAGAGCTCCACGACCCGTCTGAGGGACGATGAACTCGTTATATGTACTCATTTGAGTTGTAGGATGGACATGCCTCTTATTTTGTAGGGGAGATATGCACAATGTCTACACTTTCAAACGAAATCAATGTAGACTTGATGGTTTTCACATGTTCAATACCATATATTCTACATCAATTCCACCGTTACACATCTCCTAATCTACACGTCCAGCCTAACAAAGTTAGGGGGTCCAGTTGTCGAGGTCGTTGGACTCGAAAAGTTGAAAAATATTGAAGAAATCAACAGAACGGCAGAACTGTCTTGTAACGGCACAAATGTCGTTCTGCCTGGAAACAGACGTACAGAGCTCCATGACTCGTCCAAGGCACGATGAACTCGTTATATGTACTTATTTGAGTTGTAGGATGGACATGCCTCTTATTTTGTAGGGGAGATATGCTCAACGTCTACACTTTCAAACGAAATCAATGTAGACTTGATGGTTTTCACATGTTCAAACATCAATTCCACCGTTACACATCTCCTAATCAACAAGTCCAGCCTTCATCAAGTTAGGGGGTCCAGTTGTCGAGGTCGTTCGACTCGAAAAGTTGAAAAATATTGAAGAAATCAACAGAACGACAGAACTGTCTTGTAACGGCACAAGTGTCGTTCTGTCTGGAAACAGACGTACAGAGCTCCACGACCCGTCCGAGGGACGATGAACTCGTTATATGTACTCATTTGAGTTGTAGGATGGACATGCCTCTTATTTTGTAGGGGAGATATGCTCAATGCTTAATCGAAATGACAAACAAAACGACACAACCGCCGTTACTGTTCATTAAAACGGCACAACTGTCGTTCTGAATCGGAAGTGATTATTTATTAGAATGGTATGACTATCGTTATATTTACAAGTATAATGATAATGAGAAAGACTTGTGCCGTTACTGATCATATAATGTCTACTAGAACGTCACAAGTGTCGTTATGCTGTGCGAAAAAAATTCAACGAGAACGTCACCGTGTCGTTACTGTCCAGAAAATGACACTTGTGTCGTTCTGCCTGGAAACACCTGTACCGAGCACCATGACGCATTCGAAACACAATATTCGGTTAGATAAACTCATTTACGTTTTAAGATGGACACCCCTCTTAGAATGTAGGTGAGATATGCTCAATACTTGATGGACATGAAAAAGAAAACGACACAACTGCGCATCCTGTTCTGAAAAAGCACAAGCGATGTTTTAGTGTAACAAAAAAAACATATGTGCATCATAACTGTCGTTCTGGCTTCATCGAGTCTAAGACAAGGACACAATCACTCGTTCCAAACATTATAAGTAGTTTGCTTTTCAAAACGACAAAAGTAGTACATCGTAACATAACACCACCATCCCTTTTCAATATTACAAAATCTGTACATCACAACACCACAAAAGCCTCATATGTGCCATGTTGTCTTCATTGTTCATGTATCTCGCTGAGTGGTACACGATCTGTACAAGTGATACGGTTATGCCGATGATCTATATGGAATTGAACAGACAACTTCTGTTGAAGTACCAATAATGTCCTCTTGCATGGAGAAATCAACATTGTTTTCATCTTTAAGAGGAGATTCATCTTGGAAAACTTGTTTTTCGGAACTACCTTGAATTATGGTCAAATTATCCCAATCCACATAGTTTCTTTCTATATCATTCCCATAATCGCCATCGTATTGCTTAACTTCATTTCGATTGCTCACATCTCCCTTTCTACGATAATGACTGTAGTGTCGTTCTACACTACGTAAAACTGCTGGACTGTCGTTCTGAACTACAAATCGTCCAGTAGTTGCGGAAATACACCAACAGTAAAAACAAATCAGTTAAAATATCATTTCATACTATATTCAACAATAAAAGGACCAAATGTACATGAGATTTATAAAAATACCATTTTCTTTTCTTCAAATAATGGAGATTTCAATGTAAGTAATATAGAAGCTAAAATCCTTGTTCAAATGCTCAAAATGTTGGAGAAAATAGGTGAGGAATATAATCAATAACAAGATTTTAGGAGGCGGCAAACATTGGAGATGAAGAACACGTTGGATTTTTTTTTGTTGGGTCAAAGAGCACGTTGGTTTTCAGACGAGATGAAATGGTGAATTTGATGGGATGAAAAGGGTGTATGAGTCTTTTACTTGATGGGGATATTTTAGACAATTTGCCATGTTTATTTATTATATTTTTTAATTGAGGCCATTTGACCAATAAACATTGAGAAGGGGTCTTTTTTCCAACTACTTTGTTTGACTAGGTCTTTTAACAAAGAATCCCGTCGTGGAGGAGGAGGCGGCGGCGGCGGCTTCTTTGCAGGGAAAATAAAGATGAAGATGAGGTGGTGGGGGTAGGGGGCATATTTTCTTCTTTTTTTTCTTAGTTTAGTTGTTTTTTTAATTGTTAATAATAGATGGGAAAATATTAATTTTAAAGTTACCATTTTGCCCTTAGTAGATTTGGTCAAAATCAGTTTTCTTGGTCAACTAACTGTCAACCATCCATTTGGACCTCCGCCGCATATTTACTAAAGGTTTGGGACCTCCGCTGACACAAATCAAAGATTAGGGTAAAGTACGCAAAAATCTGAAAGGTTTGGGACCGTTGCCGCAATTATCCCTAAATCCTCTGAGCCTATTTTGACCGTCACAATCCACTTTCAAACTATCCATCAATCACTCCAGACACTAGGATAAATAGCGATGGTGCTAAATGCGTGCAAGAATCAAAAGCTAAAAATTAGTTTTCCTACCATTATACCACCTTTCAAGCTCTCAAAATAGAAAATAAAGAAGGAAAATCTCATTCTCTTATGGCTGCCAAAATTTATTTTTCCGACACAATTTCATTTGATATTGTTGTAATCCGTTGTGAGGACCCCATTCATGATATCTGTTGAAACTCGCAAACAAAGTTCTGGCTTTTATCTTTGCGAACTTTGCAAACAAGACAAAAGACTTCTACCCATATATTTCATTTCAAATTTCTCAATAGAAAGGCAAAGTCAAGCTTCAAACCTTACAAAAGCCTATGTGCCTCGACAAAACCTAGACATAAAATGGCATTTTCTTGTTATTTTATTAGTATTTTTATTATTCTATGACCATTAAAATAAAGTAATACAAGTCAAACATCATAAAATCTGTAGTTAATTCCTAGATGCTGACAGTTTTCATGTTTCCAAAAAATAGAAGATGAAAATAGAAAGCACACAAACTTTTGAGGTAAATGGACCCAAGAAATCGTTCACACTAATTTAGTTCCCAGGCCAACATTAGACATTTGGTCTTAGAAATATGTCCATAAATATTATTAAATTTTTTCTATTTTTTTAAAAATGGCTAACACTTTTTGGCGCCTAGTCCCGCATTAGGCTGACGAAAGAGGAGTAGAGGGCATTTTTTTCACGCATTGCCTATATGCAAGTGTTTTGGAAGCAGCGCATTTCATGCCTTTTTTGAACATTGCGCAAAACATGTCATTAAGGAGGACTAAGAAAATCGGCATCTATCGATTCAGAACAACCAAATTAATTTATAGACTATTTTTATAATTTAAATATCATACGATAATGGATTTTCCTTTACTCAACATGCCAAATTCAATATCACAAAGCAAATTTGATGCAGGAGGATCCGAGCAAGATGATGCCGAGTTGTCCGATAGCTCGTTGAAGGCGTCAAGGAACCATGAGTTGGCGGATCAGCGCAAAAATGACAAGTAATCGACGATATTTTCTAATTGTGGTAGTTTTTGAACACGTTTTGGTATTTTGACCATAAGTTTAGCTATGGTTATTAGAATCGCACTCATAACCTCAATTCAAAAAGCTCTTTTCGTCCCGCACGTCGTGGTCACCAACTTCGCTCTGTGTACATCGATTTTGAGGGCAAAATTTGATGTTTTCCCTTCCAAATTCCAAATTTTAGTTATTTTTTTTCCTTTTTTGGTAATATTTCGTTTTACCTTTTTTAAAATAGATTATGAACTCGATTTGAGCCAGATTTTAAGGATATTATTTCTTTTATTACATATTTTCTTTTGGTATGACTATTGAGATTTTGCTATTTTTGGTAAAATTCCGATAATTACGATTTTCTAGCTATATAGCCCGACATGTGGGCTATTTTCGAATGTTGAATGAAATAATAAAGAATTCTCTTGTTTTTCTTGACGTTTTCTTTTGTATTCTTCCCTGTGAATTATCTGTTGAAACCAACCTGCACAGTAATCGCTATTCTACTCGAAGTTAAAATTAATTTAGGAAAACAATCAATTGGTCAATCTAAGACTAAAAGTGGCTCTAACACCATAATTTAAGAATTGTATGCAAACAATTCATGATAAAATGCAAATATAAATACCTCCAGCCATAATCTTCAAGAATTGCTCGAATAACAGAACCATTGAGGAAGACGATAAAGAGGGGATAAAAGAAGAGAAAGGAAGAGACAGAATGGAGAGAGATGATGTTTACAAAGCTAAATGCCGCTATCTTGTCTGATATCATATTGGGTAGACCAAAGTGGTCTACAAGCTAGCCTCTTTAGCTATTTTTTCTAGTAAATTTGAGCTGAATTGATTTTATTTCTAGTTTTTTAGCACCTCTAGTTTTGGGCAATTTAATTTAATATCATTCTCATTTTTGTGTTCAAAAAGTAACCTAAAACTTGGCAAGTCTCCAATACTATATCTTTCAACAAAGTTCAGAAAGGTGATTAAAATATTGGAAAATATCACTAGTAGGAGGGCGGAGGATGGGAAGAGGGGAGGGGCTAGTGTTCTTGGATTAACATTTTTTTATCTCACTAGTCTCTTTAACTTAAAAGCCACTGAGGTTTTTATAATCCAATGCAGCTACAACACCTATTGTGCAATGTCGGTGCAATGTATACCTGTTGTGCAATGTATACCTGTTGTGCAATGTCGGTGAATCTAAGAATTTTAAGTCACCGCCCCCTCCCACAACATATTTGGTAGGTGAAGGGGAAATAATCATGTTCACATTAAATCAATTGATTTGCCACAGGATTAGGCAACTCTAACCTTTTTAAGCAAGCATCAAAGAAAAAAATATTAGTTGAAGTCTTCTAGCATATCAAATTAAGAGTATGAGAGTTTTATGAGTTGAAAGAAAGAAGATGGGTAAGTAGGCATCTTCTATCATATCGATCCTGTGGTTTCCACATACTTAATGGGCTATGCTAGGAATTCTCACAAATAACCCATCCTGATCCGTTTCAAGTTCTTCTATCAAGAAAATTGTGTTTCAGGTGATTCATTTGATTTGAAACACCTCTTAATTAACTCAAAACTATAGTGATTAAAATAAATAATTAGTTTTAAAATAATGGGGACCACTTTATTTTCCTACAGGAGACGAGTCCTACAAATAATTGTCCACAAGTATATTCCAAGTCAAGAAAATTCATAAATTCAATAAAATAAGCAAAGATTTGAAAAAGACAAAAAAAAATATTAAAAAATGAAGGAAGAGGAGAAGAAGGAGTCTACCTTCAGGCAAAAATGTTGCAGTCATTGAAATCTTTAGGGTGAAGCTTCTTGGTTTTGTGGTGATAGGACGCATTCAGTCAATCCATGAGGTGGAGCAATAATTGTGGACACATTTTGCAAAGCATCTACAGATGATTTAGCTCCATATATATAATAATAATAAATAAATAAAAAAGCATCAATAAAGAAAGTGAAGATTTTAAAGCATTTAAATGCACCGGTAGACAAAGGTACAATCAAGCCTGCATCAAGCATTGGAGGAAACTGCTACATTGGCACTGATTATTTGTCTGTTTGACTTTGTAAATGAAGATTTGTGCAGCTAAATCATGCTGCCTTTTCTGATGAATTTATTTCATTCCAAGTAAATCAAAAAAGAGGTCCAAAACACATATATATATATGAAGTAATAACCAATGATAGGTGGACACATGTCCAAACAGAAATTAACTAACAGAAAGAGGAAAATGCACGTGAAGGAAAGAGAGAGAGGATAAAGAAATATAAAAGGAAATAATTCTTCATCCCCCCTCAAGCTGGAACGTGATGAATGTCTTCTAAACCCAACTTGGAGATAAGAAACTGAAATTGAGGAAGTGGTAAATCCTTTGTAAAAACGTCTGCAAGTTGCTGAGAAGAGGAGATATGTTAAGGAAAGACAAAACCTTCCTTGAACTTATCCCGTACAATGTGACAATTAGTTTCCAAGTGCTTGGTACGTTCGTGAAACACCGGATTCGTCGTAATGTGAAGAGCTGCCTTATTATCACACCATAGAGGAACTGGTAAGGATATGGTGATATTAAAATCCGCAAGAATATATCTAATCAACTGAAGCTCACAAACGGTTGCAGCCAAACTCCTATACTCTGCTTCTGCTGTGGACCTGGAGACTGTACTCTGCTTTTTGGTCTTTCAAGAGACTAAAGCAGTACCCAAGAATATGCAATAACCAGTAAGAGACCGACTAGTATCAACACAGGACGCCCAATCCGCATCAGAATAAGCCGTCAAGGATAAATACCGCTGAATAGGAAAGAAGAGTCCTTTAGAAGGGTAGCCTTTTAAGTACTTTAACAAATGTATCGCGGTCTCCCAGTGAATGTGGCAAGGGGAGTTAACAAACTGGCTCAATTGCTGTATCCCATAAGTGAGGTATGGCCTTGTAAGATTCAAGTATAAAAGTCTTCCAATCAGTCGCCTATGCCGTGCTGGATCTGGAAAGGGTTGTCCATCATTCTGTGATAATTTTGTACCTTTAGGAAAAGAAATTCCAATAGGTTTTGCACCAGTAAGACCAGCATCCCTGATCGCATCCAAAATATATTTTCTTTGGTTCACAAAAGTAATATCCTTTCCTCTAGCTATCTCAAGCCCCAAAAAATATTTTGCATATCCCAAATCCTTTATAGTGAATGTTGAATGCAAAAATTGTTTGACAGAGACTATATCCGATTCATGTGTCCCAGTAATTAATATGTCATCGACATATATTAAAAGGAAAACACTGTGATCTAAATATCGAAAAACAAAGAGACAATGATCATGCTGGGACTGAGCAAAGCCATAATCAGTAAGTTTATAACATAACTCAATATTCCATTGGCGTGAAGCTTGCTTCAAACCATATAAACTTTGTTTCAGCTTGCAAACTTGACCTGTTAAAGCTTGGTTATAACCTGCTGGGGGTTCCATATATATTTCTTCATCAAGATATCCATGCAATAAATCATTGTTGATATCAAGCTGTTGAATAGGCCAGGCCTTTGCTGAGGCAATTGTAAGGACTATCCTTACTGTTACTAATTTGGTTACAGGTGAGAAGCTCTCAAAAAAAATCTATTCCCTCCATTTGATCACATCATTTAGCTACCAATCGTGCTTTGAATCTATCAACCATTCCATCTAGTTCAAGTTTAATCTTATACACCTACTTATACCCTATTTCTTTCTTTCCAACCGGTAAATAAGTCATCTTCCATGTTCCATTCTCCTCCAATGCCTTCAACTCATCATTCATGGCTTGTACCCAATTTTGATCCTTACTAGCTTGATGATAAGTATGTGGTTCTTGAAAGCTGTATACATTAGCCAAAAAAGAAACATATGCAGTATGCAGACAAGGAGAAATGGAATATGGATATGTGGTAGGTGTATGTGGTGAGCTGAATTTAGTGGTATTAAATTTGTCTTGAATACTAGCAATTGGTTCCACTGAACTTTCAGTCACATTAGTGATATAGTCATCCATCCAGGCTGGTCTAACTCTCAGTCTGCTGCTATGTCTATGCTCCTCTACATCATTAGCCTCAATCATAACAGATTCAGAGAAATGAACTTGTACAATAGGCACAATATCAGAATCAGAATTAGAAGAGTTTGGCGTTTGATCAATAGGAACAAGATCAGATACAGGAACCTGGAAAGAATCTGAAGGATTTTGAACAATGTTAGGAAGGCTTGGGGAAGGAACAGTAGGATTAAGGAAGAAATCTTCAAGAGGTGATCCCACAGGTAAAAGAGACTGAATGACAGGATGTTTTTCAATTTTAAAAGGGAAGATATGTTCATAAAAAAAAAAAAAAAAAATCTCTAGAAACATGGATTTGTTTACTAGATATATCATAGACATTATAGGCCTTCTGTCCAGGGCTGAGTCCAATGAAAACACATTTGTGTGCCCTTGATTCAAACTTATCTTTGTGAGGCTTTGTATTGGTAATATAACAAAGACATCCAAAAGTTTTAAGGAATGATAAATCTGGTGTTTTTCCATACAGAATTTCATAAGGGGTTTTCCATTTTAGGATAGAACTTGGAATCCTATTGATGATATACGTTGACATAAGAAGGGAATATGACCAAAAATCTGTATGAAGATTGGCTTGAAGAATAAGTGATCTGGCCATATTCAAGAGATGTCTATGTTTTCTTTCAACCACTCCATTTTGCTGTGGAGTGTAAACACATGATCTTTGATGCAAAATACCTAAGACTCGAAGTAAATTTTGACACCCATGACCAGTGAACTCACTTCCATTGTCAGTTCTTATGCATTTGAAAGTTTTTTTAAATTGATTCGTGACCATTTTAAAAAATGGTTCAAGGGTCTGAACAGTTTAGGATTTTTGGATCAATAAGAATGTCCATGTGGCTCTAGAATAATCATCCACAATGGTAGGCATGTAAGGAGTTCCTGTTGGGGTATAATGTTTATATGGACCCCAAATGTCAATATGTAACAAATCAAAAATAGATTTCATGTGAATCTAGGAGTTTTGGAAAGGCAATCTGCTTTATTTAGCTATGTAGCAAGTATCACATGGTTGCAAGGTTTTTATAATTGAAGCACTACATAGTGGATTAAGGAAATCAAGATGTTGCAAGCACTGGTATGAAGCATGTCCCAATCGATTATGCCAATCAATGATAGAAATAGAGGGAGTTTTATTGACATGAAAAACACTATCAGCAGGTTGCAAACATCAACTCCTCTATTACAATATTTAGCATCTATATTGTGAAAACTAAAATCATCTAATGTATATAACTTCCCATTCAGTTTTCCAATTGCTAGAATTTTTTCATCCTTCAGGTCCTGTAGAGAACAATGAATTGGGAAAAAGTGAACTTAACATTTTCAGTTTGTGTCAATTTCGGAACAAATAAAAGGTTGAATTTGAATGTGGGAATGCGTAAAACATTGGTTAAAAGAAGTTTTCGATTTATGGTGATGGATCCAATGTTTTTAACATGTTTAACAGATCCATCAGGCAAACAGACCGCAGTTGGTTGTATAATAGGTTTAACATCAATCATTTGGTTAATGTCTGTGCATATATGATTGCTAGCACCAATATCAATTATCCAAGTACTACATCCTAAATTATCAAGTGAAAGTAAAGGCCAAATGTTGGATACACATACCAGAATACTCGTTAAGATGTGCAAAATTGACTTGACTACCATTATCAACCAGTAATTTCCCTTTTAGCATTTTCATCGGTTCATGTTGCACTATGTTCGTGATATTTCCAGATGATACATCACCCTTTTGATTCACTGCAGATGTCCTTTCTTCAAAATCAAGTGGCGAGTCACTCATATTCATCACATTATTCAACACATTTCTTTCTCCAAATTCTTTAGATCTTTGTTCCTTTAACCCTTTATACCAATCCGAATAGCCAATCAACTTGAAATAGCCTTCTTTAGAGTGACCATTTGCATTGCAATGATAACAGAACAATGTCTCCTTATCAAAGTTGTTGAATCTTTTATAAGTTCCTTTTCCGAATGTATTGCTACTTCTTCCTGAATTAAATCTTCCTGGCCAGCCTCTTCCTTTCATAGATCCATTACCTCCATAGTTATTTCCTGTTGCCATCATAGCTAGATTATTATTAATCTCTGGAAACAATACATGTACCTCACTCTGTTTTTCTACCCTCAAAACCATGGAATAGGCTCTATTTACAGACGGTAAAGGATCCATTACCAACAATTGATTTATGATATTATCATAGGTGTCATTCAACCCCATAAAAAATTGCATAAGTTTGTTAAATGAGGCTAGATCAGACATTTCCTTCGCAGCTCCGCAAGTGCAGACTGGAATAGGTATTAAACATGGAAGTTCATCCCACAATTTTTTTAGTTTAGTAAAATACCTTTCAACTGATGAGGATCCTTGAGTTAGGCTACTAATCTCTCTCTGTAATTGATATAGTAAAGGACTGTTACATTCTCCATATCTCTCTTCCAATTTAACCCATAGGTCTCTAGCTGAAGTTGTGTAGATGAATGCATCCACAATTTCCTTCGAGGTTGAATTCAATATCCAAGATCTCACCATATAATCCACTCTAACCTATTGATCGAGCTTCGAAGATTCTTCAGTTGGTTTTTCATATCTCCCATCTATAAATCCCAATTTCAATTTTGCACCTAATGCAATTTTAATTGATCTACTCCAACTCAAATAATTCTTTCCTGTTAGAGGTAAAGTCAATAATATCATTCCTGGGTGATCTGATCCTTGGAGGTCTAATGGATCTCTATTGCTGTAACCTTTCTCTAATAATCCTTGTTTTGTGGGTAAAGGATCGACATGCTCAGGTAGTATTTTTGTAGCCATGTTTTAATTCCAAAGTAATTTGATAGCAGCTTAGATGATTAAGCTCAGGATCTAGATACTTGCTCTGATACCATGTTTGATTTTGTAAATGAAGATTTGTGCAGCTAAATCATGCTGTGTTTTCTGATGAATTTATTTCATTCTTAGTAAATCAAAAAAGAGGTTCAAAACACATATATATGAAGTAATAGCCAGTGATAGGTGTAAGTGTTATGCCCTAGATCCAATCAACTTTGGACATAAACACTTTGAATAATCAATGCATATATATGGCAATATCTATTATTTAATTGAATTAATATTCTAATAAATTAAATAATAGAATCCGTGATTCAAGTCTTGGTGATTTGTTAATCACAAGGAGTTGTGATTGTGAGATACAAATTACATATGACTGAATCTTAAATCGTCCGTGGTCGAGGTAATAACGAGATACGGATATCGTTATTACGGATAGACTATCGCGTGTGGCATTCTTACTTGTGAAGTAAGTAGCTGATCTCACAAGCTAAAGTGTGGTGACACTTGAATGAACACGTGGATGTTTTGTTATAGAACAAAACATTGGAGACCCGCTGAGAGATTCCACATGGATAACTATCTAAGTGTTAGTGGTTAATCTCTAACGTTCGGTAGTGGAACTGGTCCTTTGACTTGAGGTCATCATAGTACCTTATATGAAGGCAGACATACTTTGGTGGTGTTGGATGTTGCTCTGTCAAGGGTCTCTAATACAGCATTGTTCGGGTATGTCAAGAATCATATGAAGGTTGTGAATGATCAATAGAGGATTCGTCACTCTTAGATAGTAAGAGATTATGATCTACATTTTATCCAGTTAAGTTAATAATGAAATCCTTGGCCAAGGTGAACTCATAAGTCGGAAAAGAGTTTTCGACGTACATTGACTTAACAGTGGGATAAAAGATATGATCGATAATTGAGATTTGACACATATCCATATCTCATAATTGATCGGATCATATTGACGAAAGGATTATAGTTTCACGGTAAATGAACAAGTTTGGTTTTGTCATGCTACGTGATATTTCTCGTCACATGTATTGCCCTGATACATTGCTAGATGTCAATCTGGGACAACGAAAGTGAATTAGTGATAAATTAAAATGAGCGTTTTAATTTATCGATTTTGATTAGATCAAAATAATAATTCACGTCGTTTGGCATCGTGATCGGGAACCTAATGGGTCACACACAAAAGAGAACCAGAAGAATGAGATTTACCAATTAATTAATTGACAAGTGTTGGATAATTAATTAATTTAGTTGTTTATTAATAGGCTCGAATTAATTAATTGGATTAATTAATTCATGGACCAGATTTAATTAATTTGATTAATTAAATATTGGACCGGGTTAAGTTTAATAGATGGGCCGAGCCCATCTGGACTTATATTAATAGACTACTAGGGTTTGAAAACTGTAGAGAATTTTATTCTTGCTAGCACAAGAAAAGAAACCCTAGCCACCATTCTTGTTCTCTGTGTGGATCACCATTGGAGGCTGGACAATTGGACAGCTTGGATTGCAGATCGTGATTATTGGAGTTCGTGAATCAGCAAAGGGTTTTGCAGAATTCATCAAAGGTATAATTCTAATCATAGTTTCTATCTAAACACATTGCAGATCCTCGTTTGGGAATTGAAAATTGTTTTATTTCCGCTGTGCATGATTAAGTAAATTCCCAACAATAGGTGGACACATGTCCAAACAGAAATTAACTAACATAAAGAAGAAAATGCACGTGAAGGAAAGAGAGAGAGGATAAAGAAATATAAAAGGAAATAATTCTTCATTGTCCATGTCCCGGACTGTTATCCTCACATCCAACCACGTCTCTTCGAGTCTGCAGCCCTGATGATTCTTCATTCTTTGAAATCTCAATGTTCACATTTTTAACCTCCATTACAACTTGGAAAGGTGTCCCCGTTTCTGAGTCCTCGTCCACCTTTTCAGACCCTTCCAAGTTGCTCTTGTCAGCACTTGTTTCCTTTTCCGCCATTTGAGCAGAGGTTTCACCCTCAATTTGAATATTCATACTGAGATCCATTAAGCCTTCATCTGCAATTGGATGAAATTGTTGCACTGGCACTGCACTGTTGATAAGAACTCCATGTCTAGGATTGTTGTCCTTGCACCCAACCACGTCTCGTCCGGTGAAATCTCATTGTTCACATTTTTAATCTCCGTTGTAGCTTGGAACGATGCCACATTTCCTCATCCGCATTTATATATATATATATAGAAAAATGATCTAATGAGCACCGGTGCTCATCTTATCCTAAACACCAATGAGTTGGCACATTAATTCATTGGTGGATTGGAACTCACAAAATCTTTATTCACCAATGAATTAATGTGCCAACTCATCGGTGTTTAGGATAAGATGAGCACCGGTGCTCATTAGATCATTTCTGTATATATATATATATATATATATATATATATATTGAGTGACCACAGGATGAATATATCATTATGGATGTGTATGGTGGCCAATTAAATTGTTGAAAAGGTAAACAACTTTGAATTCACACCAAATATTATAAATTCAAATAAGAATCTCAAAGTGTAACTTAAACATTTAAGGAAATGGAAGTACTAATTAAATAACTAGAAAGTAAACAATTACACTTTAACAAACATGTCCGAGCATTTAATTAAAAATAAATGTCTATTGCAATCAAATAAAAAAGGAATAAGGTTACGTGCTTGAATTTCAGATTTTAGTCCCGTGAACTCAGGCACAGCCACACCATCGAATCGCCACGCTCCGACATGGCCCGTACTAACCTGTGAGATAGGGTAGGGTAGGAAAGGGGTGAGTATATATGAATACTCAGTAGGACACAAGTATTGTGTAATCTCGAATAAAAATATCAATTCATGCATCAAAATAATCTTACCATCATATCATATCTTTAAAATCCGGTAAGAGCTCATAACACTGCATATCATTTATACCAAATGGCCATTATCATATATTATATTATATCATGTAAATTCATCGGCATAATATTTATTAACGGAAAGTAATAAAATTAAATGGGACAAACCACTTACTCTCCGAAATCCTACCTTGATTGATAAAAAGAATTGTTAGAAAAGCAATTATTTCACATTCCGAAAACCTTTTCTCTGTTGCCGCATCTATATGCATGTTCCATCTAGTAAAAATATGATCCATCTATTATTCCAATTCAAGTTATATCATAATCATTCCATGTGAGATATGTGAACCATCTATAATATTTATATTACATCATAAAGCCACGTGTTTTCCATGTAACTGGCTCACTTTACTAGTTTTGTGTTTTAATTATACACGAGTGCAATTCATTTCAAACTCAAAGAAAGAAATTTAACTAATTTCAAACCAAGGACAGTTGACATGAATAGCACAAAGTCATGATTGTCGTGTACTATGCCAAGAAAATTGCCTAAAATATATTATATAATAGATCATTCAAACCTTCGAATAAATTAAAAAAAAAAAACTACTTTATCTTTCCAATGTAAAAACATCATAACCTACTATATATATATATATATATATATATATATTGGATACTAATTCTAGCTCTATCAAAATTAAATTATTTGACTCAAGATAATATACGAATTTAAAACCCATCACGTATTAGTCTATCAAACATAAAATATTGCATCAAGAAAAATAAATTAAATTCTATAAAGTTTTCAGAGCTTTAGCAAAGGTTTCACCTTCAGTTTGAACATTCATATTGAGATCCGTTAAGCCTTCGTCTGCCATTGGACAAAACTGCTGCACTGGCACTGAACTGGTGATAATTTGTCCAGTACTCTTGTCTTTTATTGTAGTCTTCCATTTGTAGTCTGCATCTTTCCTTATCCCTAAGTGCTTTCTCCTGATAAACCTGAATACACCATAATTTGTTGCATGCCAATATAGTTACAGAACTTTGATGTAAATGTTTTAAAAAAAAAAAGGAAAAAACAGTCTCTGAGTCTCCTTTTGTGCACGAGTTGGAGCTTACTGATTTTTCAGGCTTTTTAAGTTGTTCCATATTTCACCAATCATCTTACTGATTTCTCGATCCCTTCCAGGATAAAGAGGTTTCAGCCTGGAGTGTTGTTCTGCAAAGAAAAAGTTGTAAATGCTTATATTTTGCTTCGGGTGTGCAAGATCCCATCCTCTCATTTCAGATTTCTTCCTCCTACAACGCAATGATGATGAACTATCCATATTATTGGTGAGTCCACCGTGATGTACATCTTGTGCTTCAGATTTTGGAATCTGATAAAGAACAGATTTCAAATCCTATGTGCCAATTTTAACGGTTACAAGATAACCACCTTCAAACTTTCCATCGATCACACTGGGATAAACGGCGATGGTGCTAAATGTGTGCATGAATCAAAAGGTAAAAAAATTATTTTTCCTACAATTATACCATCAAGACTTGAAAATAGAAAATAAAGGAGGAAAATATCATTCTCTTACGGCCGCCAGCATATACTTTCCTACACAATTTCATTTGATATTGTTCTAGTCCATTGTAAGGATATTGATTCGAACTACAACTGTCCTCTTTCATGATAGTTGTTGAAACTAGCAAACAAAGTTCTGGGTTGTATCTTTGTGAGCCACTGTGCAAACAACACACAAGACTTCCTACCCATATATTTCATTTCAAACTTCTCAATAGAAATTATATGTCCCATGTAATATTCTGAAATATCTTCTTGCATTAGTAGATAGTTCACATATAGTACTGAGAAATTTATTTACTCCACTAATCTAAGGAGCATACACTCATCCATAATATTCTCCACAAAATCAAATACTAAAACCAGGTGAAACTCAATATATTATTGGTAAGAGGTCTATTTTGGCCTATATATAATGCATATTTATAGGTTCTTCAAACCCTAAAGGCTCCAAAACCAATTCTAACTAGGAAAGCTTTAGAGCATAATTGGCTAATAAGCTTAAAAAGAAGTAAAAGTTACTTTTAAGCTTCTCTTTTTGCCAAACATAATTTTGAATGTTACTTCTTTTAATAACAAAACTTACTATGTAGAAAAGCAACTTTTAAGCTTAGCCGCTCTCTCCAACTCACTAAAAAAAAATGTCTAAAACCTATTGCAGATCGAAAAGCTTAAAGAATTAGGAAAAGTAACTGTTCACGAAAATATGTTCCCTTTGTAAATCATCGTAAATGCACGGTTCGTTAACAAGTAATAAAGTGAAAATTGTAACATTTCGAATACCGTTCTCACGAGGATTGATTTAACTTGATTTCTATTATCTCGACCTTAACCGAATCTATTAAACTCAATATCATTATTTTTGTGATTTTATGATGGAACTATAACTAATTTGTAAATTAAACTAAAATTATGAACTAAATGCAAATGTAATTGTTGAATGCAAAAGTGGAAGAAATTAATGTATGAAAAAGCGTACTAGGATCCCGAATCACCAAATAAGTTCACTTTTAACTCCTATTTCACAATTTAATAATATGATGAATTGGTTGAAGAATCAATATTTCTAACTTGTTCAACAATCTCTTTCGAATAGAATTGAACATATTCTCACATACTATTTAACTATATATCTATAACAAATGCAATATATAAGAATGCATGACGGTTTGTAAACACTTAATATTCGCTTAATGTATATCGGTATATTTCTATCATTTATGAACAAAACGATGATTTATACCTTGTTGAGTTTATTTTCTTTCTTTTGAATGCATAAAATAAACTACCCAAACTCACACAATTATCGTGCACTATAATCATGGAGGCAAGAAAGTGTATATAAATATTCAACGCCCATCAAACGTGTTTGAATATCAAATTGTAAAATAGAAATTAAAAGATCATAATGTGAGGTTCATCATTCACCTAGTATATAAAAAGTCTAGCCTAACATGGACAAAATAAAAGAACAATAAAAATAATAAAGAGAAGACATCACCCAAAAACTAAGAATTAGGGTTGAAATTTTGAATCTTGAATGAAATCCCTTGTTCTTGCCCTCTTCCTTGTTCTTCAATGGTGTTTTTCTCTCTAAGAATACGTAGCCCTTTCTTTTTGGACGAGATTGGGGTTATAAAGAAGTCATAGATGCGTTACCATAAGTGTTTGATTCAAATAAGGAAACCAAAATATTCTCGTCCAGAATAAACCATGCGACTGCATGGTATAAACCCATGCGATAGCATGGTTATACAAAATTTTCACTGTTCATCTCCTGTAGATGCTTGTACGACTGCATGGACTTTCTACCATGCGACTGCATGGTAGAAATAATTTTCCATTTGACTCACTTTGATCCTCAAGTTTGTTTCATCCACCTTTTGGCCTTAATTCCTTCTTATTCTTCTTCTAACATCTCATGATATTATAATTTGTTACTTAGCTCAATTCATGCTTGACTCACCTTTCGAGTCATCTTTTGAATAGTTGCACTTTGGTCCTCGGAATTTCATATTCTTCAATTTTGCTTCTTTTTCGTTCATTTTCTCATACTCTTCATTACATCTATCAATGTAATCCTACAAATACAAATTATATCAAATTAAGTCATATTTCAACATACACATCAACAATTTTTCATATTTTTGACTTAAATAAGTATGCAAAACACACTTATTAGTAACCTAAAAGTTAATTGAAAACCTAAAAAACTAACTTAAGAGTGAACATGAAATCTAAAAACCCTAATGATCAAAACCCAACTCCAATGAGAATAAGAATATTAGTCCAAGAAGAATATTCATTGCTTCTTCATCAATAACACAATACTAAATTATCTCATGATTCACCTGCATAGGATGGTTTTTTTATTGGCACTTTAATAAATACTTCATTAGCATATACCAGCAGAGATTTAATGCATGGCTCGTGGACCTTCGACCAACCACCAGCTAAACCCAATTATAATAGTTTTTTTATATATTTTTACAAAATGTGAGTGCAAGACTAGACTCTTATTAAGGCAATTTTTTCTTGAACTTGTTGAAACATTTCTATTATATGGAATTCCATAGCTTACTCAGGTAATTTTACTTGAAACTTGCTGAAATTTAAACAACTGAGTGTCCATTCATTTAGGTTTTGTGAAACATATTTTCTTAAGTGAAGATTCACATGTTCAGCTATTAAGGATTTTCAGAAAGAATATACCTTCTGAAATAATTGGGTAGGGTTTGGAAATTCCTATCACTTGATCATAATGGTCAGTAATTAACTCACTAACTGTTGGAGGAACGGGAGGTTTACTAACTTGGTTTGGCTAGGGCTTGATAGGAAGGACAACACTAATTGGAAGAGATAAGTAATTAAAAGGTTAACTTATATTTCTCAAGTTGAAGACTTACACACTAGACTTGACTTGACTCGTTACAAAATGGAGGGACTCTACCCCTTTATATGGGGTTTACATAGAACTTCTAGACAACACATTTTCCTAGAGCCTTTTAGACTTTATATTTTCATGAGGTTTCTAGACCATATATTTGGACTAGATATTTTCTTAGAATATTCTAAATAAAATTCCTAGAACTATATAATCTGCTTGACACATTTCCACATTTATAACCACATCTTTTATTTAGATATTTACATGGATCTTTCTAGAAAATGAATCGAGAAATGTAAGAATTTGTTGGGTTTTTTAATTGAATTGGGCTTATGTGCAAAATTCTTAAGCCCATATTACTTACTCCAAAATCAAGATTACTTCCCAACACTAACTTATGTCATGTGAGTCATAAGAAACATTAAATGGTCGATATTCTGAAGGCCATTAAGCTGATGAATTCACCTGGTTTTAGTATTTGATTTTGTGGAGAATATTATGGATGAGTGTGTGTACCTTAGATTAGTGGAGTAAATAAATTTCTTAGTACTATATGTGAATTATATACTAATACAAGAAGAGATTTCAGAATATTACATGGGACAGATAATTTCTATTGAGAAGTTTGAAATGAAATATATGGGTAGGAAGTCTTGTGTGTTGTTTGCACAGTGACTCGCAAAGATACAACCCAGAACTTTGTTTGCTAGTTTCAACAACTATCATGAAAGAGGACAATTGTAGTTTGAATCAATATCCTTACAATGGACTAGAACAATATCAAATGAAATTGTGTAGGAAAGTATATGTTGGCGGCCATAAGAGAATGAGATTTTCTTCTTTATTTTCTATTTTCAAGTCTCGATGGTATAATTGTAGGAAAAATAATTTTTTTACCTTTTCATTCTTGCACACATTTAGCACCATCGCCGTTTATCCCAGTGTGATCGATGGAAAATTTGAAGGTGGATATCTTGTAACCGTTAAAATTGGCACATAGGATTTGAAAGCTGTCTTTATCAGATTCCAAAATCTGAAGCAAAAAAGTACATCATAGTGGACTCACCAATAATATGGACAGTTCATCATCATTGCGTCATAGGCATAGGAGGAAGAAATCTGAAATGAGAGGATGGGATCCTGCACATCCGAAGCAAAATATAAGCAGTTACAACTTTTTCTTTGCAGAACAACACTCCAGGCTGAAACCTCTTTATCCTGGAAGGGATCGAGAAATCAGTAAGACGATTGGTGAAATATGGAAAAACTTAAAAAACCTGAAAAATCAGTAAGCTCCAACTCGTGCACAAAATGAGACTCAGAGACTGTTTTTTCCTTTTTTTTTTTTACATTTACATCAAAGTTCTGTAACTATATTGGCATGCGACAAATTATGGTGTATTCAAGTTTATCAGGAGAAAGCACTCAGGGATAAGGAAAGGTGCAGACTACAAATGGAGGACTACAAGAAAAGACAGAGGACTGGACAAATCATCACCAGTTCAGTGCCAGTGCAGCAGTTTCATCCAATGGCAGACGAAGGCTTAACGGGTCTCAATATGAATGTTCAAATTGAAGGTGAAACCTTTGCTCAAATGGTGGAAAAGGAAATTAGTTCTGACAAAAAGCTATAAAGCTCCGAAAATTTTATAGAATTTAATTTATTTTTCTTGATGCAATATTTTATGTTTGATAGACTAATACGTAGTGGGTTTTAAATTCGTATATTATCTTCAGTCAAATAATTAAATATTGATAGAGCTAGAATTAGTACACAATTTTGGGTTCATTTTGTAGCTTGTATTAAATAATGCACCTTGGATTCAAGAAATAATTATTTCGAATAAGTTATGCCCATGTTATTGAGGTTGAAAGATATTACCTTAAATAATAAATGGATGATATTTTTACTGGATGGAACACGCATATAGACACGACAGCAGAGAAAAGGTTTTCGAAACGCAAAATAATTGCTTTTCTAACAATTCTTTTTATCAATTAAGGTAGGATTTCGAAGTGCAAGTGGTAAGAATAGTGGGACCACTTTATTTTCCTACAGTAGACAAGTCCTACACATAATCGTCCACGGTATACTCCGTGTCAAGAACATTCACAAATTCAAGAACGTAAGCAAAAATTAGGGGAAAAAAAAAAAAAAAAAAAAAAAAAAAAAAAAATATATATATATATATATATATATATATATATATATATATATATATATATAATGCAGGAAGAGGAGGAGGAGGAGAAGACTACCTTCAGGCAAAGACATTGCATTCTTTATAATCTTTTGTGGTGAAGCTTCTTGGTTTTGTGGTGATTGGCACGTTCAGCCAATCCATGAGGTGGAACAGTAATTGTGGACACATCAAAATATCTGCAAATGATTTTGCTCCATAATTTTTTTTTTTTTGGAAAAAAGCATCTATAAAGAAAGTTGAGATTTTAAAGTATTTAAACGCACCAGCAAGTAATTTCTTTGTAGTGGTAAAGCAATGAAATATAGTAGGAGGGCGGAGGATGGGAAAGGGAAGGGACGAGTGTTCTTAGATTAATTTTTGGATTTCAATTGTCTCTCTAACCCAAAGGTCACTAATGTTTTTTATGGTCCAATGCAGCTGACCTGTTGTGCAATGTCAGTGCACTTAAAAAAAATATGTAACCGCCCCCTCCCCCATCATATTTGATAGGTGAAAGGGAAATAATCATGTTAACATTAAATCAATTGATTTGCCACTGTATCAAGTGATTGAGAACAAGTAGAATATTCAAGAAGGGTTATCAGATATTGATACGGTTCAGTTAAGCAGAATGCCATCTTTGGACATGGATAAAATCTGGGATGCACTTCTTGTTTCAGATTCATGAGCACTCAAGCTGGATTTAATCATGAAAATCCACATGTTTGGTGCTCATCACTGAACATTACATTTCATAAATAAAATTTTAACTTATTTTTCATCTTAAATCATGTCCAATGCTTTCTGCAGTATATCACATCAAGCGATCCATTAGTATTTGTGCTTTATGTTTATCATAGAAACAAGGTCTAGTGTTAGGAGGCATATATTTTTATCAAACATATAAATAGGTTTCGGTTACGAAATATTTTTGTTTGCTTGAGCATGATGTGTAAACACTTTACTTCATGTATACCTTTTTGGCTATTTTGTTCGATTTAGAATTGACGATTATGTTAGTTTTTAATAATATAAGCCTTTCTAATAGGTTGAGAAATTTGATGAATTTCAAGTCTTCATAACAATATGAATTATATAAAAAAAGAAAAAAGAAAAGCAAGAAAGAGCAATTTTTTTCTCTGCCTCTTTCTTAGAAAGAAGCTAAGTCAAACATGCTCAACTGATTCTTGCTATTTTAATTTCTAAAATTCATGCGCTTATATGGTTCAAATAAGTCCTATTCAGGCAAATGTCATAGTTGTTAGGGGGTGTAAATTAGGCCGGCTCACACTTCTTTAGCCCATATTGAAATTGTATAGGGTGAGCTACGATTTATATTTAATGTGTATCAAACCAGATCCCAGGCAACAAATTTTGTTGGCCCGTCAAGGCTTAGAAGCATAATGGATGAAGGGTCAAATGGTTTGGCAATTCCTGACGGAATGAGTCTAGAGAATTTGAATCTGAATGCTTGACTTTTGCTCCAAGAAAAGGCCCTTCTATGCCATTTGATTGATTATAGTCATGTGATGCTCACCACTCATTGAGGTCAAGGACAGTATCTATTTTGAGCCGGAGCATCGATTTTCCATTAAAAATTCGAATCTTGCAAGACCCAGGGGACTGCACATTTTCCAATTTCGACATAGCTGGTCTTTTCAAACAGATCACTTATGTCAGATCAAACACCACAGTCCAACCTACGTTTAGGGAATGTTTGGTATCCAACATTGAATGGGACTATAATATTTTTGACAAAATTTTAACTTTTTTCCTATCCTTAATACTAATGTCCATTACTGTCAAAATTCAATCTATCGGACGATACAGAACAGAACATAACATAACATCAACAGCTTTCATGGCTTCTAGGGATATAAAACAGATTCATCGCTGTCATGTGGCCAACTTCTCTCTCTTCCACAGGGATGGACACTTCACCTTAAATGCAGACCGAAGTTCTCTCTCTACCAGATGATAAAATTTCCTTTTCCTCCATTCCACCATCTCCCAGAATGTCATCACATACAGCTGCGCCTTGTCTCATATCTGCAACTCAGATGCTTCTTCAACAGGTGGAATCTCGACATTTACATTTTACAGCCTCATTTGGGCTCGGAAATATGCCCCCATGTCCTCGTCTACCTTTTCATAACCTTTCAAGTTGCCTTCGGCAGAACTCTTTTCATTCTCTGCCATATAAGCAGGGGTATCACATTCAATTTGAACATTCATATAGAGATCCATTAAGCCATCATCTGCCATTGGATGAAAATAATGCACTGGCACTGCACTGTTGATAACTTGTCCATGTCCAAAATTGTTGTCCTTGTACCCAACCACGTCTCGTCCTGTGTGCAACTCAGATGTTTCATCTGGTGAAATGTTGATGTTCACATTTTTAATCTCCATTACAGCATGGAAAGACGCCCCAATTTGCATTACCTACCAAGCTCCTTTTGTCAGAATACACCTCATTTTCGTGTGAGCTGTAGTTTCACCTTCAACTTGAACATTCTTGTCAAGATCCATCAACAGGGCCAGCTCTCACTATAGGCAGCGTAGGCGATCGACTATGGCCCCGTTTTGTTAAAGGCCACAAATTATGTAAGGTTAATTGACTGGTTGAAGAAAAACGAAAAATTAAAATTACGAAAAGCTTTAAATTAGAATTATAAGAAACTAATAAAATTTGGAAATACAAACATCTCTAAATTTTTTTTATAAATAACGTAAAACTTATCGCATAGATTTATATAGCACATAAATATATGACAAGCCATTACTTTCTCTATATATAATTAATTAACAATAAACAAAATGTCACTTTTCTCACTTCCAAATTTATGGCCATTACTTTTTCTAATGCTCTCATGGCGGTCTTACACTTATTCAAAGAGCTGCTACTAAAGGCATTTGTGTTCATTTCTCTCTCTCTAAATTCTTGCATTTCATTTTATTTGTCCTTTTTTTTTTCCCGATTTTTTAGTGTCATTAGTAATGTTTTAATTAAATTAATATTTCTCTGTGTTATGTAATCTAGTTTAGAATTTTCTCCGATCCACATATTATTATTTTTTGTGTTTGTATTGAAGATTAAATTTATATTTTGTCTTCCAATTTTCTTGATTATGTTTAATTATTTTCTAAGTCAAAGTTAACAATTAATTTTAACCACGCATTTTATCAACTTTTATTAGGGCCAGCCCTGTCCATCAAGCCTGCATCTAATATTGGAGGAAACTGCTACATTGGTACTGCATTCTTGATAATTTGTCCATGTCAGGACTGTTGTCCTCTCTTCCTGTTGGGATTGACCAAAATAATTATGGAATAAAGAATTCTTGTTTGACAAGAAAAGGAAAAAAAAGTGGTCAAGTTAAATTAGGAGTATTTTTCTTTATGGAAATATTACCAAGTAGAAAAGGAAAATGATATTTTTTGGTATTATTATATAAGGAAAATAATTAAGAGAGTTCAATTGTAATTAGGTAACTTTTTGGCATAATTTATGGCTATATATACAATTGAAGTTGACGTGAAAAGAGAAAAAAAAAAAGAAACAGAGAGAGAGAAGAATTCTGAGACGTGAAAAAGTGAGGAGAAATAGAGAGAAATATTGTGTGCATGTGAGAGAGAGTATACAAAGGAAGAAAACACGTTTGTTGTTCTTTCTTTGTGTAGGGAGAAGTTGTGAGGGTGAGAAAAATATTGTAACGAGTGATTTATTTTTCTTATCAATAAAAGTGTTCTTCTCCTGTGGTTGTCAGCAGTCAGCTGAGCCACGTTAAATTCTTTGTTTTCTCTTTTGTCCAATTATTTCGTATTTTGTGTTTCCGCTGCGTTTGGTTGATTTGGGTGGGAAAGTTGATTTTTTCCCAACAAGTGGTATCAGAGCTAAAGGTTCAAACTCTGGGATTATTGCGAAGATGATGACAGGTTCCAAGTTTGAGGTGGAGCGATTTGATGGGAAGAATAATTTCAATATTTGGAAAAGTACTGTTGAAGATATTCTTGTGCAACAAGGACTTTACAAAGCTTTGCAGGGTAAGAGACTAGAAGGGATGAAAGATGCAGATTGGGAAGAATTAGAAGCGAAGACAGTCAGTACAATCAGATTGGCTCTTGCACCTGAGGTAAAGTATAGTGTTTTGAACGAGAAATCTACTTCTAAGTTATGGAAAACGTTAGAAGATTTATATATGTCTAAGTCCTTAACTAACAGGCTTTTTTTGAAAAAACAATTATATGAGTTGAAGATGGATGATGATATTGATGTTAGGGACCACTTGAATAAGTTTAATAAGTGGAGGAGTGGGTGGTTGAATGTGGATGTGAAAATTGAGGACGAAGATAAGGCTATTATGTTATTGTCTTCCTTGCCTAAATCATATGAGACGTTGGTGACCACGCTGTTAGTTGGTAAATCTACTTTGACAGTGAACGAGGTTTCGACTGCTTTGTTAGAGACAGCCAACATGAAGAAGCCAAGTGGTAATGTGAATGGTGATCAGGTTCTGTTTAACTACTTCTGGTAATAGATATGGTAGAGGTGAATCGAGAGGAAGAAATTATGGTCAAAGGGATCGTTCTCAATCTCGTCCAAGGAGAGACGTGGAATGCTATTACTGTCACAAGAAGGGTCACGTTAGAAGAGATTGTGAAGAATTGACAAAACATCTTGACTCGAAGAGGAAAAGTAGAGAAATCACAGAGAATTCAGACTCTACAAATTTGGTGGAGGAGAATTATGATCTTGAAGATGCTTTATGTGTTGCTAATGATGAGAGTCTAGTTAGTAACTAGATTCTGGATGCTTTTATCACATGAGTCCAAACAGAGATTGGTTTGAGAACTATAAGCCATGTGATGAGCGTTATATTTTTGTTGCTGATAATCAAAAACTTGAAGTCAAGGGTTCGGGTACTGTGAAGGTGAAAATGTTTGATGGAGTGGTGAGAAGAATAACAGGTGTTTTGCATGTCCCAAGATTGAAGCGAAATTTAATATAGTTGGGAGCATTGGACACATTGGGTTATGAATATTGTGCCAAATGTGGTGTGATGATTGTGAAGAAAAATTCTGTGCCAATAATTAGAGGTGAAAAGATTGGTAATTTGTACAAGTTAATAGGGAAGACAATTTTAGGTGGAGTTTGCGATTGGAGTCGCACCGAGGGGAGTCTTCTACTATTACTAAAGTTTGTGAGGTAGCCAAGATGGGATCTGTGGCCAATGGCGTGAAGGTTGAAGAAAGCAGTTCAAAGATATCAAAACGAAAGGTGACGTTTGATGAATCTTTGAATATCGTTCATGTTTATTAAATTTTTGGTCAAGGTGGAGATTGTTGGGATTGACCAAAATAATTATGGAATAAAGAATTCTTGTTTGACAAGAAAATGAAAAAAAAGTGGTCAAATTAAATTAGGAGTATTTTTCTTTATGGAAACATTACCAAGTAGAAAAGGAAAATGATATTTTTTGGTATTATTATATAAGGAAAATAATTAAGAGAGTTCAATTGTAATTAGGTAACTTTTTGGCATAATTTATGGCTATATATACAATTGAAGTTGACGTGAAAAGAGAAAAAAAAAAAAAAAAGAAACAGAGAGAGAGAGAAGAATTCTGAGACGTGAAAAAGTGAGGAGAAATAGAGAGAAATATTGTGTGCATGTGAGAGAGAGTATACAAAGGAAGAAAACACGTTTGTTGTTCTTTCTTTGTGTAGGGAGAAGTTGTGAAGGTGAGAAAAATATTGTAACGAGTGATTTATTTTTCTTATCAATAAAAATGTTCTTCTCCTGTGGTTGTCAGCAGTCAGCTGAGCCACGTTAAATTCTTTGTTTTCTCTTTTGTCCAATTATTTCGTGTTTTGTGTTTCCGCTGCGTTTGGTTGATTTGGGCGGGAAAGTTGATTTTTTACCAACACTTCCAACCACGTCTCATCCTGTCTGCAGCCCCGATGCTTCGTCATTATTTGAAATCTTGATGTTCACATTTTTAACCTGAGGTGCCCCCGATTCTGAGTCCTTGTCCACTTTTTCAGACCCTTCCAAGTTGCTTTTGTCAGAACCTGTTTCCTTTTACACCATTTGAGCAGAGGTGTCACCTTCAATTTGAACATTCATATCAAGATCCATTAAGCTTTCATTTGCCATTGGATGAAACTGCTGCACTGGCATCGCACTGTTGATAATATGTCCATGTCCAGGATTTTTGTCCTTGCACCCAACCACGTCTCGTTCTGTCCGCAACTCAGATGCTTCATCCAGTGAAATCTTGATGTTCACATTTTTAATCTCTATTGCAGCTTGGAAAGATGCTCCCATTTCCTCATCCGCCTTTGCATTGCCTGCCGAGTTTCTTTTGTCAGAATACCTCTCATTCTCCACCATGTGAGCAGCAGTTTCACCGGATCACCTTCAACTTTAACATTCTTGTTGAGATCCATCATGCCTGCATCTAGCATTGGAGGAAACTGCTGCATTGGCACTGCATTCTTGATAATTTGTCCATGTCCCGGAATGTTGTCCTCGCATCCAACCATGTCTCGTCCTGTCTGTAGGCCCCATGCTTCTTCATTCTGTGAAATCTCGATGTTCACAATTTTAATCTCCGTTAAAACTTGGAAAGATGCCCCCCATTTCTAGTTCACCTTTTCAAACCCTTCCAAGTTGCTTTTGTCAGAACTTGTTTCCTTTTCCACCATTTGAGCAGAGGTTTCACCTTCAATTTGAACATTCAAATCGAGATCCATTAAGCCTTCATTTTCCATTGGATGAAACTGCTGCACTGGCACTGCACTGTTGATAATTTGTCCAGTCCTCTGTCTTTTATTGTAGTCCTCCATTTCTAGCCTGTATATTTCCTTATCCCTGAGTGCTTTCTCCTGATATAAACCAAAATTTGTTGCATGCGAAAATAGTTACAGAACTTGATGTAAATGTTAAAAAATGGAGAGAGAAAGAGAGAGAAGGAAAAAAAAGGGAAAAAATGTCTCTTTTTTTTTTTTTTTTTGATAATCGTGGATGTCCGAGCCAACTTGCACGCACCTCGACTAATTCCACGGGGCCCTGAAGTTTACGGCCGGGTACTCACCTCAGTGGCCCTGAGGTGACTCGAACTGGTGACCATTGGAGGAAAATGTCTCTGAGTCTCATTTTGTGGACGAGTTGGAGCTTACGGATTTTTCTGGTTCTTTTAGGTTATTCCATAGTTCACCAATCATCTTACTGATTTCTTGATCCCTTCCAGGATAAAGAGGTTTTAGCTTGGAGTTATGTTCGGCAAAGAAAAAGTTGTACCCACTTATATTTTGCTTCGGTTGTGCAGGATCCCTTCTTTTCATTTCAGATTTATTCCTCCTATTTCTACGATGCACTCCTGGTTTTGATGATGAACTGTCCATATTATTGGCGAGCCCACTATGATGTACTTCATATGCTTCATATTTTGGAACCTGATAAAGAACACCTTTTGATATCTTCTCAGCCAATTTTGACAGTTACAAGATATCCACCTTCAAACTTTCCATCGATCACTCCAGACACTTGGATAAACGGCGATGGTGCTACCTTTTGAAATCTTCCAAGCCAATTTTGACAGTTACAAGATATCCATCTTCAAACTTTCCATCGATCACTTCAGACAATGGGATAAATGGTGATGGTGCTAAATGTGTGCAAGAATCAAAAGGTAAAAAAATAATTTTTCCTAGAATTATACCTCCGTTCAAGACTTGAAAATGGCAAATAAAGAAGAAAAATATCACTCTCCTATGGCTGCCAAAACTTATTTTTCCTACACAATTTCATTTGATATTTTTCTAATCCATTGTGAGGATATTGATTCAAACTAAAATTTTCCCCTTTCATGATAGTTGTTGAAACCAGCAAACAAAGTTCTGTGTTATTTCTTTTCAAACCACTGTCCAAACAACACAAAAGACTTTCTACCCATATATTTCATTTCAAATTGCTCAATAGAAATTATATGTCCCATGTAATAGACTGAAATCTCATCTTATAATTAAGATATAGTTCACATATAGTACTAAGAAATATATTTACTCCAACTAATCTAGGGTACATACACTCATCGACATTATTCTTCACAAAATCAAATACAAATACCAGGTTAATCATAATATACCATTGGTAAGAGGTCTATTTTGGCCAAAGCATAGATTTCTTAGCTTACAAACTAAACTTGTTTTTTTTTTTTTTTTTGCTGGAACAATAATGTACATCCATGGGTTCTTCAAACCTTAGAAGACTCCAAATAAGCTTAAAATGAAGTAAAAGTTACTTTTAAGTCATAGAATATTTTTAAAATTTGTTACACACATCATATTAAAATTGGATTTCGCACCACTCATATGCCAAATTCAATATAGCAAAGCAAATCAATTTAGGAAAACAATCAATCAATCAATCTAAGACCAAAAGTGGTTCTAATACCAAATCTAAGAATTGCACACGAACAATTCATGATAAAATTCAGATATACATACCTCCAGCAGATTATTCGTAGCAAACAATAGGACTGTTGAGGAAGAAGAGAAAGGGGGGATAAGAGAAGAGAAATGAAGAGGGAGATAGAAAAAAAGAGAGATTAGGGAGAGAATGGGGAGCGACGAGATTTACAAAGCTTAGCGATGCTATCTTGTCTAATATCATACTTTAATGTCAGAGGTTAGTTGTCACTCTTTTCACTTTACTCTCCACGGTGGACCAAAGTGTCACACTAGCTAGCCTCTTTAGCTATTATTTCACCGGTAAACTTAAGCTGAATTGATTGTATTTCTAGTTTTTTAGCTCCTCTAGTTTTGGGTATTTTCACATTATTCTCTGTTTTTTGTTTAAAAAAGAAAAAAAGTAATCTAAAATTGGCAAGTCTCTAATACTATATCTAACAAGACTCCATCTAATTCTTTCAAAAAAAATAAGAAAGCTGCTTAAAATATTGGAATACACCTCTAGTAAAGGATGGGAAGTGGGGAGGGGTGGGTGTTTTCGGATTAATATTTTGGATCTCAGTATGGTTTTTATAGTCCAATGCATCTGCAACACATGTTGTGTAATGTCAATGCAACATACACGTGTTGTGCAATTTCGGTGCAATGTCGGTGCACATAAGAATTTTGTGTCACAGAACCCTCCGGAAGCATATTTGCTTGTGAAGGGGAAATAATAATGTTCACATTAAATCAATTGATTTGTCAAAGGTTTAAGTAACTTTAAACCTATTAAGAAAGGAAGAAAGGAATAAATATTAGTTGAAGTCTTCTAGCATATCAAGAATTGTACATGAACAATTTAAGATAAGATGCAAATATACATACCTCCAAGCATAAGCTTCAAGAATTGCTTGTAGAGAACAATAGAACCATTGAGGAAGTAGAGAAAGAGGGGATAAGAGAAGAGAAAGGAAGAGACGGATAGAAGAATGATAAATTAGACAGAGAATGAGGAGAGACGAGATTTACAAAGTCTAGCGCTGCTATCTTGTCTAATATCATACTTTAATGCTAGATGTCAGTTGTGGCTCTTGTCACTTTACTCTCCATGGTGGGCCAAAGTGGCCCCACAAGCTACCCTCTTTAGATATTATATCCCTCGATAAACTTAAGTTTAATGGATTGTATTTCTAGTTTTTTAGCGCCTCTCATTTTGCCTAATTTATTTTCATATCATTCTCGTTTTTGCGCTAAAAAAAGTAACCTAAGATTTGGAAAGCCTCTAATACTATATCTAACAGGACTCCATCTAATTCTTTCGACAAAACTCAGAAAAGTGATTAAATTATTGGAATACATCGCTAGTAGGAGGGCAGAGGATGGAAAGAGGTGAGGGGTGAGTGTTCTTGGATTAATATTTTGGATCTCAATAGTCTCTCTAACCTAAAGGCCTCTGAGGTTTTTATAATCCGATGCAGTTGCAACATCTGTTGTGAAATGTCGGATTGTCGATGTAATGTACACCTGTTGTGCAATATAGGTGCAATGTTGATGCAGTTAAGAATTTTGTGTCACTGCCCCCTCTCCCAACATAGTTGGTAGGTGAAGGGGAAATAATGATCTTATTAAATCAAATATTTGCTAGAGCATTAGGTAACTTTAACCTTTTTAAGCAAGCAGGAAAGAAATAAACGTTGAAGTCTTCTAGCATATTATAGCAATCGAAGGAAAGCAGAGTGGGTAATTGGGCTTCTTCTATCATATCAATCTTGTGGTTTTCACAGGCTTATTGGGCTATGCTAGGCATTTTCACAAATATCATGTGTTTCAATTTCTTCTAACAAGAAAACTGGGTTTCAAGTAATTCATTTGATTTGAACCAGCTCATAGAGCCTGTTTGACAATCATTGTTATAGAAAAAGAATTTTTAATAGTGATTTTTAGAAGAATGTGCGACTAAAATGTAAAAAAAAATTTTGGTATACATGTATAATATTTTTATGGTGTAAATGTATGGTTGAAAATGGTCAGGTAACAAACCATAAAATAAATTAATGAATGTCAAACGGGCCCTTAATTAACTCGAAACTATAGTGATTGAAATAAATAATTAGTTTTAAAATAATAGGACAACTTCATTTTCCTACAAGAGATGAGTCCAACATATAATTGTTAACCGTATACTCCGTGTCGAAAAAATCACAAATTCAACAACATAAACAAAATTTGAAAAAGAAAAAAAATATATTAAGAAATGAAGGAAGAGGAGGAGAAGAAGACTACCTTCAGGCAAAGATGTTACAGTATTTGCAATCTTCTGTGGTGAAGCGTCTTGGATTTGTGGTGATCCTGTGTTCAGCCAATATCCATGAGGTGGAGCAGTAATTTTGACACATTTTGCAAAGCATCTGTAGAAGATTTTGCTCCGCAATTAAAAAAGCATCTAAAAAGAAAGTTAAGATTTTAAAGAATTTAAATGCACCACTAGACAATGGAGTCCAACACTTGGCCTTAAAGAGGTAAATTTGGTCATTGGGGTAAATCAATGAAATATAGTACGAGGGTGGCATGGGTGAGTGAGCAGGTTAATTTTTGGATCTCAAAAGTTACTCTTACCCAAAGACCACTAAGACATGTTTGATTTGGCTTTCTTTTTCATGAAAGATGGAAATTAAATTCTATTTCCACTTTTTTGCATGTTTGATTGACTTAATTTTCCATGGAATTTGTTTTCCATATTTTCTTCTTCAAAATCTTGTACTCCTAGTTATTTAGCCTCTCCTTAATCTCGTCCTCATCTCATCTCATTTTTTTCTTTTCTCCTTTTGGGTTCTTTAAATTGAATGAAGTTATTGAAAAATCAGTTTCAACAAATTTTGGCTTTTTCTAGGGTGCGGTAGCTGTAGGGTTTGGCATTTGTGGTATTAGAATATTATTTATATTTAGCTAATTAGGTAATTACCATGTAAATAATATTCTAGTTTCCATATATAGTGTATCCTAAAATATCTTGTAATATTTCTATAAAAGAGAAGAAGAGGGACAAGAAATTCATTCCGCAAATTATTGTCATGGTATCAATGCCCTAATTTACTTACTCGTGCGTGAGATTTTTGGGTGATTAGCTCTCAGTAATCGATGCTCGCTTCTCAGCCACCATCTGGATTTTTCGAAATTCTCTGTGTCCGTGGTGTTTAGTCTTCCATTCAGTCTCGGTCTTCATCTCACGTCGTCGGCCTTCGTCTCGTGTCGCGTCTGTGTTGGGTGTTCATCTCGCGTCGCGCCTCTTCGATCTTTGTCTCGTCTTGCCGGTTTTCAATTCGAGTGTCGATTCTTATTGCAGCACAGTCCCGACGTGTAATACCCAGACCAGAAAAGTTTAAAAAATTTGATAGGTACTACTCATATCAACAAGGTGCACCTTCTTTTCCAGAAGTCCTTCGTTAGAAACTCTACAGTTAAGCATGCTTGACTTGGAGCAATTCTATGATGGGTGACCCCCTGTGAAGTTTTCTCAGGGAGGGTGCGAGTGAGGACAAAGTATGCTGAAAAGACTTATTTTGGTACGGTGGGGACAATACGTCATCGATCTAACGGTCGGGACAGCCCGTTAATTGGGACCCGGGTCGTTACACGACGTCTGTGTTGGGTTGTAGAACTCTTGCGACACCTTCAATTAATTCATTTATTCTCAGGTGACACAAGTTTCTTCAATTTCTTTGATCTTAGGTAACGCAGTTTCTTCTACCTTCGTGGACTAATCTATGGGTGAGTTGTAGAAGTTGGGCTGTTTGATTTAGTCTTCAATTATTGGCAGTGTTGGGTTGTAGAGTTGGGTCGTTTGTTTGGGCTTTACTTATTTGAAGTGTTGGGCGCAGTATTTGGGCTATTGAATTTAATTGATTTGAACTACAATTATTTGAATAGTATTGGGCTGCTCTATTTGGACTATTGGATTTAAGTGATTATTTTTGGTTGGACCATACCCGATTTCATAATGTCAACTGATAAGAATGAGTCTGTTTGCATTCGTTTTACTGGCAGAAACTATTCTTCTTGGGCATTTCATTTTCAGTTATTAGTTAAAGGCAAAGGTGATATATGGGGACATATTGACGGGAGTATTCTCCCTCCCGATCAAGAAAAGGAAAAGGAAAAATACATGGCTTGGAAAACAAAGGATTCTCGTCTTATGGCTTGGATCATTGGATCTGTCGATCCTCAAATTGTTCTTAATCTCAGACCTTATAAGTCATCCCGTGCGATATGGGAGTACTTGAAGACAATTTACACTCAAAGCAATAATACTCGGCGACTTCAATTGGAGTTTGAATTAGCAAATTTTGCTCAGGACTCTCAGTCTATTGAAGAATATTATTTTAGTTTTTCTAATCTTTGGGATGAGTACACAAATATTATCTATGCTTCGGTTTCACCTGACAGTTTAGAGGCCATTCAAGCTGTACATGAAGTCACCAAGAGGGATCAATTTCTCATGAAATTGTGAAGTGAATTTGAATCCAATCGTTCCAGCCTTATGAATCGCGAATCACTTCCAACTTTGGATGGCTGCTTAGGTGAGTTACTAAGAGAGGAACAACGACTTATTACTCGTGCCTCGTTGGAGCAACATCATCATCAAGCAACAATCCCTGGTGCATATGCAGCTCAAGAAAAATTCAAAACTCGGGATATGTCTGGTGTTCAGTGTTACAGCTGTGATGGGTTTGGTTATATGGCTCTTTAATGTCCTAGAAAAATGTGTAATTATTGCAAGAAGTCTAGCCATGTCATTAAAGAATGCCTTATACATCCTCCCCGCAAAACCGGACCAGGTTATGTTGCTGCAGCCACTTTAGCATCAAGTTCTGTTTCGTCAGTTGCTCCCACTCAAGTTCCAGCCTCTCACGGTTCTACCCAACCTTCCATCACCCCTGAGATGATCCAAAACATGATAATTTCTGCTTTGTCTGCATTAGGCGTCTCAGGTAAACCATCGAGTTCTAGGTTTTTTTTTTTTTAAATGAGAACTGTTAATTTCGATTGAAAATATGGCACCATCAAAGGCGAACATATAGAATTGGATGGAGAGACAATTATTTGCTCTATGTTGGATGGAAAGCCTAGACTAGCACTAGGTCCACGAGCAAGTAATTCATTTTATTAAAATAAATAATTAGCCCCTGTTTGAGCCACCTTAAAATTTTCATTTTCATTTTTCTACTCATTTTCAACCACACATTCTTCAATAAAATAATATTTTCTATCAAATCAATAACTTTTCCTTCTTTTACAACCACACATTTTCCATCAATCTACTATTCCAAAATACATTCTTCCAAAATAATATAGCTCAACACACAAGTTTTAAAATATGGGGACCACTTTAATTTCCCAAAAGAGACGAGTCCTACATAATTGTGAATAGTAAATTGTGTGTCGAGAAAGCTCAAAAATTCAACAACGTATGCAAAAATTGAAAAAGAAAAAGAAATATTAAGAAATGAAGGAAGATAAGAAGAAGAAGACGACCTTTAGGCAAAGACATTGCAGTATTTATAATCTCCTGTGGTGAAGCTTCTTGGTTTTGTGGTGATAGGACGCGTTCAACCAATCCATAAGGTGGAGCAGTAATTGTGGACACATTTTGAAAAGCATCTGCAGAAGATTTTGCCCCATAATTAAAAAAAATCTGATTTTAAAGCATTTAAACTCACCAGTAGACAAAGGAGTCCAACACTTGGCCTTAAATTTGTTCGTAGTGGTAAAGCTAAATATAGTATTTGCGAAGTATAAATGAAGCATTTTTTGCTGAAGAAGGGAATCTGAAAACAGCAGTAACTTCTTTCTGTTTTCTCTCCTGACAACCTGTAGGCTGTAGCTCATTTCAAACATCAACTTCAGTGGAAAAAGTACAAGTAGGTTGAACCAGAGAAAGTAACCATTCCAGTGATTTAACAACAATGGAAAATATTAAGAAGCAAAAAAAAAAAATTTAAGATCTTGCTCATTATATTATCTAATTTTCGAATATTGCATACCAAACATGCACTATGCACTGAATACGCACAACTGATTGGACATGCTTCAAGAAGAAAATTTTAAACAGAAGAGAACAAAAAATGTGGTTGAGAAAATAAGAAAGGGTAATGCTACATGTACACACACACTTTTACACAATCTTTTACACCTCTCTCACATGGAGGGGGGTCCACGATTATTTTATTATGTGTGGGCCCCCTTCCATGTGAGAGAGGTGTAAAAGATTGTGTAAAAAATTGTGTACACTTAGCATTATTCAATAAGAAAATGGATATTGCTAATGTCCTGCAGGCAATGAAATAAAACGGGATTACCCATTAGACAAAGTACTTCAAAATCCATTGTAAGTCAAGTGAAATCTGTTGTGAAGTATTGATGGAGATCCTTGGGATATTATTAGAAGACTATGGATTTTTAGTGCAAGTATGAGTTGTTTTTCATATTGGATAAATTTGATTATTAAATAAACAAAGAATTTCCTTTCTACAATTTTTTTTCACTCTCAGCATCTCCCCTTCCATTCTACCTCTCTTTCCCTTCTTATTTCTTCACCCTTCCATCTTTCTCCGTCTTCTACTCAAATCCTCTCTTCTACAAGTCTAGTTCCCGTGCAATTTCGTCCATTGTCAATTTCGTTTTAAAATTCACTTTTACCAGCTTTATCATGAGCTTCAAATTTCGTTGTAAGATAGAAGTAGGGGAAGCATTATCTTTGTTTTTCTTTTTCTCTCTTTTTTGCACCTCAAAATACAAGCAAAGTTCTAGACGAGTTGTTTCTTAGATTATAATATGGTAATCACAATCTAGTTGTAATATAATACAAACTCTTCGCTGAAACTTTGTAGATTGTGTAGGAGATTGTAGATATGTTTTTCCAAATAAATTAGAGGTTATCAGAAACTTTACTACTAATAAACAAAAATAATTATTTTGCAAAGATTTTGCATGCACATAACCCACAAAGGCATGAAACACAGACAAATTTTTTGAATGCAAAAAGTTGCATTCATAATTTCAAAAGTTAAGCATGGAAACACAAAACCAAGTTTAACTTCATCCTTAACCCATGAAAATAATGACGATGATGACAAACAATGTCTGGTTTGATTTCCTCATTTTCTTTAGCAAGCGACTGACATTACAGTAACTCGTGATTGTATCCTGTGCTCCCTCACCAATACTCCACCATACATAATAATGATTCACTTAAGGTTCATAAATGCATATTGTTCATGACACATATAATATTGAAAGCCATCATGGCTTGGAGCCAGTGAAAAATAAGAAATTCTGAATTCTCTCTTATGAATTCTCTAAGAGAACCTATATGAACAAGGTTTGGCTAATGTTTGAGGATACTTTTACGTAATTGACATAATTAAGGACTCAAATTGAGAGATTTTTTTTTTTCCCCCTCTTTTGAATTTCAGTTTAATACTTTCAAGTTAGTAAGCCAGCCAGCTAAGCATTATATATCTAAGCAGAAATTCGCAAAGCCTTTAATTAAGATGTACCTTTGACAAATAACGAAAATTGTAGCGGGAGTTCATAAACATCTACTGACAAGTCAATGTGAAATCAAATTAAAATCATCCTAGTCTCGCACTTAGAATTCCTTAACAAAGCATTTTGCCTCTGAATAATACTTTTTCGAATTTGTAACTTTTGTCAACAACCAAGCAGAACTTCGAGAAGTGGAGCCTATAGGCAGAGTCAAAGACACTAGTCGGGTGGGGGCATGTGTAACAGCCTGGGCCTTGTACCCACAATCTTGGAGGATACGATACAAATTTGTCAAGGATTAAGACGGCATTTATTCTTTCAAACGAACAGTACGTATAGTAGATAGACTTGGACACGAGGGTCAAGTCATTACAGCACGACTTCATTTAAGATATGTATTTTTAAATATATGCGACCAAACTATCATTCATTCAATGTTGAGATAAAAAGATACAGGCAAGTGTTGAGGAAACTAAAATTAAAGAATAGGCTTATATAATATGCTTTAGAAATTTGGGTGAAGAAAATTCAAGTCACGAAGTTTAAACCCAGAAATAAGAGAAGAAATATTAAAACGGGTAGACTTTGCTTTCTTTTGGCTTAGGCTTTTTCATACAACTTAGAAGGGAAAACAAAGTAGACACCTTTGATGCATAATAAAGTTCCATTCAAAAAAGTATCATTATGTATTCCACATATTCTAATTGTGATGAAATTATAATCAAAATGCAATTGTTATCAATTGTGAGGAAGAATGGAGAATCATTATAATGATAGTAATTACGTGTTATATCTCTATGTTAAGACTTTGTAAACTTATATACTACTTGGACACTCTCTCCTTGTAAGTCGGTTTTATTGTAATTTCAATTACATTTGGATTTTTAAAATGGTCGACAAGATGATTTTTAATTTCTATTTTTCCAAAATCTCCAAATGCAACACTAGTAGATTTGTAGTTAATAATTGTAGTGTCCAATCCCAGGATTTGGTGGAGCCCCAAAGAGTGGGATTTAATACACTCCTTTTCCTTAGCTTTATTAGTCCCCAATTGTGAAATATACTAGAGACCAAACCTTCCAAACCACTGCTTTCTTTCCATTTAATATTTTTTTTCCCCAAGTCTTGTGTGCAGTCCAAATCCAATGAGCCACATTCTTCAGGAGTAGGCTGTGCCTTTGTCAACCCTTCCAATTTTCTCTAGATTTCGCTCAGTTAGTCACCGAATGGGATGCAAGATTCTTGACCCCAATTCGCTCGGATTTTCATGTAGGTTTCCTCTCTTATTCTTAGTCCATGGCTTTAGGCTGATCCATTTCTGGGTTCAATCATGTAGCCAAGAAAATTAGAAAAATCCAAAATCTAGTGGGGCCTATGGATTCCTTTGGACATCCACTGATTACCTATCCTAAATGAGGAATCCTTAATTTGCCATGTGATTTTTTCAATATTCTTAGGTTTAACAAGTTGTACTAGTATCTACTTGGAATTTGTCCTAACTCTACTAAAATGGTTAACCTTACCCTTCTTAGAGGTACATTACGTTGGGAATATATTCCCTATGAGAGGAAATGGAGAAGAAATCAAGATTATGACCAGCAACATATCGAACAAAATCAAGACTAAATATCAACTCAACAATTAGAAATAAACAAAATAAGATCATAAACTTATCTCATGTTTCTCATCTATATAGTCTTTGATCTTCCATGTAAAGAATAGGAAGAAACCGATGCAAATGATCACCCAAAACTATAACAACAAGATTAACAAGGCACGAACAAAACCAATATAAAAGTTGAAGACCCGAACACGATGATCGTTGTCCTCAAACGATATTTGCTCCCTCTCCGGTTTGTATAAGATGCTTAAGGGTTTTTCGGCAAATGGTTTGTAAGATTAATCAAGCCTTATTGTAGAAAATACTAAGGCACCAAGTATTTTTCTACCCAAACTTGAGAACACAAGGAGGAAGAAATGAATATGAAAGGAGAAAGAATAGTTTCTTTCTTTTGTGGAATGAATATAATAATCACTTCTCATTACAAATGATTTCAACATATTTTCTATGATCATCACACTTCTATATATAGCCATGAAACATAGTTTCACGAAGTGGTGCCAAAATAAGTGAAAAACCGTCAAAAAAATAAAACTAAAAACTGCCTAACGGCTAGTTTTTTATCCCATGCGACCGCAAGGAACAACTCCATGCGGTCGCATGGAGTAGCCGAAATCAGGGACGTTGGTCCCTGTGCGGTCGCATGGGCCAACCTCGATTCATTGGATAGATACAAGTTGTCACCCCACTAAGAATTTCATTTATGAAACCACATGTTTCTCATTAGCTTTATGTAAAGTTTTATTTTCTTCCAAACACTATTGGAATATTTCTATCAAATCATTACACTAGTCAATCACTTTTACTAGTGAATCTCTATCATCCTTATAATTATATAAGGGATTTCTTCTTTTTCTCATTCATAGATTTCTTTCTATGATTAAAAAGGTATAGGGATTTATAACTTTTAAAATAAGTTACACTCACAATTCCTCAATTAGGAACACATATGCAATTTAGTAAAGTTGCATCCATAAGTTTTGAACTTCTCATATAAGTTCACAAATATAAATGTTAACCCCCACATTTTTGGGTTATAATTTAACTTAGAGTTCTTTAACTCTCTCATTGTTCAATTCATTATCAAATAGATAATGGCTTTATTGAATGTTTCATGAAAGTTTAAGTACTTTCCAAATAGTAGTCATCAATCCACAATTTTATGAAGTTACAAACAATGTACTTCAATTCAATCACATTTAACCTTGATCACACACAATTTGAACAAAGTCATTATATAGACCAACAACACTTTTCGAGCATAAACCAACTCAAATGGTTTCACTTATTGTAGTGACAAAATCACGCATAAATCATCTCACTTAATTCATAGTATTAATTGAGGCTATCAAACAAGATATGAAAACTTTAACCAACTCATTTATCATGTTTATTTTTTCAAACCGGCACCTCTCATGCCAAGTAATTTCCATTTATTTCCATTGCCAAACCACGTATGCAACTGAAAAAGGTGTATACTTTCATTTAAACTGTAATTAAACTAAACTGTCATTCACATTGAAATGAAGTGCCAGGCCTATAGTTTAATTGCCATAAACATAGAAATCCAATTAAAACCAGTTTACTTAAATTAAATAAACCGACTTAAACACAAACCATTATCTATGAATTATGCAAATTCATTGGCAGTTTATTACAGTAAAAGAACACAATGGTTGAAAAACCCATTCATGCATATGGCCATTCCAACAGACCCAATTCAAAAGAATCAAAATTTCCAAATTTGATGCATAGAATACGTGTTTAAATTCTAAGCCATATGATCATGTATTTTACTGTATATAACATGGAAATTCACATTTTAGAATATTGAATTGCTTTTCTGTTCCTTGTGGCAGAAACCATCCTCTTTAAAATACAAAGAAATCCACACAACTTTCTTTCCAATTTGCAGAACATAAGTGCTAAATCCATTTAATATACATAGAATCATCATATGCAACGGACAAATATACATGAAAAGTTATGCCCTTCATTCACATGAAATCAAAATCGAAATCAAATTCGACTTACCGAAATTGTTGAGAAGACAAATGATTTACCGGATTCATCACTTCATGAATATAGATTCATCACTTGATCATAGTCTTGGTGAATTCATTCTCCATCGCAGAAAATATCGTTTGAGATTGTTGGTAATATATTCCCTATGAGAGGAAATGGAGAAGAAATCAAGATTATGACCAATAACATATAGAACAAAATCAAGACCAAATATCAACTCAACAATTAGAAATAAACAAAATAAGATCATAAACTTATCTCATGTTTCTCATCTATATAGTCTTTGATCTTCCACGTAAAGAATAGGAAGAAACCGATGCAAATAATCACCCAAAACTATAACAACAAGATTAACAAGGCACGAACAAAACCAATATAAAAGTTGAAGGCCCGAACATGATGATCGTTGTCCTCAAACGATATTTGTTCCATCTCCGGTTTGTATAAGATGCTTAAGGGTTTTTCGGCAAATGGTTTGTAGGATTAATCAAGCCTTGTTGTAGAAAATACTAAAGCACCAAGTATTTTTCTACCCAAACTTGAGAACACAAGAAGGAAGAAATGAATTTGGAAGGAGAAAGAATAGATTCTTTCTTTTGTGGAATGAATATAATAATCACTTATCATTACAAATGATTTCAACATATTTTCTATGATCATCACACTTCTATATATAGCCATGAAACATAGTTTCACGAAGTGGTGCCAAAATAAGTGAAAAACCGCCAAAAAACTAAAACTAAAAACTGCCTAACGGCTAGTTTTTTATCCCCATGCGACCGCAAGGAACAACTCCATGCGGTCGCATGGAGTAGCCGAAATCAGGGACGTTGGTCCATGTGCGATCGCATGGGCCAACCTCGGCCTTCCCCGATTGTTCTTCCATTTCATTCCACAAACTTCCCTTTTGGTTTTGAACAACAAATTCTAAACACATTATCCATAGTTTTGTCTCGGATCAAATTTTCCTAATTTCCCCACATCTACCTATTAAAGTTTGTGAACCAATGTACATTATACTAGAAATGAAGACAGCACAAGATTTACAAAACACAAACAGAATCACTTCAGCGTGTGAAAAATAAAATTGCTCGATAAAGTAGCTTACATGAATTTGGTTCCCATGGCAACATGAAGTTTCTTCAGAGTATCCATAAACAGCTCACGGGAGCACACAATCTCTTGATATGCTGCAAGAGGAGGCGGATATGGATGATAACTTCCCGCTGCCATTCCTTGTTCCACCATTATCATCCACTGCCTCGTACTTGCTTTTCGGCCTACACTGCAGGTCAAAAAACCAAGTGCACAGAATTCTTACATTGCTCCATATGTTCGTGGAAAATGTTCGACTGTAAATTAGACAACATTTTATTTTCATTTTTAATACTATCGAGTATTGAACGTGTCAAACAAGCAAAAAGTACCACGAGCCATACTTGCCAGATTGTAAGAGTTGCAGAACTTGTAAAGCAAAAGTTGCACATTATCAGGTAGAAAGGAGAGTGATTCAGGAACAGTCGCCAGAAGTAGAACTCATATTCTTGAGGTTAAAAGTGTGGCATGCAAAAGGGAGACATAAACCATCTTGAATCTTGAGATTTCAACATCAGTAATGTCCTTTGGTTCGTGGGAACCCAAGAACCAAGAAAAATTCATTCTCTACCCCCTCTCTCTCTGTATATATTATCATAAAAGACTATTAAATAGAGTGAAATGAGACATTATAATGAAAATAACACTCAAAGATCTCACCAAAATAATGACTGTATATTGGTCAAAATATTGACCCCAGATCAAAGAAATGATAATAGACAGACATACCAAGTGTGAGAAAGAGGGTTTGCATGTGCAGATAAGAATATAAAAATGGACCTTGGAATCAAAGATCCTTGAAGTCGTAACTGGTCGAGCCGACTTAGCTTGAAACATTATATAAACCTGGCTTGACAAATGAAGAAAAAATAGACTCAGCCAGCCCATTCAGCTGGTGGGTTGCATGGACCTTGCTAACCAAGTCTAGACTGCCTACGAGTCGTTCTTATTTTCTAGTTTATTTTTTAATTTCAGTATTTTTTAAAGCAAAAATAAAGTAGAATTTAATGCTGGTTGTCCTTGCAGCCTATGACAACAGCTTGTAGGCTGGCTCATGAGCCAGATCGTGTGCCCAAATTCGTGCCTGCTCAGCATGTGATCCATTAGTAACGAGCAAGAAAGGATATGTTAGTATTAAGATTTGGGGGTCCATCTTAAAAGGTCAACTTTGTTAAGAGGAGTAGCCCGAGATCTTTATGAATTGGTCTGTGTCAATATTTTTATTCGATGTGGGATTATATCCCTTAACACGCCCCCGCAAGATGATGGCTCATTTGAGCAGACCAATCTTGAAATCCACGTGCTCACTTTTGGAGTCTTAACGGGATGAAATCGCTCGTTGGAGCATAATGGGCTCTGATACCATATTAAGATTTGGGGGTCCATCTTAAAAGGTCAACCTTGTTAAGAGGAGTAGCCCGAAATCTTTATTAATTGGTTTGTGTCAATATCTTTATTCGATGTGGGATTATATCCCTTAACAGTTAGCAAGAAAAAATTCAATTACATTTGTAAATTTTTTTCTCTCAGAATGCAGCGGATCCAATACTGGATTCAAGATCGGACTAAAAAAAAATTTCAAGTTGGACTAAATGAAAAAAAAAAATACATTACACATAAAAAAAATTGGTTATATATATATATAAACTAAATGGGCCAGGGAATGGACCGGGTTATAGCCCAGACCTACCTGCATTCACCGACTCAGATGAACTTTTTGGAGTCACAATTTAATAAAACTTTTGATTAATTTTTATTGTTATCGATCTTGAAGTAAAATTAGATTTCTATAAAGTTTCATTTCTAATTGAAGTTTCCTGTTATGAAATTCAGCGAAATTCAATATTGAAAAATCAAATTCCAGTATGTAATGGCGATGATTTGAATTAATTACCTGGAAACACAATTGTTTTGATATGGAGTTGTTTAAACTGCCGATGAGAAACGTGAAGTCGTCGTCGATGAAGTCGTGATATAATTCCAAAATTGATATGTAATCAGTAAAAATTGAACAACAAAACTCGGCGAAAATTTAGGGAATTCATTTATAAAGAGAAAAAAATGATATCTAACTCGAGATTACACTCATTTTATTGCATTTAATCTATGTCTATCGGCTATTGGTTAGTCACAATTAATTCGAAGATACTACAAATTCACAAAAAAAAAAAATACCTATTTTTATTCAAATATTTCAAACATTGAGTACTTTTCAAAATGTCATGACAAAAGTAGGGTACATGCCAATAATTAATGTATCAATAATTAAAAAATGGACACTTGTAATTAGGAGTTACAATGGGTCGAGTTGGGCCGGTTCGACCCTTAAACACTCGAGCTCAGGTTGTGTCCAAGATAGAGAGCTCAATTCGGACCATAGGATCGTGGGCCTCATGAGCTAGCCGTTCACAAGCAGACTCATTTTATATTTTTTTGAAAAATTAACAAAAAGCCCAAAAAATTTAAACGAAATAAAAAAAGAACCGACCCACGAGCCAGCTCTGGGGTCTTATGAGTCGAACTGACTCTTAAAAAAAAGTGAGCTCGGCTCTATCCATGTATTGTCTCAAGGTGAGCTTGAGACTAGCTAAGTCCACGAGCTGAAGAGTGGCTTAGTTCCCATTTGCCACCCCTACTCAAAATAGAAAAGGAATAAGTGTCTAGCTTGGCTCGTTAAGGGGAAAAAAAAAAGTGAGTTCGGCTCCACCCATGGCTCTTCTCAAGACAAGCTAAGCCAACAAGTCGACGAGCGACTTGATCCTTATTTGCCACACCTACTCAGAATATAAATGGGGTGGGCGTCTAACCCTGGCCAAGGGTGTCATCCCCAGCACGACAAACTCTAAAGTTTTGCCCCGTTCGGTATGTTAAGTATCTCCATTGTGTTCAGGTCAAATTTATAATCTTATTATGATTCAACATGTATGAAAATAATTAAAGAGAAATTACTAAATAAAATCGAGTTGCCTACTTCAGAATTTTTCAAAACTTTGAATAATAACAATAGTAATTATTATTATTATTACCATCATCATGAGCTAAATAATAAAAACTCAATAGCATCATATAAAAATTCTCAATATAAAATTTCCGCGATTTCATGTCCAAATATTTTTATAAATTGCATTTTCATATATCGTGCTATGTTAGGTCATGTTTCTCACTTTATGAGGGTGTTTGAGCCCCGTTATTTTTGAAGAATGTATTTTGAAATAGGAGATTGATAGGGAATGTGTGATTAAAAATGAATGAATTTTTTTTGATTTACGTGTAATATTATTTTAATGAAAAATGTATGATTGAAAAGAAAATAGAGAAAAATAAGAATCAAACATCCCCTATATTTTTCTTCTCGTTAACCTAGATCTAAAGACGAGAAAATTTCTTGCGTTCCCATAATATAGAAACTCTATACTCCCTACCACAATTTAATTGAAATGTGTATGTTTGAGTTCCAATTAAATCCCTACTAATATAAAAGAGGGAATCCGCTGGACACTATTCATTCTTGAAGCATTTTGAATCTTCCTATTTTACCCTTCATTCCTCTTTTATTACCCTTCAATCCTATTTTAAGTGAGGGCTTTTCTACACAAATTGAGGGCTTAATTGTCTTTGACATCCCTACAACATATCTTCTTACAGTCAGTTTCTCATACCGATCCTATGCAAAATGAAACCTGGCAATACGTTTCGTCTCTTACCGCCCTCTCCTTCTCCTTCTCCTTCTCCTTCTCCCCACGCACCGCCTTCTTCTTCTCTTCTCCACCGTCTTCTTCTTCTTCTTCTCGCGACGGTTCTTCGAAGAACACAAACCCTTACAGTCTATCTTCATTTGCTTCGTTTTGGAGTGGAAACGACGAACTTCGGTAAATCATTTGATTTCGTCTACACAAGCATTTTAATTTGTTAATCTTACTTTGGGTGTTGTTTCCAGACAATTTTGGAGTGCTAGCCAGTGCAAATTTGAACACCTGGGTTACTGTTCGTTGGTTGGGGTTTCTTGCGATTCAATTCCTCTGATCTTCGAGTTCAATATTAGTGGTAGAGTTTAAAAAAATCCCTTTGCTGGATTTGATTATTTACTAATTTATGTGTTTCAATTGTTTGATTAATTTCTTTGGGGACTGCAAAAGGATTGGCATATCTACATGAGGATTGTAAGTTTAATTGATGGGCAGGTGTTTTTATATAAAACTGGGAAACATTTATATTTGGTGCCCTTGAATATATTTGATTCTGAGTGGGGTGTTTTCTGCACTTAGGTTATCCAAAGATTATTCATCGGGATATCAAGGCAGCTAATATTCTTCTAGATTTCAACTTTGAAGCAAAGGTACTGTCTTTTATAGTCATGGTTGGAGAATTATGATCTTTACAAATGGCTGCCCTTGAGTTTTCTCTTGTCATTCTCAGTTAAGCAGCGACTCATATCTCATTCGAAAATGAGCAGTAGGATTTAGAAACTCTATTTCCTCATAAAATAGGTCTATTTAGATTTTCCCTGACTACAATGAAATTAGCAACTTAACTCAACTTGAACATGCAAATAATTGATGTAGAGGAGATTGATAAATTTATCTTTTTTATTATGCTTATATTGATGAGCATCATTTATTGTCTCAGGTTGCAGATTTTGGTCTTGCAAAGATTACTTCTGATGTTAACACTCATGTCTTCACTCGAGTGATGTCGACTTTTGGGTAAAACTAATTCTTTTGTGTTAGCTTTTGCTTATTATGATGTTTGAGGTGATTATTTGTCAAGAATGCTGAATTAATTTTCATTTAACCTCTTCCCTCTTTGCCCTGGTTGGGGATCATGATCACTGCTACTTTTGTTTGCACTGTGCTTACTTTTTATGTATTTTCCAACACTTTTAATGGTCAGGTTTTGAACTTTTGTTTCTTAAAAGATGTGTTCTAATACACCTTGGGATAATTTTCTATAACAAGCTGCATAGTAAACTAAATTTTGTTTTCCACTCCGCGTATAAAGAGAAGTTGGAGTTTGGGTCCAATTTTGTACGTAAATAGGGTTTAATATTATTGTTAGACTGGGCGATGCTCTCGTCTACTGGGTTGCTTTTTCAGTTTTATTCGGTGTTCAAATTATTTGAATCAAAGGTGTCATGGCCCTTTCATTGCCTTTGTTATTATAGCTTTTTTTTTTTGGGTAAATAAAAACATATTTGAAATAGAATCATACATCTGAGTACTTGTTTCATAAGTCCTAATTGGGAAAACTTCCACAATGATTTTTGAATAATCGATTTCATCTTCTGCAATTGCTCAATGGTAGATGTCGATTGATTTGTACAGTTTGAATTATTTCTAATTTGTATGTTGTGATTATGGTATTCTCAGGTGGGTCAGGACTTGGAGGAAGATCCTAGAATAAAGGTGTTGAATATGGAATGGTTTGAAGGCAAAAAATGCCTTGACATTGGCTGCAATAGTGGGTTGATCACAATCGCCATAGGTAATGAATAGTTCCATTTGTTCTATGTGAGATTTCAGGATAAAATGAAATAGGTTTTAGGGTTTTCCCCTAAATCATTGTATTTTCAGCACATGAATATTTATGGGTTTATTATGCTATATTGTCCAAATTACCTGTTTTATGATTGTTCGTCTTCAAATGCAAGTAGAATAGAGCTTTAATTATAGATGAAAATTTGTTGAAAGTTTTTTCCATTTCAGGTTTTGGATTGGATCGGGGTTTGAATTGCTGTGTCTTTTTCCTTTTTTCCCCCGCACTGCTACACTGATGATTATTATTATTTAAAATCTTTATGGTGGTTTTGAACTTCTGCCTACAGAATTTATAATTGGAGCTTTTAAGCCCGCTTGCCACATTTCAATTACATTTTCTGATGGGAAGTCCTGAAAGCAAGTATACTCAATTGTCACGGTTTTACAAATTTTTTATTGGTGGGCAATGGCTGTATATTCAAATGGGAGGCATATACTGATATACAAAATGCAAGCTTCTGTTTTTGTTCATTTGTGTAGCTGGTTCTTTTTGGTTGAAATAATTTAAAAAATTTCAGTTCTCTGTATGGGAGTTATGGTCTGTACAAAGGCAATATGGGGGATTGGTGCATGGCAAGCGTGGGGGGGGGTGGTTGTTTTTACAAACCTTAGTATCATATTTTCGGCAATTTATTATTATTTTGTTGCTCCGTTGACTCTTTTGTTGGTACTGGATAGTATAACAACAATTACTAATGTAATTACCTATCTTAACATTTTTTATATCTTGTGGAACTTGATTTATCTATGTTAAGGTACATGCACATGGCGGAGGCATTGTTGTCAGAAACGTGCTTTAGAAATTTTCCAATTGGACCTTGCAAAATGGGGAGGTAAACAGTTTTCCTGGTTGAGTTAATGCTATTTAGTATTTAGTGTATTTTTGAGTCAGAGGATGGGTGGTTGGGTGCCTATTTTATTCTGATTCAGGTGGAGTGTATTGTGAAGGTTTTCAGGAAAATAGTTGAGATTATACAAGTCTCTTTTTGAAATAGTTTATGAATATGATGGAGTGAATTAAACTTTTGTTTGCTCACATATGAATTGAAGATTTACCTAAATGACCAGTCATATCAGTAATGCTGTAGATGGGGTTTCATATGTTTATCCTTTGTGCATCACTTAAATGAAATGAATGGTGATGTTTTATAATTTGTGGAAGTTTATGGTTCTGCATTAGTGATGGCTCTCAGCTTTTAATATCAGCATAAATTGAAGAGCTGCAGACTTTTTATCGACGTTCAGTTGCTCTTTGTAGTTATATCTCAAAATGTAGAAGATTACTCATATTTTTGGTCTGTGGATACAATTAGAATATACATCAATAGTTACGTCTTTTGATATTTCTGACTGGATGTATGTATGTTGGGGTGGTAGTTTAGATGATTTGTTTGAGTAGCTTTATACTTCAGTTTCATTTAGATGTTAAGTTAAACTTCTCAAGAACTCAAAATTGATGTTATAAACTTGTAGGTATTCAAGTGCTTCTCAGACACTGCCTTTTAGGGTCGCCAACTCACCGTGAAGAAAATTGCTATGAATGATTATATTACACACATTTTTAGTTAATGGCGTTGCTTTTGGCCATATTAATTTTTGTGTTTGGGAAGAATAATTGAAAAGTAATGAAGGAAATGAACTGCAAGAATTGGATGGAGTTTGATTCTTGTAGGGAATGTTTGGGAATTTTCCTTGAATACTTATATAATTGGTTAGAACTGATCTGCTATTATGTTTTTGGTTTTTATGATTTCCAGGGAATTGGACTGGAGGAAATGTTCGAAAATGAAAGAGTAATGGAAGCAACTGTCAATGATCGTCTGGGTTTAGTATTTGAATGTTACCATTTTCCTTGCTTATTTCTGTAACTTTTATATTTGAGATGCAAATGATTGACTTGTACATGATTCAAAACAGTAAAAAAGATGATAAAAATGAAACAAAGTAAATGTTTCAGAAGTCTTGAAATAAGACCTCCCCTTAATTTTCTACTTGAGATGTTTTAATCATACATTCATATGGTTGTGACTGCATTTGTTTGTTTGATTTATGTAAACAGGTGAAGGAGATGAGTGGAAGTATAAAGTTCATTTTCCTACCTTCATTTAATGTATATACGCTAATATAACCTTAAAAATAAGACAACCCATGCATTGCGTGGGCCAAAAACTAGTAATATTTATAATCGTTTAATACGCATGTCAATTTTTTTTTGAGGAAAAACATCAATATATTCCCAATAAGGCGAACAAAGTGGATACAAGGAGAAAGACCTCCAACACACGCTCTCCTAAGAGAGATAAAGTGCTACCACAGCCCAAGAAAAATAACAGACCACAAAATAGACCCAAAAACATACAAACTATACACCTCCCAATACAAACAACGGCACAAGAAGTCGGAAAACATCTGCGACTTTACCAAGGCGAGAACCCAACATAAAGTCAACTACGCACTCAGCACTTAAGCACCCCCGCACGCAAGGAAACGGACATTGTCTAGACCTCAACACTGCCAAGCAAACCACGCAACAAACCAACAACAACCCGAAAACCCCAACAACAAAACCAAAGGAAAACAACCAATACACCACCAAACGACACAAGGCAACCACCAAACACCACCACCACCATCCACGGCCAAACTGGAAACCCAGTCCAAAAAGAAAGCCACCGGCTTAGCTCCTTCAGCAGTAGCCCGCCCGTCGGACCCCATCGGATGAAAAGCGCACGCCCGAGGCCAACCACAGCCGGCCACTCCTCGCTCGCCGCCCTTCCCAGCCGAAGCCCACACAAGCGCCACCTCCAAACCTAAGCCAATCATACCACCGACCCCGCCCAATCGCCGCCAGAGAACACCAACATCCGCAGCAAAAAGGCCAACCCCCCAATCAAACCAAGAAAATCCAACCAAACACCTCCAAACCCAAACCCTTGCCTTCGCTGAAAACCAGCCAAAATAGGTACACCGACATAACCCTACCAGCAGCAACGTCCACCACCAAGGCTCGCCGGCCAGACCACCACCCCACCCAACACGGTGCCTGCAAACCAAAAAACCACAGGCAGCCAAAAAACAGGAAAAAAACGGAAAAGGGGAAAAGGAAAAAGGAAAGGGGAAAAAGGGGGGAGCCCAAGCTCCCACCCCCGAACGAGCACTCCAAGACCGAACCCGACCTTCACCTGCCGGAAGGGAGGAAATCCTTCACAGGGAAGGGAAGAAACCTCCACCACGCAGGGGAGAGAGAAAACTTCCACCTGCAGGGGAAGACTTTTTTCAATAAGGATCTTAATTCATTAATACGCATGTCAATTAAACAATAACAATGAATGCTAATATTACTCATTCGAAGGTAATAGATTTGTACCATACCAGAAAACGCCCAACCAACAAAAGTGTTATATCCTTCTTCACTATTTCAACTCTCTTTCTGAACCAATAGAAAGGATTTTTGCGTCCTCTCCCCCGCCTCTAGATAAAAAGCAGAATGCCTGTCTTATCCAATTGGGGATTTCTTAAAATGAATGAATTTTTATTTTTAGGTTAAAAGGTAGTTTGCCAATCCACTCTTTAGCTGAACTTAGCTTTTCTTCCAAATCATTACTTCAAAGCCAAACACATTAGCTTGGCCCAACAAGGAAATGGAAAATAAAAAAAAGGGAAAAATTACCATCAACTCTACAATTAAAGATTAGTTTTCATAAACAAAGGGGTTGAGTTTAAAATTCAAATTTAGGTGATAAATAAAACTATTGTAATTAATAAATTTAATTAAATCTAACAATTTCATTTTCAAACTTTATCATTTTTCCAATCCCTTTCTTTCTCTATCGCCTAGCCACCTGCCCCATCCCTCACCCTTTCTCTACCGCCGTCCTCACTCTTCCACTGATCCTTCCGACGACAAACCTCATGCCTCCACTACTCTTCCTTCTCTCTTTTCCTACCCACCCGCCTCACCCCTCACCCATCTCCAGCATCACCGACCGCACGACGCTTCTCGTCAAGTCGGTGTTGTGACAGTGCTCGCCACTACTTGCAGCACAAGCAACAACGAAAAGCTTTGCCGCCACCAGCATTGCTGCAAGCTAGGTTGAATTTTTTCATTTCACAAAGATGTTGTTCCGATCTTTTTCAAGAAGTAGCAACACCTAGTCGTTGTATGTGCAAGTGGACGGACGCTGCTTCCTAGTAGTGGTGTGTATAATGGTAGGTTATGGTGAGGTGGTGCTATTGATGCAATGTTGATAAGTGTATTTTTACATACTTATTTTACTATCAAAATATGAGAAATTGTTGATTAATATGTTGGAATATAGCTTAATTCTATGCAATTTATGTTTTGTAGGACAAAGTGATGAATGTAGCATAAATAAGGAAAAACAAGTGAGAAAAGACCAAAAATGAGGAAAACGAAAGTTTAAGGACTAAATTGCAACTATCCAAAAGTTGGTTCGGAAGGCAAAACGAAGATATGAAGATTTGAGAGAGTTATAAATCAATTGGATGAGGAAAGAAGACAAATGGATGAAATATAATAAAAAAATATCACACATCAATTTTTAAGCTGAAAAGTTTTGCACTGATTTTCAGCCTCATATTAAGACCAATTTTTTACATATAAAACGACTGAATTCGAAGATAGAATATGAAGCAAAGTTGTAGCCCTTTGACCTGGCTGTCCAACGCATTTTGAATCACCTTAATCGGATATCGAGAAAGAAAGTTATGATAAAAATACTGAAAACTGTCCGAAGAAAAAAATGTAAAATCATGCGGTCACATGGTAATAAATCTATGCGATTGCATAAAAGCCTTTAGCGAATCAAGAGGCTGAAATACTTTATTCCATGCTACCGCATGGATTTATACCTTGTGGTTGTATAGGTCATTTATGTGATGAAATTTTTAGTTTCCTTCTATGACTCAAACTTTTTTGGTAACATATCTTGCACTACTTTTCAACTCTAAATACATCACAGAATGGCCCAGAACGTCGCATTCTTTATTTTACACCATTCATTCATTGATTTGGCTTACTCTGAGAACAGGGAGCTGCTGCAGCGGCGTCACTCAACATCGCTATAGCTGCGATGTGCGCAGAGCAGTGTCTATGATTTAAGCAATGGCATCATCACTGTCTTCGTAGCTTCGTAGCATTGGTAAATTAGATTATGAAACAACATTCATATAGGAGAAATTTAAGCAATGATGTCGTTGCCGCTGCAGTTGAGTTGATCTCGTGAAATGAAGATGGAACAACATTCATAGTGGAGGAATTTGTTACCAGAAATGCAGGTCAAGGTGGACGAAAATGGCAAAGCGAAATCCATGACGACAGCCACGACTATGGATGTAAAGGGAGAGATGACTCAAGGCACTTGGAGGTTTCAATTAGGGTGAAACGCGCAAGGAGTGAAGACAACTTAGTAGAAGATTAGGTCCCTTCTTCACGCATCGTTGTAGGTGATGATGTCGTCGCAGTATTTTGGATCTGGTTTTTGCGATGGAATGTGATGATTATAGATCTGATTTTTACGGTGGTTGTGTAGTGATTTTGGTATGGTTTTGTTGGCTTTTTAAAAGTTGGTGGTGGTAATGCTGGCTATGGTGGTGAGGTGGTAGTGTTGGTGAGGTTGTGGTGATGTTGGCGATGCTGGTGGTTACAAATGGTGGTGGTGATGTCGATGGCGATGGCGATGGCGTGCTGGTGTGAGGTGGGGGTGGGGACGGGTTTGTGACTAATAAATAATATGTATGACCTATAAACATGTTAAATTTTGATTACGTTTATAATAGTGATTCACAATTTGTTAAGTTGTGATTACTTAATTTAATAATTTGCGATCGATAAAAAAATTGTGGCTTGTAAAATTTATAATTTGTGCTTACATGACCCAAAAATTTGGTAGTTTGTGATGAAGAAAGAAGTTGTGACCTATAAAATTTGTGATTTAAGATTGTGTCATCTATAATTGTAACTAGTACGTAATTATGATCATAAATTATATAATATCGTGACCTTAATATATTTAATTAATAAAATATTTTTTTAATTATTTATTTATTTAATAAAATGTAATAAAAACTTGATTTTTAAAATAATAAACCTAATTTCTTAATTTTGAAATTTTATTCTGCAACCACTATTCCCTTCAACAAAATCCGTAAAGAAAATGTTGAGTGACAGCCCTCTCATAGAAGGTGTGGGCCTGAGATCTTTAAAATTGTGACCACATCCCCTTTGTGTAAGGGCTATCAACCAAGATGTACGCCATACACCTAGCAAAACCCATTGTAAACAATCGCGGGCCTCTCTCCTTTGTGAGAAGGCTATAAAAGAGAAAATTACTCAAAACCTTAGTTTTGAAGTTTACAATTCAAAAATAAGGGGATAAATTTTAAAATTCAAAAATCAGGTAGTAATTATCTATTTTTAAATTAATAAAAATAAATTCATCTCTCTCTCACTTACTTACTCTCTCTACAACACAAAACTCATGTATATGTCTCTACAACAGAACTCACGTCTCAATCTCTCTACCATTTTCAACCGCACAAGAACTCCCAATCGTCGACATTATCATCGGAGATTCATGTGAAATAGCCACATTACATTTTAGTTTCAACCATTGTAGTATTTAAAATGATTAGAATTCGAAGTGTTGATGTGAATATAAAAGAGAAGGATAAAGGAAAGAGGAAAAATGATGTCGGATGTTCTTCTTTAGCAAAGAAAGTCAAAATGTTGGCCTCGGGTAGGAAATCCTTGAAGAAGGTGAAATATGATTTTGTGACCTGATTTGTGAGTTTTGTGATATATTTTTACTAATTTATGACCTGATTTGGGTATTTTTGTGACCTATTTTGGGTATTTTGTAATTTGAAAGGTTTGGGACTTATTTGGTGTACTGTTTGATCGATTACTATTTATATGAATTGAACATATTTCCTAAAGTGTGCTAGATTGAATTAGAATATTTGCACATCGTGTTTTAAAATATTATTGCGTTGCTAATTTTATCGGAATGTAAATGATAGTTGATTCTCTGCCTTATGTCTTGTTAATATACTTCAGAGTGGATAAAAATATTAAAGCACAGGACACAAATATGGAACTGATATATGCACTAATATGTGTTGTGACTATCTATTGTTATGTTTTGGAGAATTTGTGACCAAATGTTTATTTGTTAAAAGTCACAGTAACATGTCCGACATTACAGTTGTGCAGGACTGGAGCTAATTAATAAAACCAAGGAATTGGTTCATTGGGAAGATTACTATAACACCCATACAAATTGTCATCACACATTTTGTGAAATTCACTGTTGCTCAAAGGGACATTCTGGAAAACACGTGTTTCTTACTACATGCATTTTAGGGGATAGTAGTGCAGCCACAGTTGATTCACTATATTTTACTACGGGAGGTGAAGCAACCCAACAAGCAGGAGATGTGGTTCAACATAAATGGGAGGTATATTCGGTTATCCATTACTAAATTTTGTTTGGTCACTGGGTTGCTGTATGATGAGGTCGATGGTCGATCGATGTTGGATGAAAAAACCGTCTGCAGTAAAGGATACGTATTTCAGAAACTTAAAAATTATCACAAGTGAAGATGTCAAAAGAGTCTTTCTTTCACTAAATGATGCACCAGACCTTGAAGTGGTTAAGATTGGGATTATTTATCCTATCACCTCGTATCTATTTGCTACTCCCTACTCGAAGGTCTTGGATCAATACATTTTTGCACTTGCAGGCGATTTTTCCACTCTTGAAATGTTCCCTTGGGGTAGGGAGTCCACTTTTTCTTCCGCGGCAAGCCTAGCCTACTTTCGTAAAGTCAACAAGATATTTGTTTGAAACAATATTATTGTTATTATTAAGAAATGGATTATCAAAACAAACAAGTCACTACAGATTGATGGGTATTTTAGTGGCTTTCCAGGTGTGGTTACATGAGTGCATACTTGCACTTGAGGGGAACGTGGCCACAAGAATTTGTAAGAAACATCTACGAATTATGAATTGGACTGCGCACAAACACTCTTCAGTGGTAAAGTTGGAAGACAGAGTGTTTAGAAATGAGAATGTAAGTTCTTAATTACGTTTGAATTGTTATGTAATCATTTGATTAGTTATACGTATTTAAAATGACATATGCTCAACTTTTTTTCCATCTTATGTCAAACGGGTTGTGATAAATGACATTGATCCATCTGAAGTAGAGCTCATGATGCCATACATGACATGTTCTAAATATGAATTTCAGATATATTATGACATGTGACCTGAAATATATTACTTGTAACTTTCCTTCATATATATATTGTGACCTGATTTGTATCATCGTGCTAATTCATTTCGTTGTTCTGTATGTTGGGTAGAATTGACAGATGTGCAGTACTCGAAGTCCAGACAACCAAATCAGAACATTAGGATCTCTAAAATTCTAGTGGGCAAAAGTGAGTCTACTCCTCGTTGTTAAAGGCACATGTTCAAGATTCAGACGACAGCCGCAAAAATAGACGGGGGCTGCTAGCTCTAGCTCTCCTGCTCAGCCTCATCCTGTCTATTATGCTAATTGTTCATGTGTCAAAGTTAAGTAATTTCATTTTTTATAGACTTAATAAACCATTTTATATACAATTCTACTAACTGCAAAATTTTTCAGAAAAGTGGTCGATTGAAGCTGTTGATTGATGAGGAAATAACCAAGCTTTAAGTGGATAACAAAGGGCTAAAAGATAAGATTTTGTCGATGAAGTCAAAGCTGTCTAACATGAATGACAAAATGCGCCATTCAAACAGTTTTTTAAAGCTCAATGAGGTCATTCGGAGTCAGAATGTGTTGAAAGATGGATAGAACGATATCAAGTCGTCTCTTAAACCTTTTGTTGAATCTGTGTCTAACATTTTATCTTCGGTGATAGAGGAAGTTCAGACGAAATTGAGTGGTAAATATGGTTCTACAAAATAAGAGCCAAAAGTTGATGATATGGTTAAAAGAAAAAGCAAGGTTCACAGGGAACCTAAGTCAAAAAGTGATAATGTGGTTGAAAAAAGGACAAAGGTCACATGGCACTTGAGTCTTCACATTGTTTCCATGATGACTACGTACTCCAATCTTCTTCATTTGATCTAGGTGTTGGCTACTCACAGAGTCTTAAAATCGCTGATGATGCATTCTTTGCTAGTAAAGAAGTGCACGAGCATGTTGATGAGGCTATTGCGCGAGTGTTGGAGTCTACTCAATGTCATACCGAAGATGTCAGTTTAACGAAACATTTAGTATTTCATATTATAAATTCAAACTGATTATCATACACTAATTCAAGAACCTTTCTTTTTATATTTTTGAATCAGGAAGATACGCATGCACCTCTATCATGTAGACTACACATGAAGAAAGCACAAAAGCTATCAAAAACTCTGTAGTCACCTTTTGTTAAGGTTGATCCACATCATGCCGCTACTGGATCAAAATCTAGCATCTGGAAACATTGTGTTCCAAATTTATTCGAAGGGAGTCAATAGTGCAGACCTGAGTTCATTCCAGAATTGGTTTAACAGAGGATACAAGCCCAAGAACAGGTACATGAAATGTAGATTATAAGTGTTTTTGTGTCAAGTGTGACCTGTCATTATTTGTTTGATGAGTGCATACATGTGTGTACAGGGTAAAGTTCAGCGATGAAGATAATGTGATAAGTCCTCAATTTATGTGTGGCAATGTTCCTGTTCACCATAAAACTTGGTGGCATACGTTGATCAATTTTAATTCATCATTGAGCAGCGGGTACAATATTGCTACCATTTTTTCACATATGCATAGTTCACATTACTTATGTATGCTCTTTATTATTACATCACATGGATGCATGCTTTCATTACATAAGACAACTTGTCAAGTTTGGTGAAGGTAATGAGATAAAAGCAACAACTACAGACTGTATATTTGATTTGATAATCTGGACTTTATACTCCAAATTTGTTCAAGATCCAAGCATTGTGAATGTGAATGACGACCTAATCAAAATCATCAATGGTGAACGGTTATCATTTAATACTGCTTGGAGAGAAGTTGAATTTGTGTTGATGTCCATTATGCTTACAAATCATGCTCATTGGATGTTGGAGCAGCTTGGCATTAATAACCACATTCTGTACATATTCAATTCAAGTAACAAATCTTACAATAATCATGACAAAATGCCAATGTCATTTGATGATGCGAATGTCAGGCTTGAAATTGCAGTGTTGCTATTAAAAAATAGACAACTGTGGCAGGTTGGAAGGGGAAAATCAAAGTCAGATGACTGAGATAAAATTAAGTATAATCTAAGTGAAAGAGAATCATGAAAACTCAATGTATTTCCAATGAATGATGTACAATTTATATACAGCTACTAGATTGGAGAACAAGCCAATAACTAAACACGTGAGGAGGAGAAAACTGAAAGAATAAAATCTGTTACAATAGAAAACAATGTGGTCCCGGAAGCTGATGGATAGTGGTCCCAAGGATCTGGTGAAATCAGTAGATGATCAAGATCAAAATAAGCCTTGATTAATTATGATTGCATAAACATTTTAACACCTCCCTTCAAGCTGGAGTTTGGTTCTTTACTCCAAGCTTGTCCTTGAGAGTCAGGAATCTGGTTTGAGCAAGTGGTTTTGTTAATAGGTCAGCTATCTGATCTGAAGAGGGGATATATTGTATCATCAGTTTTCCTTCCAGGACTTTGTCGCGAACGAAGTGAACATCTAGCTCAATGTGTTTGGTTCGAGCATGATAAACGGGGTTAGAGGCCAAAGCACTAGCACTGAGATTATCACACCATAAGATAGGTAGTGAGTTAGGACATAAACTGATTTCCTTGAGCAGAGACTCAATCCAACTTATTTCTGCAGCAGCTTGAGCCAAAGCTCTGTATTCTGATTCGGTGCTGGATCTTGCCACAACTTGTTGCTTCTTGGAAGACCAGGCGACCAAAGTATCTCCCAAGTAAATACAGTAACCGGCCGTTGATCTTCTATCATCAGGGCAGGAAGCCCAGTCAGCATCAGCAAAACCCGTTATGGTTATTCTTTCACTCCTTTGGATCCATAATCCTTGTTCAATTGTTCCCTTTAAGTATCTAAAAACTCTTTTGACAGCTCTCCAATGTAGGTCTGAAGGACTTTGCAGAAATTGGCTAAGTTTGTTCACAGAAAAAGCTATGTCAGGCCTTGTGTGAGCCAGATATTGTAAACCTCCTATTGCACTCCTGTATAGAGACGGATCAGTCATTTTCTCTCCTTCATCTTTGGATATGCATCTGCCAACAGCCATTGGTGTTGTACAAAGCTTAAGATGTTCAAGACTGAATCTTTTTAACAGATCATTTATGTACTTGGTTTGAGTAAGATACATTCCCGAATTATCTCTTCTCACTTCAATACCCAGAAAATGATGCAGCTCACCCAAATCCTTTAGCGCAAACTGCTTGTTCAGATTGTCAATAAAACTTTGCAACATCTTGTGATCATTTCCAGTTATCACTATGTCATCAACATATACTAGAAAAAATTACCTGCCTTTGATTCATGTGAAAGAATAGGGAGCAGTCTGCCTTTGATTTTATGAATTTCCATTTCAGAAGTGTTTCCTTAAGCTTGTCATACCAGGCCCTGGGTGCTTGTTTCAACCCATAGAGAGCCTTTTCAAGTTTACACACAGAGTTAGGACCGGCTTCATTAATAAACCCTTCAGGTTGACACATGTATACCTCTTCATTCAGCATGCCATTTAAAAAGGCATTGTTGATATCTACCTGCCTGATGCTCCAACCTTTCGAGACTGCAAGTGTAAGGATGATTCTTAGATTAGAAGCTTTGATCACAGGGCTAAAAGTTTCATGAAAGTCAATTCCCGAAGTTTGAAGGAACCCCTTTGCAACTAGTCTTGCTTTGTGTTTTATCACTTTTCCTTCAATATCTCTTTTGATTCTGAATACCCATTTGTTTGTTATGACTTTATGATTTGGAGGTGGTGGCACCAGCTTCCAAGTTTTGTTCTTCATGAGAGCTCTATATTCATCTGTCATTACTTTTCTCCAGTCTTTACTTGCTAAAGCTTGATTTACATCATCAAGTTCAAGATCATTTTTCAATGTTTTGCAGTGAGTTGAGTAAGCCTTTGGCTTGAAGATACCTGCCTTACTTCTGGTAACCATAGGGTGTTGTCTGACTGACTCTGCTGCATTTTGTTCTTCATTAACATCTGCAGTTGTGGCTGGAATTTCAGCTTGAACATGCCCTTCTCTTATCACATCACTTTCACCAGATTCTTGTATTTCATTTTCATTTGCTGTTTGAGTTTCACTCTTAGATATTCAGGTTGATGAAGTTGAAGAGGCCTGTCTGTTGGGGAAGCATCAGGATGGACTATATCAGTTGAGTTTGTTGGATCAGTGGCTTGATAGGTATAAGGTAGATACTGAATAATGATGTCTTTAGTTTGCAGGTCACTCTTTTTATCAAGGAAACCAGACTTGAAGGGAAAGTCATTTTCATTGAAAATCACATGTCTTGAAATGTAGATCTTTCCAGTAGGACTAAGGCATTTGTAGCCTTTATGGGAGTTAGTGAAACCAAGGAATACGCATTTTATGGAATGAAAATTGAACTTGTGATCTTGATAGGGCCTAAGACAAGGGAAACAAGCACATCCAAAAGCTTTAAGGCACTTGTAGTCAACCTGCTGATGATTCAGAATTTCAAAAGGTGATGCTTTATTGAGAACAGAAGTGGCTATGTGAAAGGCTTCCCACCAGTAGTGTAAGGGCAAACCAGAATGAGCCAGAAGTGTAAGGCCAGTCTCTGTAATATGTCGGTGTTTTCTTTCAGCTCTACCGTTTTGAGCTGAGGTATGGGGGCAGGAAACTTTCATTTCAATCCCAGACTGTAAGGCTAAGTTAGTAAAAGCTCTAAACTCACCCCCCCCCCCCCCCAGTCAGACTGAAGTGCCTTTATTTTCCTTTCAAACTTGTTTTCAACTAGACTTTTAAACTGAGTAAATTGAGTTAAGGCTTCAGATTTAGTTTTCATAGGATAGATCCAGGTATATCTGGTGTGGTCATCAATGAAAATTATGTAATACCTGAATCCTGAAGTAGATTGAGTGGGTGCAGGCCCCCACACATCTGTGTGAATAAGATCAAGAGGAGCTAATGCACAAGAGTTCGAAAGATTGAAAGGCAAAGCATGAGATTTCCCAAGCTGACAGGCATCACAGAATTGACTCATTTCATTAAATTTGAACTTTTCATTACATGATTTTAGAACTTGTGACATTACAGAACCTGAAGGATGTCCAAGTCGTATATGCCATAGTTTTAATTTGGGCTCATTTTTTGCCTCAGATACTCTAGATTCAGCAACAAGAACAGAGGAATGAAATTTATTTTGGGTAAGAAACTCTTGACAGTAAGGCTTTTCATCTTGATTTGGAGGTTGAAATTGATATAGTCCATCCTTAAGCTTCCCTTCCAGCAGCACCTTCTTCGAGATTTTGTCCTTGACAACACAAAAACCAGAATAAAACTCCATTAAGACATTGTTATCAGCAGTTAATTTTGAGACACTTATCAAGTTTTTCTCGATTTCAGGTACAACAAGAACATTTTTGAGAGCCAGTGACTTGTTATTTAGTGTACCAAAATGATTTGTGCCAATGTGGGAAATATGAAGCTTATTACCATTCCCAACAGTAAGGCTCTCCTTACCACCAAATTCACGTGACTCCATCAGATTTCCTGTCTCACCAATTACATGATGACTTGCTCCAGAGTCTGCAAACCAGGCAGGGTCTGTAAGAGTGTTTGGTGAAGCAATGAAGGCTGCTGGTCCAGATGAATTTCCTTGATAGTGCATCTCAAGTTTGGAGCCCATATACCTATCATCATAGCGATTAAAGCATTTGTCAGCTAGATGATTACTCATCCCACAGATTTGACATGGTCCCTTACTGCCTGTTGTTCTTGCTCCTCTTCATCTGTTTCTACCGCCTCTATTGATGTAGCTTCTTCCACTAAAGGTGAACCTTCCACCTCTGTTAGCACTTGGCCGGTGTACAAAGTTTACTGATGATTGATTCAGGTTTACTGAGGCAAGACCATTCTTCACAGCATTCAGGTGTTCAATCCTACTTTCATAGGTGATGAGTAATGACTGTAACTCATGCCAAGAGATGGTTTCTCTACTATTGATTTGGACTACAATAGGAGTGTAGTCCTCATCTAAGCCAGCCAGTACTTGAGTGACAAGATCACCATGAGGAATCGTTTTTCCAGCAATTTCCAGATTGTCTGCTAGCTGTTTTACGGTGTTGAGGTATTGGTCAACTGTCATGGAACCTTTCCTTGTCCTTTAAAGTTCACTAATAAGGAAAGTTATCCTTGATTTGTTCAAGACTCCAAAACTTTGCTGGACTGCATTCCAGAGTTCACATGAGCTTGATGACCCCATTACTCTCATGGCTATTTCTGGTGTCATTGAGGAGTATAACCAGCCCATCAATAGTTGGTCAGTGGACATCCATTTCATATAGTCTACATTGGGAATCATCTCCACAGTTGTGCACGCAGAGTCAGTAGTTTGAGTAGCTAGAAACTCAGCTGGACAGGCTCTTGTTCCGGTAATGAAACCTTCAAGATTATGACCTCTAATTACTGGCATGATCATGTTCTTCCAGAGAAGAAAGTTGTTTCTGTCCAGCTTTACAGGAGCAACTTGAGAGAGATGAATTCCAAGTGATGACTGCTGATTGCCTCCCACCATTGAAGACATCAGAGTGCTAGAAGTAGGTTGTGCTGACTGAGCATTTTCATTTGATTCGGTGTTAGCCATTTCAGGCTCTGATACCAAGATAAAATTAAGTATAATCTAAGTAAAAGAGAATGATGAAAACTCAATGTTTTTCCAATGAATGATGTACAATATATATACAGCTACTAGATTGGAGAACAAGCCAATAACTAAACACGTGAGGAGGAGAAAACTGAAAGAATAAAATCTGTTACAATAGAAAACAATGTGGTCCCGGAAGCTGATGGATAGTGGTCCCAAGGATCTGGTGAAATCAGTAGATGATCAGCATCAGCATAAGCCTTGATTAATTATGATTGCATAAACATTTTAACAAACTACTGTTGATGGAATTGTTTTCACGATAGATTATGTTGATAGTTGTTCAAAGTAAGACAAAAAAGGTGTTTTATGATGTAGTCGATAGATGTTATCTTTATCTTTGTAATATGTTTTAGAATTGAATGTAAATTTGTTTTTCTCAAGTAGTTGGTACAAAAGAGGTGAAACTATTGGTCTTTATGTGTATGGTTTTGTTTATATCATTTAAGTATTTTATGGAGGTAAAAGTTTATATTTGCACAGTCTGAACAGGTTACAAATTATCACAAATGGTCATAATTGCAAGTCACAAATGGTCACAAATAGAAACAGTTGGTCATAAATGGTCATATATACTTAACATGTATGATTTATACATTTGTCATAAATAATATACATAGAATTAGTCACATCTAGTCGAAGATGACATTCAGACTCGGTTAAATTACTCAAGTCAATCAACTTCGAATTTTATTCATAGTTGGTCACAGATGACCACAGCCAAACAAAAAACATATAGCTTGCTATTGCCTTTTGTGCTAAAAATTGTCATAGATGGTCACAATCATCATAAACAGAGCCACAATCAATGTCTGTTTACACTGCCCATCCCAGAAACACGCGTGACATCCTAAAATGTAATCTAACTTCTATGCATAAATCTGTCAACTCATATAATCCAAACAATACATAGTTTGGCAATAAAATGAAACAATTTGCAATTACAAAGAATATCCTTGCATAAAAAATAAAAATTACTACGCTAAGCTATTTAAATTTCTTTGGATCTTTCTTTGCTTTCAATTTGCTGTTGTTCTGGTTAAGTGGCACCATGTTTCCACACGCTCGACGATTGTAACCGAATTCAATGCATCTTCTATATTTCATAACTTGTGATCTCTCACAAGCTGGCTTTTTCCTCCTCTCAATAGGCAGGCCAGAACTTCTCTTTTGGGTTAGAGCAAGTACAACTCTACTATTCATATCTTCCGACAAACTGCATTCTGATTTATTAGCTACAGGAAAGACTATTTCTTTTTAGGTATTTAGATATGCATCTCTTGTGTAATACACCGAGCAAAAGTCATACACATCTAGTTTCAATATTGTTATCACTCACAGTGCACGTGGACAAGGAAGTTGATCCACTTGAAATATCCTACAATTACATGTATGTTGAGTTCTATCAATCATGTAGGATGAAGAAGTGTCCCTCACTTCAAACAAAGTGTGACTTGCAGGTGAAATCTGAAAATAAAAAATATTTAAAGTTATATCTGTGATCAACATAATATACATAGTTTGCTATTTTTACCTTTAGATTTCTCACATCATTACTCGTTTCCCTCAGCAGCTTCTCATAGTTAGTTGCAAGTTTTGTGAAAGTTCCATGTGTGTTATCCATATTCTTAGAAAATCAAGATTGAATTGTTTGCCGCAATGATTCTAAAAGTGATTGAATAGGATAGTTCCGTGTCACCATCGTGACTGCATTTACAGATTCTACTATGTTTGATATCATATTAAAGTATTTATTGTTTGGTATGTGCAATCTTGACCTTTTTCAAATCTAACATTCGTCTAAAATATAATTTTAGTTATTAGATAATATATATTCAAGCATAAGTAACAACAGGTCACATACGGTCACAATTAACTCTAAAAGTTTTACATATAGTCAGTATTATTACAAAATAGGTGACAGATAGCCACATTCATAAAATATATCATGTTTCAATTGTAAATGAGGCTACATACTAAATATCTACCAATATTTTTCATTCATAATCATGTTTCAATTTCATGTAACAATAAATGAAATATAGTTCGTACATTAAACATACATGATCATATATATTCACATACATTTCATAATATCAAAGAACAAGTCACGGGAAGTCATAATATATGTTAAGACACTCACATACCAAATATCTACTGATCTCTTCATTCATTGAGTCTAATTGCTGCATTTGGTATTCAAATTCATCCATTATATACTCTCTGACAACATAATTGAATGCATGTGTAGCATTGTGACCTAATTTTGCATAATGAGTCTTCAAATTTTTAAGTAAACGGTATGAACAGATCTCATGCATTTCCTCTGGATATGCAAATTCAATGGCATTTCTTATGCTATTGTGTATATTTGATACCATATATAATCTGTCTCTCAAACCATATGCCATCTTCAACATCTTAAGAAATCATCTCCATGACTTATCATTTTCATTATCCCCAATCCCAAAAGCTAGTATGAAGTTGTTATTATTTGCATCTTGTGTACAAACCGTGAAGAGTGTACCCCCAGAGTGGCCATTTAAATATGTGTCATCAACTACAATGATTGACCTACAATATTTTCAACCAGCGATCAATGCACCTAAAGTCATAAAATAATATTTAAATCTATTTAAATGATCTGCTTCTAATCTTGTGACTGTCCACATGTTCATCCGTTCTAGCATAAAGAAATGAGACGGCATCAACTGAAACGATGTCATTGGATCACCTCTAATCAATTTTAATGTTTGTTCACATGATCTCCACGCTTTCACATAATTCACTGATACTCCATATTCATGTAACTTGTCATTCGAGATATCATTAGGAGTGTATACTGTACGTGAAGAGGTGCGGTTTAACACAATTGAGCTAGATGCTTGCCGATAAGATCTTAAAACAATATTCATCGAGCACGTGTGACAATTATACATTTCCTTAATCTTAAGCATTTTTCGTGTCTCCTAAGCGTGAAGATCTAAATATCCATTTGCATTCATTATGCAGATATTTTACCACGTACTCCTTCTTGTTCGATCTCAACACCTTATATTGAAACTTGTTTTGTATAGCATAGAACGCTGAGGTCATTTTTAGTACGTCCTTGTTGCGAAAAATATTTCCCTCCACTAGTGCTCTAGCATCTGCTTCGGATACCAATGTCACATCTTCTTCAATATTTTCTTTGTCAACGGTCACCACTGAGTCACAAATTTCTTGAGCTATTTGTTCTAAAGAAAACACACTAGCTGATGACTCGACGGAAGTAATCTACGAATCAGGCATTACCATGAAACTGTAGTGGTAAAATCAACCATAATAAGATAACTCGATACAACTTCATCCAAAGATTTTAACCTCAAATATGTTAGGACATTATTATTGCTCAGAACCGAGCTGGAGGTAAACTAGAATCCAAAGAATATGTCATTATCATAGCTAAGTTTGCAACATTAAGCCACAATTCTGAAAAAACAAGTTCGACCAATTCATCATACTTGCATGTATCATTTACTAGTATAAGTGACGTGTGAGCTCTGTACAACATGCAAACGTGCAAAACTAACATTCTTAATCATGCACGGAAAATCTAATTCCTCTACAACCGAACTTCAATTTCTCTCGAAAAATGAAAATCAGAAGTATATCTATAGAATTGTGACCTCATTCATTGATCATGGTTTAAAATCGAGGATTAACGATGATTATACGTTTACCTTCGAAATCAGACCACATCGGTTCAGTTTTTGCTTTGGGAAAATTCGATTCCGCCACAGCCAGTTTCAACTTCTCCAAAACAGTAAAAATCAGAAGTATTTCGACGGGATTGTGACCTTATTTGTTGATTGTGGCTCGAAATCGAGGATAAACAGTGAATTTTTGTGATTTTGGAGATGTTTAACAAAATGGGTTTGGAGAGAGAAAGTGTCGTTTGGTTGTGAGAGGATTGTGAGAAAAATCTTTTAAATATAGTATAGTAAGATTTGTAGGAGTTAATTTGGTATATTATATTTAATCCGAACTTAGTATATATTATATTATAATTATATATTTAATATTATGATTTAGCACTTGATTTATGAAAATTTTTATGGAGTTCGTCAATTTTGAAATCTGGTTTTATAATGTAGTAATTATGTAGTGTTCCCGTTGTCAAATCAATGGCCCTACATGTGGAGAGATAAAGCTGCATGGAAATGATGGAATTCACTTAGGGTGCGTTTGATTGTAAGGGTGGAAAATGGGTGGAAAGAAAATGAATTTCAGGGAAAGTAATTGCCTAGAAATTGTTTTGCAGGGAATTGTTAATTAAGTGTGTTTGATTGGTATAATTTTCTACATGAAAAATTTTTAAATTTTGTGTTCGTTTAACTTTATTTTACATGGAAATTGTCCATTAAAGTGATATTTTTTTTTCACAATTGGTTATAAAATTTGTTTTCACTACAAAATAGTAAAAAAAAAAAAAATTGTTTCCTAAAAAATCATTTTTTTATCAAAGTTTAGCGTTCGTTTGACTTTGTTTTATATGAAAATTGTCCATGAAATTGAAATTTTTTTTTACAATTGGTTATGAAATTTGTTTCCATTGCCAAAAAAAAAAGTAAAAAAAAAAATTAGAACCTGGAAAACAGTTTTCCCACCAAAAAGGTGGGAAAACCATTTCATCCATTTCAAGGAAAAGGGGGCGCGTGGGTCTAGGGTGGGAAAATATTTGGGTGGTAAAATTTTGTCCATCAAACACCATTTTTTGAGGAAAATGGAAGTCCTTTTCTAACTTCCAAGGAAAATAATGCCCATCAAACATATCCATACTTTCTTGCTGAAATGGCATTTATTAGGGAAAAAGTCTAACCTCAAGTATTTGAAGTACTTGTACACATTTTCATCAACTGTCATGTTTGACTACTCTTAAAGGGCATATTTGGTACAGTATTTGTCTGAAACTTGTTAGATATCATGTAATTCAAAAATGAGTTGCAAAAAAGCACAACCAGACAACCAGACGGGCTAAATAACAAGTATTGATCAACTTAGCAAAACATGGACTTAAATGGATATGATGCTCATAAAGTCTCTTTGAAGTGTGTTGAAGAAGTGGTATGGAGGCTGCCCGGTGTAACTGTGAGTCTGTGATGCATTTGGTTCTTGATGTAATTTGTTTGATTTTCATGTTCCTGCTGCATGACTTTCTTTTGCTTGAGGCTGCCGCGTCAAGGGTTCGAATCCTGAAATATGGATTTGACCATTGGGTAAGTGCAAGTGTACAAGTAGCCTTCCACCCTGTATCCTTGGAAGCATAACCTGCGATTTACCTCCTTCACCAAGGCCCAAGGCAAGGCAGGTGGGGGCCGCTAAGGATGCGGTTCATCCTTTTAGATTTCTTCTCTTTTATTCGATTCAATCTCTTTCTATAATTATAATTACGATAGTAAAAATATCTATAAGAGAATGGAAATTTTATGCAATTACATTTATTTCGGTGGATTTGTCGTGTTATTTTTTCCTTTTGTAGTAAAGTATCATGAGTAAAAAAAAATCGTAAATATGTTTTTAGAAGCAATAAATGTCGAGAAAAACATTGAGAAACAAATAGATATTAAGAGGGATTTCGAAACCTAACATTTTTCAACTTTACACACAATTTCATCTTAGATTTCACGTCCTATAAAGAAAAACTGTGTGAGAGTAATTCAATGGTTGCTAAATTAGTCCATCATGTTGAAAACTTGTCTACTCATCCAACCTTCTTCATCAATAAAAGACATGCTTGTTAACCGAGTCAACTCGTCCACATTCAACTTGTTCGCCCATTTTACGCGCCCTGCAGTATTTGCTCCAACTCCTCGACATTTATACTCTGCAAAAGTTAATTGGTACCTAGATTTGTTCAAACAAGGAAAGAAAAACATTAACAAATGCAAGTTAATGACGTTTCACAATCAGTAACGACAAGACTTGAAACCAAGCCATCTTACTCATGGCCAGATGCAACTTCCCAAGCACTCCATCCTTCAGGAACAAGAATATCAGACATTGTGGTGTTATAAAATACGACACGAGCATAATCTCTCCATGCTCTTCCCAAGAATGTCTTTCCGTTCCCAATTATGTTACACTCCTTAAACACGAATCCATTTGTCTCATGAGGACTCGTTCTTGATTGCGCTGTTATGAATCCTGCTAGTCCATTTAACACGCCTGCGGTAACTGATATTGTGCATCTCTGCAAAGAATGTAAAACCCAAATTCATGTCTGAATTTTGTTTAGTATTGTTCAGTACTATGTACAAAACACTGACGTTTTGTTTACCTCATAAATTGATTGGCCAGAACCAAAGATGAAATCGACGGCTCCCTGGATACTGCAAAGTTTGAAGTAGTGTCTACCTTGAACATCCCACAATGTATCTTGCAATCCCAAAAATCCACATCGATAAAAGGATGATTTATCTCCAGATATCTTTGCTGCCACCGCTGTCCTCATCGGGTTACCAGAGCTCCCCGGGGGACGGTTGTAAGAATTCTGCATGAAATCTCACATCAAAACAAATCCAACAGAAGTAAAATTAGCTAAAATCTTGTTCATTATACTAAAGTAAATACGAAAATTCTTACTGTGAAGGTTATACTTTTGACGATTATGTTATCTGCATCAGAAGTAAAAGTAGCACTCGTTGCAATTGAATCATGATTATCCCATACTACGTAAGTTTTCCATTTTCCTTCTCCTTTGAGGAAGATGAATGGCTTGTCATAAGGAATTTTCACAGCTTCTCTGCATAAAGGGATGAAAGCATTAAAAAACCGACAAAAAAAAAATCTTCAAACACTTGTATAAAAGGAGAAAACGTATATATTTACCTGTATACACCAGCTTCGATGTATATACAAATCCACTTATTGTTGTTTGAAGGTACAGAATCAATGGCAGATTGGATAGTTTGGAAATGACCTTTACCTGACTGATCGACATAGATTGTTCGATAAAACACTGATTTTCTTCGAGGGTGTCTATGCAATTTGGCATCTGTGCCACTCAAAACTACGAACAGAACAAGAATTGCACGTAACAACCTTAGCAAAGATGACATTTTTACTCTATAAGATCAAACTTTTTGTGGGAAACTCGTAAGATTTTGCAACCTTTTACAAACTTTAATATTGATGGAAACTGGTAAAGTCAAAGAGCAGTGAATGAAAGTGTGACTTCTCAAATAATGAACAAAGTTTTGAGAAACTGAGGTGTGAATAAACATAAACTTCAAGATTCTTGAACTCTTTTTATATTTGTGAAAAACAAGGATTTCATAGGAGGTTTATTGTGTAAAACTATTTGTTCCATACATAGAGCAATCAAGAAAGCACTTTTTTAGGGAGAGTGTTAATATGACTTTTAAGAATATGCCATAAAAGGAGAAGGAAATAGAATTAAAGAGATTTTAGATAGGACTAATTGGATATTCTATCAATTTAGAATGCATAATTCTATGAGGAAAATGCAGAAAATTAATTAATGTATTTTATTTGAGAGAAGGAAAAATATGAGGGTTTTTTTAAAAAGGCATTATTAGTGGAGAAAGTGAATAAAGGTAGCATTTAATTGAATTTATGACGAGGGAAATGTGGGGATTTGATGAATTTCAGTTGAAAGTGGAAGGCTACAAATGAAAAGCAAATTGTCGAGGAAAAGGGACGTAGAAGCCAACCGAATAGAAAGATGCATAATTTTGAGTTATGATGTCTCGATCACGGCTCGATAATGTACTTTAGTAAAATGTTTGATGCATTAGACTGAATAAAATTAAGCGAAATATCTAATAAATTTTGTTATATAACTAATATTTCTTAATCATGTTCAGTTTAATGTACCAAACATTTCTTTTAAAATAACTGTTTGTTTGTTTGTATTTTTTTTTTTTTTTTTTTTTTTTTTTTTGTAAAGAAGCATTACTCACAGAAATTTCACATAATGGACACAAAGGGCCGACCCCACATGTATTTTTTTAAAAATAGCGTAGGGCCCACCTTTGTGTCTACTCTGAAATTTTCGTGAGTAATACGGAAGCATTACTCTTTTTGCTCTCTTCAAGAAGGAGAAAACGAAAACTAGATTAAGCTCTAGTACATTTAATGTCACTCAACATCATGACTCTTCACGAGTTTCAAGTGAATGACATCAAAAGAAAAGATGTCGCCGTCGAGTATTCCAAATAGAGGGTATAAAGAAAACTTTAAAAAGATGAGCAAGATCCCTCACGTTAATTTTTAAGTATTTCAGAATTTAGGATGAAATTATGTACAAAGTAGCTTGCCCATTTTTGGCTTTTTATCCTCTAGCCTTTCTTTATCCACATGCAACATGTGGCTGTTTTCATGCCAAAACACTAGTTCTTCTTTCCTATGGCAAAAATCATGAAAGAAAATCCATGATTCTATATGCCATTAGAGGTGTCCAAAAGTCTCGAATCGAATTGAGCGATTCTTCATAAGTTAAATACCTGAACGAGTACCCTAATCGATAACAGATAGATTTAAATCGGGTCTCGGGTCTAGACCAAGAATCGAATAATCAAACAAGAATTGAAACTAAATAAATTTTTTTTTTATATTGAATTAATTAAATTATTTTATTTTGTTCTAAACAAATTAGCAAATTAATTAAATAAATCAGATGATTTCATAATAAATATATATGATATTTTTTAATTAAATCTTATTGGTTGAATAATTTTTAGTTTATTTGTGCCTGTTAATTGTGCATTTTCAATTATGCTTATAGAGTTTCTTACCTTGACAAATCAAACAATTGATGATTAAATCAAATAATTGATAAGTATTACTAGTACTTAAAAATATTTTATTTTTATAATTTTTAATTTATATTTCATTTTCTTTATACATGCAGGCTGGTTGAAATAAATGAATTTACTTTATGCAGTGATACTGTAATATTAATATCTATTTTTTTTGTATTTGTATGCATTGAATTAATCTTATTGAACAAATAGTTGTTTATATGTTTTTGAATTGAACTACGTTAATTTATAAAAGTTACGAATGAAAATCATTAATTGTATTTATGTAATATTACTGTAAATATTAAAAAAATTAATTATGGTACGAAACCGAACAGAACCAAACCGAACCCAAACGATTCCATAATTATATTTGGATCCGATGATTCCATTTATTAAATACCCAAAAATTTTGAATCGATTTGATTCTCTTCAGAACCGACCCGCAGACAGCCTTATATGCCATGATGTTCAAATTTGAGAGTTCAAAACACAATTTTTATTTATATTTCTCGCATAATATTTGACAACGCCAATTTTTGCAAGATTCGAATAGATTATAACAGTTCAAATTATAAATAAATAGTAATAGATAATAAATAAGCATAAACAGTTTTAATTGATCTTATATCAAATTTACTATAGTTATTGCACCACAATCAATTGTGGATCCATCCGCACCCGATATCCAAGAGCAAACTGAGAAGTCAGAGAGTCCACAATTATCTGCTTATGGCACTGATGATGAACTAAATATAGAGCCCCCTATTTTTCAGAATGATAGATGTGCAAACAGAAGTAAAGAATTATGTAGAAAATCTAAATTTGAAGTGAATGAGTTCACCTTCCCTAACAGCTAAGCATTGGAGTTCTCGCCTGTCTAGGCGTGTACTAAAAGACTAACAGAGAGTTCAATTTTGAACAACTATGCAAGGTTTTACTAAGAAAAAGACAATGCTGAGACACCAACATAACATGGACAAGTGTTTAATTTCGAGAATAAAGTCGAATACATTTCTCTAGGATTGGGAAGTGAAAAATAAATAGATCGGAAATATAGATAAAACAACTAACAGAAACAAAATCAATAGGGCAGAAAATTGTCGTTCAAAACAACAAACTTCCTATTTCAGTACTTGATTGGAGCAATAATATCGAGTTGACCACCAAGTTTCTCCTCGGCCACTTTCTCTGCTTTGATCCGCAATTTGGTCAACTGCTTCTTCCTTTCATATGTAGCCTGAGCCCTCTCCTTCCTCTTCTTCTCAAGCTCCTAAAGTAGACAAATTTTATATTTTAAATAAAATGACTAAATATGTTAATAACAAAGAAAACCACAGCATAGTGCTCCAAAATCTGAGTTGAAGATTTTTCATAAAGCCAAGGAACCCAGGTAAAAAGGTCTGGATCCAGTTACTAACATACTGCGAGACTAAGCATTCAAGAAATAAATGTATGACATGGGGATAAATAAAGAATAGAGCGGTATGTAACATTGGCAAAATCCATGGACCATAATATTGTGGAAGCAGATATAAAAACAGTTACAATGCAATATGTGGAACAAGAAGAGACCACTAAATTAACATTCTTGAGGAAAAAAAGATTCACAAAATAAAGGTGATACTGCAAAATAACTTTAAAAATGTACACAAAATCGAAAAAAGGCAGATTAGGAGACATGAGAAAAAACAAAGAATAGTATCTAAACTCACCCTGATGGTATCATAGTGATTCCATCCAACCTCTGATGAGAGTCTACCCAACAAACAATATTTGTGTCCAGCTTGGAGCCTCAGAACCCTAATTATCAAAAAGCCAACGAGTTAAAAAGACATGGACAGAACACACCTAACAATTAAGTTCTCAAGTGTATAACTCACTTGAGGGCATCAGGAATAACCATCCTCTTGATCTTGTCGTATGGGGGTGGGATACCCTCAAAAACCTTCAAACGGCCAAGAGCAGCTGCTCCTCGCTTAGTCTTGTGGGGGATCATCCTAAAGTGAATAAGAACATAACATTAGACAACATTGGCCACTTGAATGGAAAGTAGACTCACGAATACACAAAAAAATTATCTATAGTTTCATCTTCAGTTCTCAGGCACGAGAAAAGAATGCGTCTTTTCAGCCCACACAAACATCAAATCCATTTAGGCAGAAGACATTAGCATTTGTGCTATTCCCACTCAGGTAATATCTTCAAATTATAAAATAAACAGCAATCATTTAACAATATGTTCATTCAGTAATGCAACCCCTGTCCTTGATAGGAAGAATAGCCATTCAAATATAAAAACAAACAAGTAGAATTACATCTCTGAAGTCAACTGTTAAACGTGCTAGCTCAGCATGGACATAAAATGCTCATTTAAACAGATCCAAAGCATAAACCAAAAGTAAAGATTGAGTGGAATCCATTAAGCCGAAATTCCAAATAGGAAGTTCAATACAGTACTTAATAGAAAGGACAATGTATACAGCAAAAATAGAAAACCAAAAGAGCATCAACTACAAGCATCAAGCGAAGAGCCCTGCGCACTTAGTGTTTATACAGACACCAAAAGGGTACGACTTCATCTATACAAGCTTGACATACAAAAAAACCAATAACTGCTTTTCCGAGATTGCATATCAATATCATAATCAAAAGGAAGCTTCTATCAATCCTTACAAACAGGAAGCAGTCTACATCTTCACAAATCCATCATAAATCAATACATAAACTCGGCATATAAGATAAATTTCACTGCACACCTAAATATTACTAGCTTTATCTACATTCTTACAAAGTGTTCACACTTCTTTATAAGCAAAAACAGCAGATGAGCAGTACACCTCAATAAACGAAGTATACATATAAAGGCAATCACTAAACTCATATAATCATAACATAAAAGGAGTATTTTACTATATACACATTATTCGCACCTATACGATACATATATTTCGTCAAACAATTTCGTAAAAAATTGACTTTCATACCCACGGATGGTGCGCCAGAGAATCTTGGAAGGAGCCCGGAAGTGGATCGGGCCATGAGAAGGCTTGGTGTTCATGCGCTTACGGAGGAAGCGTAGGTATTTCATCTTCTGGCGAACGAGTCCACCGGAGAGGCAGATTTCTTCGCATCTGACCACAACCACTTTCTGCCCATTCAAGAGCTCCTTAGCTAAGATGGAGGCCAGTCGGCCAAGCATGTGGTGCCTGGCATCCACAACCACTCTCTTCGCACAAATACCCGACCCAGAAACCATTTTCTCTCGCTCTTACACCCTCAAGAAGCTACCGCTGGTATGTAACAAATGACGACAATGAAGAAAATCTAGGGTTTTGCAGCTGAGGTGCAATTATATATGGATCGGTTTGTGGGTTGTTTTTCGATTTGGGCTGGTACAAACATAGATGTACTTCAAAATATGGGCTTACCCGATTTTGAGTCAAGGAAATTAGACCCCTAATTGTTTATTAGAAATTAATTGTGTGTTTGAGCCACATTATTTTAAAAGAATATATTCTGAAATTGTAGATTGATAGAGAATTTGTGGTTGAAAAATAAGGAAAAGTTATTGATATGATGAAAAATATTATTTTATTGAAGAATGTGTGGTTGAAAATGAGGAGAAAAATGAAAATGAAAATTTTAATGTGTACCAAACAGGGGCTGAAATTTAGATTTTAATGTAAATTAAAGTTAATAACTAATTTATACATTTTATGAAAACTACAATTTTTCAACCATAGATTTCATTAATTTTTATCAAAATCTACTAGAAATTTGATTTTAATCCTTATTTTTTTATGGACACTCCATCTTCATCTTCATTCCACTCTATCGTCCACCACCACTCCCTCGCTCACTCTTCCTTCGTCCACCTCCACCACTCGCTGTCGTACAATGTTAATCCAAATTCAAACCTCCGCAAAACTCCACTTCTTTCCACCACCACCTCCTCCTCCGTTGCGTAGCCGCATTTTTCTCCTCTATCCGTCGTCGTCTACCTCTTCTTCATCATCACCAGAAGTTTTCAATCACTTCACGTGCCATGCAACTGATCAATTGTATAAATTCAAGAAAAAATAATAAACTTGGAAGTGTTAGTGGTGGTTGAAGAAAAGCATAATTCTAGAAGCAAGAAGAGCAAGTGAGGAGAGCTTATCCGTTCCATGAAAAAGAGCCTAAGTGGCATCGGTATTGGGAGAATAACAAGACTTTTCGGACTTTGATGAAATTGATACTTCCAAGCCTAAGTTATACGTTCTCGACGTGTTTCCTTATCCCATGTCCTCTCTCTCTCTCTCTCTCTCTCTCTCTCTCTCTCTCTCTCTCTCTCTCTCTCTCTCTCTTAAATGTTTTAATTATGTGTGCAACAGATTGAAAAAGGAAATTTAATTGATGAGCAAAATTGAACTAGGAACGAAGATAGTAAATAATATAGTTGCTTGGGAATGGTGAAGGCGAGCACTTTAAGAGACAAATTACGAGATAGCTAACATACATCAATCATGCTACACATACGTCTTTTTTACATCAATTTTTGCATTAGGCCATGTGGCAACACTTGATTGGACAATTTAAAAAAAAAATACACACACATTCACTTTTCCACCTAACACTTTTTGAACTCCAATTGAATGTGTTATACATCACCATTGAGAGTACAGTCAAAGTGCTACGTCACAATCCACATGGAAAGAAAAGTCAACAGAAACCAATTGGACAAATACAAAGAAGTCAATTAAAGGTTGAAACCCTTGTGCTAAAGCATTGCCTAAATAGTTGAAGCTGTTCAGCTGAAGCGCTAAATAAGAAATCAAAGAAGAAGCCGAAACTCTTCACACGGAAGACCATCAATATGAAGCTCCCTCCGGCCGAAGCCCTTAGTTCATTTGAAATCCCTAAAATTGAAACTGTCTCTTACAAGATTTGTAGACAATCTTTAGGGATGCTTGATATACTGTTTGTAATAAAGAAAATCAGGTATGTCAGCCTAATGTATAATGCGGCTAACTCGTTGTCAATGTATTCAATATATGAAGGACTCAATAATGTAAGGCTTCAGTTAAGGAGATGAGATCATGTGATACTATCTAACGGACACCACATCCGTCAAAATCCTATAAATATGTGATCTTTGTAAATTGTAAGACTTTTGGATGATTATTTGAATACCGATTCCAATACACAAGGAAAAGACTCTCAAGAAATAGGGATTGCAAAAAAATTTGACAAACTTGATACCTGCGGGGCCCCGCCCATAACCTGCTTAATCGGGTATTCGGGGCGGAGACGGGTAACGGGCGCCCCACCCCGTTAAATTTTATTTTATTTTTTTATTTTTAGAATTCAATACTTTAAATGAAAATTTTCATTAGTTCTAACAGAAAATAGCAACAAAAATTATTTGTCTAAATCTAATGAATATGAACAATAAAAATAAATTATCAAAAACTAAAAAAAAAAAATTTAACGAGTAGTAAACAGATCAAAGACCCCTTCCCTTCCCTTCCCGTCCCGTCTTAAACGGGTAACAGGACGGGGAATTTCTTAGTGGGGCCGTTGCCATCCCTATCAAGAAACCTTTTTTCTTGTTCTAATACACAAGGAAAAAGTAACATAGCATGTTTCGCCACCTTTTAATTAAAATGTCACACTACAATTTTTAATAGAATAGTACATTTTTGTTTAAGCTTTCAATTTGCTTATAAGAATTTCTTTTAAATGTTATTTTATTTTATAACATGTTAAATTTGAATTAAAATTTTGTTATGAAGAAAGTGACATTGCAAGCCACTTTTTAATTAAAAAGTTTCACTTAAGTTTACACAAATTTTTTTTTACTTACAAAATACTTTTCATATGATTTTTAAAAGATCCCTAATTTTAGAAATATTTATGTAATTTACCCGTCATTTTCTTACTCAATTAGGATAGATAAACTACATTAAGAGTCCGTTTGATTGCAATGGTGAAAATGGGTGGAAAGAAAACGAATTTCAGGGAAAGTAAGGCCATGTTCTCTTTGTCGTTTTCCAACCGTTTTCTGTTTTTAATTTTTCAAAACAGCGAAAACGTATTCTCTATCTTATTTTCGAAAACGCGTTTTTGAAAATGAAAAAAAAAAAAAAAACAACTGAAAACTGAAAATGAGGAAAACGTCGTTTTGTAAAATAAGGGCATGTTATCTGCCAAATCAGAAAACAAGCGAAACAAACCCACAACACTCTCCCTCTCTCTGAACTCGCGAAACAAACCCACAACTCTCTCTCTCTCTCGCTCTGAACTCTCTCGCTCTCCCTGTAAATCGACCCATTTTCACAAACTCACAACCAAAAATCGACAACGGATCGCGTTGGACGGGGGACGACGGGTTCTATACGGGATCTTCAAAGCAAGGTTTGTTTGGTCTGGTTTAGCCGAATCGAAGGGGTGTCACAATGGGCAGTTTGAATTAAGTTTTCGCATCTTCAAATCAAGGTTTTGATTCTTTGCTTGTGATAATCTTAGGTTATTTGCTTTCTATTCCATTTTTAAGTTGTTGGGTCCGATTTCCCCTCTCTGTTTTTATTTGATTGGTGCGAAATTGAGTCGGGTTGGATAATAGTTGGGGCAGTTAATTCGTAGGGGGAATGGTGGTGGAGGCGGAATTGCAAGTTGAAAGCATAGGGGGAAGGGTAGCTGGTGGTGGAGGTGGAGTTGGATGTGGATGTGGAATTGATAGAACGGTTTCTAAAATTGGTAGAATTGTGTTTATAATGTTTTCTGTTTTTAAATTTGGGAGTAATTAGTAGCATAGGATCTAAATTTGCTATTCAGATCCAAATTTCAATTGTGCTATATCGATTTTGTTAGGTCTTCTTTGTAGGATACATTGTAATTCCCTCATTTGCCACTCCCAATCAAAATCTGTAAGCTCAGATTCACCTATTTTTATAATTTAACGATTTGAACTGAGTGTTGAATAAGGTGTTGGATAAGGTGATTGGAGTTTATGACTTTGAACTGAGTGTTGGATAAGGTGATTGAAGTTGATGGAATTTTGTCTATCCTATTTTTTGGAGGAATCATTACTTTGAATGAAACTCTTGATTGAAAAAATGTAAAATGCTGACTGAGGTCCAAGATCCTTTTGCTGTCAATGTAGTATTGGTTTGGATGATTCCAAGATCCTTTTTCAATGTTCTTAGAATATATCTAACTGCTCAAGGCTTCTCTTAAAGGTATCTAACTGCTAACTGGAATGGTTTGTCAATTCAGTTAATGGAATGGAACAAGTGGATATGGAATTGGGGCAATGCCCACTGGTGATTTGAAACCGGTATGAGTTTACTTTGTTTTCTTAGATATATGGTTTTAATTGCATTTTGGGTTTGGTTTTACGTTGGTGGATCTTGAGTTGATGCCTAATAGGTGTTAAATAGTTGTAGTTTTTTAATTTTTAATTTTTTGTTATTTGTTCCTGGATTGATTTATTGTATGTGCTTTCTAGAAATATAACGGCTTACTTTGTCACAATATTATAATTTTCCTGCTAGTGGGCATTTGCACGTTTATTACTTTATCTTGTGCTAATGACTCCTTTAATTTTACAAATTTTATCACTTTGTGCTATTAATTTGATTTGGGTAAATGGAATGACAAATGACTAGATGTGCAGGTAGTCTTAGTAAACGTAGATAGAGGAATCAATTATGGATTAAGTTAGTGGGTTATAGATAAGAAAGAGCCACCATTGTGGTATTAACGGTTTTGATTATGTAGAAAGGAGACGAGAACTGTATCATAAAATCTGGAGTAAATGGTTCTCAATAAGAATATATATAACGTGGTATGAGCAGGGGCGGAGCCAGCTCGATGAATTAGGGGGGTCCCGGAGTTGAAGGGGTGGGGGCCCACGGGGGTGCCCCGAAAATTTTTTTTGAAACATTATGTGTTAAAATGAAGAAAGTTGGTATTTTGTAATAGAAAAAGAAAACAACGGAATATAAATTAATGTACGAAGACTTAACAAAAAAATCAAGAAACGTATAAAAGAAAGTACTAATCTTTAATTTAGCAAAATCATACCTTATTACAAGTGTTCATTTCCAATTCTCATACTTTGAGAAATTAATGCCAATGTCAAAAGCTTGTATAATAACGGGTATACTTCATTTTTTTGTTACAACCAACTTTGAACAAGTTCACAAAGGCATTGTAATCCTACAAATTTTGGATTAATTAGGAGATAACTTCAAAAAAAAATTGAGCCCAAAAAATTAAAAATATTTTATTGTCAAAAAATTTGGGGGGGACCCGCCCCCCCCCCCCCCCCAACCTCCGCCCCTGGGTATGAGAGTATCTGTGGAACTTGTCCTTGATACCTTCATCTACTAAAGAACATTAATGCTAGGATAAAGCTACTTGTACAAAATTTTTTGTACAAAATGGTGTCCACCCTCTCACATGGGGTGGACCCCACATGATTAAAATAATCATGTGGGGTCCACCCCATGTGAGAGGGTGGACACCATTTTGTACAAAAAATTTTGTACACCAAGCATGGTCCTTAATGCTATAGGTCTAGTAAATGAATTCTTGTTAATGCTATATATATGGGTGTGCATGTGCTGTGGTATATTATATTGATTGAAATCGTAATATCTTTTTCATGAGAATGATATGTCGAATAGAACTGCTTGAGCTTGGTATGTGTTCATTTTGTTCTAAGCTTGGTCTCTTGCCTAAGGGAACAGAGCTTGAGTAACTATGAATTGGCACTTTTCTGCTCAGTTAATTATGCCTTAGATCAAACAAGTTTATACTGCTTTATATGAGCTTTGGATAGGAACTTGGTAAGGTTCAAATTGAGAACGTGTTGATTCTATCTTCCAAGCTTCTATGAAACAGCATACCTGAAAAATATCATTATCTGAGCTTGTGAAAATTAACATGTATCTTGTAGTTGTTTGCTACTTCAAAATATATCTTTGCACAATCCCTTATGATAAGCTAGTATAATAAATTCTAAGAGGTCTTGTAGTTGTTTTATAAGTAGGATTTAGTTAAAATTTCGACATGTTGAACTACCTTACCTTCGGTAAACCAATCTTCGGTAAATAGTCTTTTTTAGACCAATACATGAAATCGTTTCACATTGTACTCTGCTCTCCCGCTAACAAAACTTGTGTTACGATAAGAGTAGAATTCTTATACACATATAGAGTTTGACACATGAAAAGAATCAATCTCAAAATTCAAATCGTATCGATTAAACTGATTATTTTATATTTTGTTCAGTGTAAGATTATTTTGTCATGACATGTAAACTTCCAATCGTATCAATTGAACTGTTTTGTTAAATGTAATTTAGGTTGTATTTTTAATATCTGAAAAAAAAAATTTGAAGTTTCACCAATTTCAAAATTTATATGTTATTTAATATTATATTAACATTAAACCATTGAAATTTACTGAATAATCAGATTTTTTGAATAAAATATTATTTTAAAAAATTCTCAAAATTTTAAAGTAAACGCATTTTCCATTTTCATGTTTTCAGAAACAGTTTTTCAGAATGGCAAACAGAACGCATTTTCAGAAATTTCAAAACAGACAATCAAAATACAAAACACAAAACGAATTCAAAACTCAAAACACAAAACTGAAATACAAAGAGAACACCACCTAATTGTCTAGAAATTATTTTGTAGGGTATTGTTAATTAAGTGTGTTTGATTTGTATAATTTTTCACCCGAGAAATTTTGAAATTTTGGATCTTTTTGTTCACGTTTGGCTTTATTTTATATGAAAATTGTCCATTAAATTGAATTTTTTTTTTACATTTGGTTATGAAATTTGTTACCATTGCCAAAAAAAAAAAATTGCTCGAAAACTATTTTTTCATCAAAATTTAGTGTTCGTTTGGTTTCGTTTTGCATGAAAATTGTCCATTAAAGTGAATTTTTTTTTACAATTGGTTATGAAATTTATTTCAATTGCCAAAAAAAAAATCAGACAGAAGCTGGAATTCTATTTTCTCACCAAAAAGTTGAGAAAAAGAATTCCTTGAAAAGTTGGAAAAGAGGCGCGTTGGTGGAAGGGTGGGATTCCGTACAAAATTTTGTTTATCAAATAAGAGTTAAGGGTCATAGTCTTACACTATTTTGTTTGCATCATCACATTTTAATTGTAATAAATGTCTACAATATGTTTTCATTGTCGCACTATACCATTGTTGTCTTTAATTTTAAATTTATTAGCATATATTCAGATTTATTATGTGTTCAAGTATTTTGTAAACGTGCTTCGAAATGAGGGACAATTATTTTGTCGAACATTTATATTTGTTTTTTTCTTGTTTATTTAACAATATGAGAAACAAATAATTTTCTTACACATTCTAATGAATCCATTGGAGTGAAATCATCATCAAGGGCAAGATAGGCAAATCAATGGAATGTTTAGGGTAAGAATATGATTTTAAAAAAAAAGAGTGATATAAGTGCCACAATGACCAATAATTGAAAATCTATATTGCAATTAACATGTAGTTTAGGGGGAAAACAAACAAACAAAACCGTGATGTGTATGTAACTACCAAAGCTCTATACTCCATGAAATGCATAAATTTCAAAATTACCTTTCAAAACATGCCAAATCAGTAAACTTCATAATTTTTTAGATGGTTATCGAATTTATTAAATTGTTATCTCATTAGTCATTAAACTCTATTTTTTTTCGAATGGTCATCGAACCTATCGGTTTGTTATCACATTCGTCACTTAATAACTCACCGTTACAAAATTCGACGGACTTGCTAACCTGACAATTGAAAATGCTATTGTGGTGTTTTATTGTTGTTAGTTGACGACAAATCAATAAAAAATGCGACTATAAAATACGATTAACGGGAAAAGTAATAAAAATAATATTAAATAAAAAAAGAGATAAAGCTGGCAAAAGTTAAAATTAAATTGCATTTTTTATATGTCCTTTTAATAGAAAGAAGCACATTTTTTGTTGATTTATCGTCAACTAACGAAAATAATGTGCCATGTCAGTGTTTCGATTTGCCATGTCAAGGAATTCATTTTAACGATAAGTTATTGAGTAATGAACAACGAATTGATAAGTTCGGTGATTATCCAAAAATCTTTTAAAAGTCAATGACTAATGGGATAACAGTTTGATATGTTCACGACCATCAAAAAACTTTTAAAGTATAATGACCGATGAAAAAATTGTGTAAAGTTCAATGATCATTTGGATTTTTAACCCGCCAAACAATGCAGACTTAACTTAGGCCCTGTTTGTCTCACATTATTCCAAAATATTGTTTGCTACAATAAGATTCTTCATTACACATTCACACAATAAAATATTCTACACACAAACTGTTACGTGAAATCCCGCAAACGTACGTGTTCGTTGTATAAGTAATAATCGTGATGAGTGAGTTGTCGTCCCATAGGGAATAATGCTCAATTTTAGTGTATTCAATATATTTAAATTCGCAAATGTAACAAAAGATAGTTGGTGTGAATTTAACTACGTTCTATAACTACGAAAATGGTAAAAATTGAATTTTAAATCAAATGTGGGTGAGTGTATTGAATTTCCGACTCCACTAATTAATTCTTAATTTCAGTTCTTAACCAGTGATAATCAATTCAATTCATGCAATTGTGACGATCGATAATTCCATTTTTATTTACTATTCTTTCCCAAAATATAACAAACATATGATTGCCACGAGACGATCATATTCCTAGTCTGAATTCATATAACAAACATGCATTGACGTTTAAGATTATCATACATGATCGCACACGCCATAAATATTATTCCTAATATTTATTGTCTGTGTGTTCCATAAACAGTATTCTACCTACCGTGAGTTTTTCAACACTACGAATAAGCAACTTATTATCCTGATGGTGCGCAACATTAAAACAAGACACTAAAGCATATTTATGAAATCACAACGTAAGAATTAAACTAAAATCACAGTCTTGAATTAAGCACTAAAAATCAAATAGTTTCATCATCCATCCAATACAAGATAATTTAGCCTGACATATTATCAAGATTAAACACATAGAAGTGGAACGACATCACCAATAAATTTGACGAACGGGATTAATTCCCAATTTTCTTGCTATGCATATATTCCTCCGTTCCTCTACGTGCGTGCGTGATGTTATGAGTTTCAGCAGCAACTGCCCACTTCTTCTCAATTTATTTCAGCCCCTTAATCTGCCAATTTTCAATCCCAAATCTACCAAATTGTGTATAATCTAGTATGAATAGCAGCCGGCCAATGAGTTCTTCCTTGTGGGCGTGTATATGTATGTTGTTTACTATTAATTCAGCAACCAAATCCTTCCACTTTAACCTGCAAGTTGCCGCCCACTCAAAACAAATTATCTCTTTAATTCTATCCACTAATGTGTGCGCAAAGAATAAAATATGGCAGCCACCCAAATTCTCAATTTATTCTCGCCGTTTTCTGCCCTTTTTCTCTCCAATTTCCGCCCCCGGCTCTCCTGTGCCGACTGTGTATGTGTAATATATATAATGTTTTGTAATGGGCCTATTTCTCCAGCAATTGCTTGTATTTATATTTACCACTTAGCCGCCAGATTTAGTAGTCCAATTTTTAAAAGTCTAGCCCAATTAATTTAGAAAAACACTCCTTGTACCGGGGGGTGTACAACCCCCCCTACCGGCCCCCTCACATGATATCCCTCATGTGAGGGGGGGTCAGGGGGCTGTACACCCCCCCCCCCGGTACGAATAGCTTCGTTCATTAATTTAAGTCTTGCTTCCAAGTCCTCGTAATTTGAATATTGTCATTTTTCCGCTATGTTGCAATCTTTGCTTCAATTCTTCGTCAAACATTGAGTTTTACCTACAAGATGCAATATGTCACAATTTAGGTTGTATTTCGCTAAAAGAACAATAAAATTCTATAATTTCAAACTCCAAATAAGTGTACAAAATTCACTTATCACAAACCAATAAAATTATTTTAGGAGTGTGTTTGGTAGGGATTTTTAGGGGAAAAATTGATTTTTGAATAGTGATACGATGAGAAATGTGTGGTTTAAAAAGAAGAAAAAAGTATTGATATGATGGAAAATATTATTTTATTGAAAAATGTATGGTTGAAAATGAGAATTGATTTACTGTAAAAAATGAAAATCTATACCAAACAGGCCCTAGATTTCAACCACATATTCTCCAAAAAATACTATTTATTACTCCATTTTTTCTACAATAAGGAGACAAACACACACTTAATGACTATAAAATAAAATGTTCCATCAATCATGATTGATTAGGCTGGGAATTGAGAAAAGCAACTCCCTATTCACTGTTAAATAAGTAATTTACTTATTTTTCATTATGATCAGTAAAATTAAAAGTTATCTACTTAGAAGTAAACAATTTGCACAACAATCATTTTAATGATTTCAATCATTCACGCCGAATAACACACTATTAAGGAAATGAAGGCAACTTTTTCAAGAAAATCGGCGTCCAAACCTACTTAAAAGCGAAATATTTAAGCTTAGCCAAACATGCTCTAACTATTGAAAGAGGAAGCTGAAGAACTGAGAAAATGATATGGCATCCATGTATTCTATCCTGCCTAATCATCCACTACCTCTGCTGATTGTGCAATAGAAGCACCTAGAAGAATGCAAGTTGGATTAATGCAAGCTGGATGAACCGGTTTCAATTGCACATGGATTCTGTTAGGATATAGGAATATTCTTTTGTAATTACCACTCCATTGTAACCACTTTTTATTCTTTCAGCTGTAGTGTATATATATCTGATGTAATCGGTATTAAGTTAGAAATTAGAAGCAAAAGTTACAATCTATCTTCATTCCTTATCTCAAAATTTACATGGTATCAGAGCCTTATGGCTGAATCAGATAATCAATCCTCAAGCCTCCCACAAAACCTTCCACAAAACACTGACCAAAATGAGAATTCTAAGGCTCACGATCTAACCCACTTCAGTAGCCCATACTACATTGGGAACAATGATGGAACTGGATCTATCTTGGTTACTCATGTACTAGATGCAAACAATTATCACTCATGGGCGAGATCAATAAGAAGAGCTCTCAGAATAAAGAACAAGTTGGGATTTATTGATGGCAGCATTCAAGAACCGCAGGTAGCCAATGACCCTCTGATGGAACACTGGCTCAGGTGCAATGATATTGTGATCACCTGGCTCCAGAACACCATGGCAGTAGACATCAAATGCAGTACCACGTATGCTGAGACCGCCTATCAGTTATGGCAGGAGCTGGAGCAGCGTTTTGCACAGCAAAATGCTCCTAGAATCTTCGAAATCAAGCAGGCTGTCACTGCTCTAGCACAAAATCAGGATGCTGTAAGTGTGTATTTCTCGAAATTCAAGACCCTTCTTGATGAACTTGTCAACTATGAATCTATCCCTAACTGCACCTGTGGGGCTCTGAAGACAGTGGTGGAAAATCAGAATCGCGACTGGGTAATGAAGTTTCTAATGGGGTTAGATGAGTCTTATAAGGCCATCAAAGCTCAAGTCCTTTTGAACAAACATTTCCCTTATTTGAATGAAGTCTATTCTATAATCCAGCAAGAAGAGAAAAGAAGACAAATCTCAAGCAATGGTACTGTCAATGAAACAATGGCAATGCTGGCTAAAGAGAATTTTAAGGATAATGGCAGACAAAGTTTCTTTTCACAAAGAAGAGACATATACTATTGTACCTATTGTAAAGTTCCAGGCCATTCACTTGAGAGATGCCTCAAGGATCCTAATAAGCCCATTTGCTCACACTGCAAAATGCCAGGCCATACAGCAAACAAATGCTACAAACTACATGGATATCCACCGAGCCAAAAATTCGAGAGAAAGGACAGATATACACCGACAGCAAACCAAGTTGCCATGACTCAGGAATTTCAAATCAGCAAGCCAAATGTGTCTCTCACTCAAGAGGAATACTCTCATTTAATGGCACTTCTTAAATCATCAACAAATCAGAACATAAGTGCTTTAGCAAACCAAGTTCAAAGCATTGCTAACACAGACTCAGGCAATGCTTCTTCAAAAATTTCTGGTATATCACTCTGTTTATCCACTTTTAATTCTGCGAAATTATGCAATTTTGCTACTCCTTGGATCCTGGATACAGGAGCTACAAATCATATGATTTGCAACCCATCGTATCTTTCCTCCATCAAATCCAAAACCAGCTGCTCAGTAAGCTTGCCAAATGGAATTACTGTCCCAGTAACCTGTGTTGGGACTGCAAATGTCACAGACACATTGGTGCTTCATGACGTCTTATGTGTTCCTTCATTTTCTTTCAATCTCATATCTGTTAAGAAACTGGCCCAATCTCTGAATAGCTGTGTCGTTTTTCTTCCTAACGTTTGTTTTATTCAGGACCTTTCGACTTGGACAACGACTGGGATGGGTGAAGCAAAGTCTGGCCTGTACCAAGTCTCATCTTCAGCAGTCTCCCCAATGGCTCTTCAGGAAACCTTGAGACTCCTAGCTGGAAATTCTCCCCTCACAGCATCTGCTATCAATCACGAAAATAGTCTTGACATTTGGCATTACAGAATGGGACATCCATCCCATTCAGTTCTTACTTTTGAAGACACTATACCCAAGTTAACTTCTCACAATAAACCGTGCCCTGTATGCCCTTTAGCAAAATTACATAGGCTCCCTTTTCCAATTAGTCATCACAAATCTGAGAGTTGTTTTGATTTAATACATTGCGACATATAGGGACCTTGCAACGAAATTAGCTACGATGGTTCGCGTTATTTTCTGACTATTGTAGACGATCACACTAGATGCACTTGGGTATACATGCTGAGATTAAAATCTGAGGCTTCCAGTGCTTTGCAAAATTTTAATAAATTAATAGAAACTCAATTCCAAAGCAAAATCAAAATCATAAGGAGTGATAATGGAGCAGAATTTAACATGAAACATTTTTTCTTGAAAAGGGGATCATTCATCAGAAATCTTGCGTTGAAACCCCTCAACAAAATGCTATTGTTGAGAGGAAACATCAGCATATATTGAACGTTGCAAGGGCTCTAAGGTTTCAAAGTAACATTCCTTTAAAGTATTGGAGCGAATGTGTTCTAACAGCCGTTTATTTAATAAACAGAACTCCTTCTGCTCTTCTGGATTACAAAAGCCCTTTTGAAATGCTATTTCGAGCTAAACCTGTCTACTCCCATCTTAAGATTTTTGGTTGCCTTGCCTACTCTACAACTTTCACAAATGGCAGGCACAAATTTGATTCTCGAGCCAAAAGATGCATTTTCTTAGGTTATCCATTCAGTGTTAAAGGCTACAAATTACTAGATTTGGAGACAAATAAAGTGTTCATATCAAGGAATGTAGTATTCCATGAAACCACATTTCCATACAAGGAAACTAAGAGCACAGATACACATGTTGCACCAGGCATCACTGATCTGTGTTTTCCTCAAAATCCTGTCACTTCAATTCCAACAAATCTTTATAATCAAGGAGAAAATCAATCTGAACAAAACATTAATTCTGCAGAAATCACATAACAAAGCAACTCTCAGGTTGATCCAATCACAGACCAAGTCATACCTGAAAATAATCAGACCACAGCTCACCTACCCAGAAGGTCCACAAGAATTCGAAAAGCCCCTCCAAGACTACAAGATTTTATATGTCAACAGGCTGTTTTGCTTCCCCCGTTGCAGGCATTGAACAAGAAGAAAAGTTCTACTACTTCAGGTAATCCATACCCTCTTCACTCCACTATTTCATACGAAAAATTATCTGCACCCTACAAATCTTTTATCTCCTGCTTAACTGCACAAAATGAGCCAAAAACATACCAAGAGGCTATTCAGTCTTCTGATTGGTGTAAGGCTATGAAGAATGAGATTATAGCTCTTGAGTTGAATGATACATGGACCATAGTTGATCTGCCACCTGGTAAGAAGGCAATTGGGTGCAAGTGGGTCTATAAAATAAAATTTAATGCTGATGGAAGTGTGGAGAGACACAAAGCTAGACTAGTGGCAAAAGGATACACCCAGCAAGAAGGGCTGGACTACCACGAAACATTTTCACCGGTGGCAAAACTTGTTACGGTTAGGACTTTACTGGCAGTAGGAGCTATAAATGGATGGTTTCTCTGTCAATTGGATGTAAACAACGCTTTCCTACATGGAGACTTGGAGGAGGAGGTGTACATGGAGTTGCCTCTAGGCTACGACAGCACTGATGGTTCGAAGGTATGCAAACTTCGTAAAAGTTTATACGGACTCAAACAGGCTTCGCGACAATGGTACTCAAAGTTATCTAATTTTATCCTACAACATGGTTTTACTCAATCAAAAGCTGACTACAGCCTGTTCGTTAGGTCCACTTTAGACTCATTTGTTGCTGTTTTGGTTTATGTCGATGACATAATTATTGCTGGAAATTGTTTGAAAACCATAGATAGTCTCAAGATGGCACTTGATACAGAGTTCAAGATCAAAGACTTGGGAAAACTGAATTATTTCCTAGGCATTGAAGTAGCCAGATCAAAACAGGGAATCCACATTTGCCAAAGAAAATATGCACTCGATATTCTGGCGGATTCAGGTACAATAGGGTCAGCTCCAGCCAAGGTTCCACTTGATCAAAACGTAAAATTGTCAAAGGAAGAAGGAGAATTGCTTGTTGATCCATCCATATACAGACGGTTGGTGGGACGTCTATTATATTTAACTATCACCAGACCATATATATCTTACTCTGTTCAGCTCTTGAGCCAATACATGGATCAGCCGAGAATACCTCACCTCAATGCAGCACATAAAGTGCTTAGATACCTGAAGAGGGCTCCAGGACAGGGGCTGTTTTATCCTTCTGATTCTCAACTGCAATTAAAGGGATACTCAGACTCAGATTGGGGAAGTTGCCCAGATAGTAGAAGGTCAGTCACTGGGTATTGTGTATTCATTGGATCATCTTTAATATCCTGGAAGTCGAAGAAACAGAATATAGTATCAAGATCATCCTCCGAAGCTGAATATAGAGCAATGGCAAGTGTTTGTTGAGAATTAACCTGGTTAAGATATTTGTTTAAAGATTTACAAATCAAACATGCACAACCAGCCAACCTGTATTGTGACAATAAGTCAGCCATTTACATTGCCACGAACCCCATTTTCCATGAAAGAACCAAGCACATAGAAATTGATTGTCATCTCATTAGGGACAAAATACAAGCTGGGGAAATTGAAGCTGAACATGTGCATACTGGATCTCAAGTTGCGGACATTCTAACTAAAGCTTTAAGTTCAAAAAGTTTCTATCACCACATGGACAAGATGAGAGTAGCAAATATCTACTCTCCATCTTGCGGGCGGCTATTGAAAGAGGAAGCTGAAGAACTGAGAAAATGATATGGCATCCATGTATTCTATCCTGCCTAATCATCCACTACCTCTGCTGATTGTGCAATAGAAGCACCTAGAAGAATGCAAGCTGGATGAACCGGTTTCAATTGCACATGGATTCTATTAGGATATAGGAATATTCTTTTGTAATTACCACTCCATTGTAACCACTTTTTATTCTTTCAGCTGTAGTGTATATATATCTGATGTAATCGGTATTAAGTTAGAAATTAGAAGCAAAAGTTACAATCTATCTTCATTCCTTATCTCAAAATTTACACTAACAGTGTGAGTTATTTCTGGTCCTAAATAGTAAATACAGAATAATACAGACTCCTTTAATTATGAGTGACAGAGACATGCATGGGATTTGCTCATCTTTTGATGGAATTCAAGGCTGAAAAATGTTTCACTTATTTGATGAAAAAACACGAGTCTATAATAATTGGGACATTCAATGCCAATTTTGGATGCAATCTTTTTCCATATCATCATTCAAAATCAAAATCAGATTACTATCTTATCTTCTGTCCTCTTCAATGAACACACGTCTTATCTTCAAATCACATATATTGTATAACACGGATTATATTTTTATGTTCGACCCATCTCATCGGGACGGAGTTTTTATCGATCAGTGTTATAAAAACTAGACTAGATCCGTTTGGGAAAAATTGGGAATTGTCCAATATGTTCAAAGAGTTTAAAATTTAAAACCCGTTGCTCACCTTCGAAACTGTTTTATTATTTGCTTATTTTTACTCCTCGATTCGACACTTTGCCCTTTAAGCTCCTGTTTAGTGCACATTTTGAGTCCAAGAATACATTTTTTTGTTTGCTGTGATGAGGAATATGTGATTGAAAATGAAGAAAAAGTTATTGATGTAATGAAAAATATTATTTTATTAAAAAATACGTGGTTTAAAATGAGTACAAGAATGAGAATGAAAAAAAAATAATATGACTCAAATAGGGGCTAAAACATTATTCTCGACACATCTTGAACAGTGAGAGAGTGCTCACAAGATATACTAATAGCTTGTTCGACTTTGATATAGTAAATTGTACTATTAGCCTCCCTTTCTTGTAAATAATGAATTATGAATAATGGAAGAAATTTGAAAAGGAGAGTTCAAATGATGTGAGAAAGCACCAAAGAGACGTTCTGATTACAGTTATCAGTTATGACCGATCCTTACCCTCAACTACAGTGAGATTTCATAACCCATATTGGTGAGGACGACAGTACCTTTTTCTGGCTGTCTCCCTAATTCACTATTCAATATCCCCTCCCATCCCCGAGTGACCACAAAATTTGAGCATGAGGATGAAGATAGCAGATACATATTATGTTTCACGAGCGGCTGAATGAGATTGGACCGATGCCCCATTATCAAGCCACTAAGTTCAAACAAGCGTGATTGAAGAAGAAAGACGGGTGAAATAGATTTTGATTACCTTTTCCAATTCTACTCTAGTCAAGTGAATAGTGTATTCTAAATGATATAGGATCCGTTTAACACGATTTTTAAAAGTCAAAATAAGTTTTTAAGATTCAAAAATTATTTGGGACATATTTGATTAAAAAATGAGTTTTTAAGATTCAAAAATTATTTGGGACATATTTGATTAATTTTATAAAAGTATTTCTTCCTATTAGAAGAGCTTTCGATCGTGACTTTCTTTAAAGCTCTTTCAAAGGAGACTCTTTTGGAAATTTATTCTCAAATACCAATTAATATAACTTTTTTCAGGAAAACTCTTCTACGAAAAGGAGAAACAAAAGTAAAAAATAAAAACAAAAGCTCTACCAAACATACACTTATACCGCGCAATGTGCACTTCAAAGTCAAGCTCACAAGTGCTTGTGAGTGGCGACAACATTAGGTTGAATTATTCAAAGCCAAACTCATCGTCCAAAGGAACATATTCTTAATGAAGAATGTTCATTGGTTAATTAGCTAATCTAATCAATGAGCACTTGAGAAATCTAGTAATCACTCATTTTAAAGATTTGAATTTTAAGAAGAGACCGTTGAAACTTGAACATTTCCTCGTTTTCATCAAATGCCATTACCACTATAACTACCACCATTATTTTACTTTCCACCAGCAATTTGGTTGGTTAAATGGCACCCAACATGACAAACAAGATAACACAGTACTGAATTCACAGCCCAATATAATAATTAAAAAATAAAATAAAATGAAGCACTCTCTTGCCCCGGTAACGATAAATCAAACAAAAAACAAAAACAAAATTTTTCTACTGCGGTGTTGAGTTAAGTTCATATTGCATACCAAACACGCTCCGGATAAATGATAAGTACATTTTGTACAATTATCTAGGCCATTAAATTGAAGTATTTGTGAATGATTTAGATAAGTTATAACTTAATTTTGTATTAATTATGTTTGTTAGGTTGAACTCCATGTAAATTGATGGAATTGGAAGAAATGAACAAAAAACGTGCCAAAACGAAGAAAATCCAAGGTTTGGGACTAAAATGTAAACATCTAATAGTTAATTCGGACTACAAAACGATGATTGAAGATCATACAAGATCAATTGGATGCACTTGGAGGTCAAATTAGTGAAATAGAGTTGAATTATTTTCACAAATCAATTTTCAGACGAAAAATTATGCTTCGAATTTTTAGTCTTAACTTGAGACCTATTTTTTGGATAACAAACATTCGAATTGGGGAAATTGTATTCTAGAAAAATTGTAGCTCTTTGAGTTAGTTTTTCAACACACTTTGAATCACTTCAATAGAATATTGTAAGAGAAAATTATGACCGAAATATCGAAAACTGCTTAGGGACGAAACGAATAGAACTGGCAAGCGCAAGAACAAAATTTTGACTCGCAAGCCAATTTTATCAATGGCGCGCGGTGGTTAACAATTTACTTTTGCGATTTAAACTCTTTTGAAACTCAAATTGAACGCAATTTTGACCTATTTTCTTGCTCTTATAAATACAAAACAAGAGCTACACATTAAAGAAAACCCTTTCTTGTCTCTTCATACACAATAATATCATCAAATCCATCAAGAACAAGAGGTTAATTAATCACTTTTGAGAAAAAAATATCAAACCCTAGCAAGGTATTGAAGTCAATTACACCAAGATTTTAAAATATTCGACATTGAAATTGAAAATCAACATCTTTTGCATTCTATCATGATTCGGGTGATATTTTTCTATCATCTTATAATTTATTTAAAAACATGTTAGGCTAGATTTTTTTTTATGTTGGATAAAGATGAACCCTATTATTTATTTGTTTTAATTCAAAATTAGTAGTTTAGTATTTTTTGTGTTTCTAGATTAATTTTACATACACATTGTATTATTTACTTGTTTGACCATCAATTAGATAATTAGTTGCTTTTTGTAGTGTTGAGAAATTCACAATAAATTTAAAACGTGACAAAATTAACTCATGTACAATAGATGTTAGGAATAACATTTATCACAATCATATTGATAATCTGAAATTTAATGTGTTCTAATCATCAGATTTTGGACTAAGAATATACTCGGATCGTGATTAGAATAGAGTTAATTTATCTTTAAAAAAGAAGGTTAAATACATTATATTTATCAAACTACATAACTGAGAATCCAAATAAATAGCAATAGGATGATTCGAATTTCAATACAATCATCCATAATTTGATACTTTTTACCGCTTTGTTAGATAATTTAACATAAAATCAAATTAAAATCTCTTTTTTGTTTACACAATTCGAATTACATACATAATTAGCAAACTTGAATTGAATTTATTCACTGTAGGGCGATATCTCTTTAACTCGTCAATTCTATTACTTGTCAACGCTCATATGCGCTTCCGGGTTTTGCACGAACAATAAACAATCCTATCTAACAAGTAAGCAGATAGAAATAATGAAAGGTGCATGTATTTAACTTGTAGAGAAAGAACGCGAATAACTACGCATGCATATGTCACAAGATAACAATTAACAGGCAAATACATAATAGGCAAATAAATTATGAAGAGGTGGTAAACGGTGTCGATTTATTCAGAGTTCTTAAAACTTCCAACAGTACAAATATACAGATGGTAAACCAGAGGAAGTTACAGGAGAACAACCTTCAAATTAACTTCTATACCACTACGACTAAACCTAGTTCATTAAATACTACCACTATGACCCGGTTTCTTTTCCCTTCAATCTTTCATGATCTGTTAGACAAAGGATCATGTTGTATATTTAAGTCACGAGGTCTGTTATGTTACAGATCATTAGTCTGATGTCTACACTTGCTGCCTAATGTTTTTACAAGTAATGGCAATGAAAAATATGAACATCACCATCACCATGCAAAACTGAAAGTACCTATGGTTTCTCCACCTTTCCTAGTATAATCAAGAAAGCAGCAGAAGTCCTGATGAAATGCTCGTCTACGGTTTTAGTTTCACCCATTCATATCGTCCAGGTAGGGGTTTGTCGTTCACTGGATCAAAGTTGTACCTGCAGAAATATCCACACGGGACATCTATATATTAGTGGGCTGATATATCACAAGTAAATAAACAGGAGATATGCCAGAAGTGAAAAATTTATACTTCTCGATAAACTGTGTTTGTTGCTGCTTTTCTTCACAGGCAAAAAACTCATCCATTTCACCTGCAGTTGGGATGTTTCTTAGCATTGGATTTTGCATCCTGTTATTGGCTTCATTATGAGTGGTGGGGCGGTTACTTGAACTCGGAGTTTGGATGGCATTCTGGTCCATGATCAAATTGCACGGAGTGCTCTCCCTAGTGGTCCTGTAGATTTAAAACCATCAGTATTATATATTATGAGGTACAGACCAAAATAATTAGTTTTATTGTCATATTCTATGCATAGTAATTTAAGATCAAGACGCAAGGCCACTACAGTTAAAATTACTATTCAGTGAAACTCCAATGCAGCAAACGTTTAATACCACTTGCTATAGCAGTATGAGCAATTTATGTATAGTATTCACAAAACACGGCTGATCAAGCAAGAACCAAAAAAGTTGTTTTGCAGCTGAACTCTACATCGGATGGGAGAGGAGTGGGTGGCAGGAAGACTATAAAGAAGAATTTAACTCGAGCAACGACAAAATGGATAAGAATTTAATGAAGGTAACGGCAAAATGAACCTTTTATTAAGAGTGTGTTTGGGACACATTCTTTTGAAAGAATGTATTATTGAATAGTAGATTGATGGAGAATGTGTGGTTAAAAATGAAGGAAAAGTTATTGATGTGATGGAAAATATTATTTTATTGAAGAATGTGTGGTTGAAAATGAGTAGAATAATGAAAATGAAAAAAATAATGTGTACCAAACAGGGCCTAAATTACAAAGACTAATACATACGAAAGAGAAGGTAGTGTAATAATTTCAATGAATGCATTTTTGACCATATTTCGACCAAAATTAAGAAAGGAGAACATTTTCCTTAATAAAATCAACAAGGCACGACACAAGTCAATGGTAGAAGAGTGGTATAAAGTAACGCACCAGATTCTGAGAATCGCTTCATGAGAAAATGTTAGAATAAAGTGATTGTGGAAGGTTAAATTGGAAGATCTATAAAACTTGAATTCTTGATTACAAATTACAAAATAACAAAGCATTTATTTCTGACTGAAATTGAAGATCAACAAGCAATTGACAGAATTTTTTGGATCACAGGCTGTAATGTTCTGCAGAATCTAAAATTAAAGACTAAAAACTCAATAGGAAAAAAAAAAAAGAAAAAGAAAACGATAGTTCGCAATGTAACTGAAAATAAAGTCAAACTTCAAAGTGCTCAATAAGAAAAATGTAAATTTCTCTTGGACAACTGTATACCAGCAATGCTCAAAAGCAAGACATTTTTTGGAAGAACTTTATGCTAATAATTACTTGTACATAAGTAGAAACTCGGGGTTGAACAGAAAACAAGCAGTCAATGGCAGAGAAATTATCTCTATCTTCATGCCCAGACATTTCAAATTTCTTACATTTAGAGTGGTATAAAGTAACATACCAGATTCATAGAATCGCTTCGTGAGAAAATTTTAGAATAAAGTGAGAAGGTTAAATTGGAAGAACTATAAAACTTGAATTCTAGATTACAAATTACAAAATAACAAAGCCCATATTTCTGACTGAAATTGAAGATCAATAAGCAATTGACAGAATTTTTTTGGATCACAAGCTGTAATGTTCTGCAGAATTTAAAAGGAAAGGCTAAAAACTCGACAGGAAAAAAAAAAAGGATAGCTCACAATGTAACTGAAAATAAAGTCAAACTTCAAAGTGCTAAATAAGAAAAAAATATAAATTCCTCTTGGGCAACTGTATATCAGCAATACTCAAAAGCCAGACATTTTCTGGAAGAACTTTATGGTAATATTGGTAATAATTACTTATACATAAGTAGAAAATCAGGGTTGAACAGAAAACGAGCAGTCAATGGCAGAGAAATTATCACTATATTCACGCTCAGACATTTCAAATTCCTTACCTTTCCCCATTTTTTATGGAGTATATAATCTGAATTTCTAAAGTTCACGATTTATTCAATCATCCTAATCCTTTAAAGTAAAACTTAAAACAACTAGTCCAACAAATACGAAATTCCAGCTGCACAAAATGAAATTCTAAACAAATAAAGAAAAATAGTTCTTAAAATCAAAATTTTGTTTTTAAAAAAATCCGGAACGTGCAGCACAACAAAAATCAAGAAAAAAAATAAAAATCACAAACAATAAAGTTCAAGATTCAACAATTGGAATAACTCCATGAATTTAGTTGTTCGTTTTACGAGGCCATAATCTAATGACTATAAATCAATGTATCCAATTTTTACAGTTTGATGGTTGGCTGTTCACAGCCTAGATGTACCTACCTGTCTTTTTTTTAGGGTCAGCATCCCTAGTGCATAAGGCAACAAAAAAATTGATACTTGGAACATGCAAGAATACAAGATCCCAGATTTCAATTAGGTGAAAAGTGTTAAAAAGCAGAACAATTTTTTTATTTCTTTATAATTCAAATGAAAATCCAAATTCACCAAGAAAAATCCCTAAATTCACCAAAAAGATTGAATCTTTAAACATGCAAAACAGAAACAGAAAATGAATTAGCAAAACAAACATATTCTTAAAAATTAACTTCAAAAAATAATCTTAAAACATGCTAATATATCAAAAAAAAACCCAGCTTTTTTTTTTTAATTCTTTATCATTCAAATGAAAATCTAAATTCACCAAGAAAAATCCCCAAATGTACCAAAAAGGTTGAATCTTTAAACGTGCAAAACGGAAACAGAAAATGATTTGAAAAGAGAGTTAAAAAAACCACCTTTCTTTGTCATCAAATTCCAGCAAATTCTCTCCAAATGATGCCTCCATTTCTCCATCACCACCATTTTTCTCATCCTCCTGATTATTTTCCTCCGCCTCCAATTTTCCATGTACTTTTCCCTCCAGGCCGTCAATTTCCTCCTCCTTTTCCTCCTCAAGATTTCGGGGACCCACTTTACCCTTGCCTGATTTTGGCTGAAGGTGTTTCTGTCTTTTAGCTTCTGTCACAATTGAGGGTATGGGCTTCACCAACCGCCTGTTCCTCAGCTGCAAATACGACCCATCGTCATTGCTAATCGCCGCAGCCGATGATTTCTGAAGGGCTAGGGTTTTGGCTCTTGTACGAACACCTAGTGAGGATTGAGCAGCGGCGTGGGCGTGGTTCACCTCCATCACCGCTACTTCGCCAATTACCTTCGATTTCCTCATGTACTTGCCCATTTTTCTCCCTCCCTTTTTCTGCTTCCTTCTCACGCTGTTCACCATGTGTATATATTTCGTCAAGGCATCATTTGATTAAAATGGTCATGTGGAGAGAAATTAGTAACAGTTCTTCGTGCGCGTGCTTGATTACTTGTTTCAGTTGTTTGTTAGGAAAAGAAGAGGTGGTTTTGCAGTTGTTTGTCAGAGAGAGAGAGAGGAGAGAGGGTAAAAGGAGTAATAACCTGTGCGTGTGCAAGAACCTGGTTTTTGTATAAGGTGAGGGGTCGACAAGGAGGTGTAGCGATTGGGTTGGTTTTATAGAAGAGGGGGATGTATGCATTTTAGCTTATCATCTCATGTGAGAGAAGAAATTGAATTTACCATCTCTTTGGGGGCGTGTTTGGCTAAGCTTAAACAAAAATAAGCCCTTGTTTGAAAGTGCTTTTTTGATAATCATTTTTATCTCACCCCTAATTTTTAATCATAAATTCTCCAAAAAAAAAGTTATTTTTTATATTTTCGCTTAACTTTCCTCTACTTTTAAATCGAGCATTCTTAAAAAAATCACTCTCCCGCACGCATTAAAATTAATTTTAAGAAATATTTTAAAAATCAAACCAGACATACATATGGCAAAATTAAATTAACAAATAAGTAAATCAGATAATTTTAGGATGTTTAAATAAATCACATTTTTCCTTTAATTAAGAAGTGTTGCTTATTTGAAAATATTTTTTGCCTACTTTTTTAGGGACTTTTTAACCTAATTACCATTATGAGTAACTTGTATAATCCATTTTAATTGATAAAAACTATATATATTTTTTGCTTGTTTGCTTGAAATTAATAATTGAACTTTTCAAGTTTTGCCAAACTTGCACAAACTTGTTCGATGTTGCTTTTAAATGCTTATAAGTAGTGAATCATATGAAATGTGTAGTATGATAAATAGATAGTAAATTGTGAGACCTACAAAATGTATGAATAAAAAAAAATATTTGACGAGTTTAAATTAAAATTAAATTTTTGCTAACCTACTCAAAGTTTGACTCCTCTTATTGATAGAAAATAATGATATTTTTCACTGGCGATAATCAACGTTAGCTGTCGAAGTGAACCCCTCATTTATCAATCAGTACAATTATGTTACGTTTTAATGCATTGGACAATCAATAAGAGGCAACGACACCTAGATTGGTGATGAATAACAGTTTTCAATGGAGTTGTGTCTATGAACAATATATCAAGGGATTCATTGTCATCTACACTAATGATAATAAATAGGTAAAATAATGCAGTCATAATCATGTTAAATATGTTAAATGTTTCTATTGGATTAGGGGTTGGCATTGTTGAATTCGGTTTGATTCTTTTCCAAATCAAATCAATAACCTCTAATTATTATATAATGAAACCATGGGTTCCATCTGTAACTATGAAATTGAATCGAATGATTTCGATTTGGTTTGATTTGATTTGGTTCAGTCATAACCAAAATTATAGCACAAGGTCTATCATTAAAAGTTAATACTACACATTCAAAAATCAAAACAATAAAACTCATTCAATGCAAATGACAAGTACCATTTTCACAAAAAAGTATTGTATGATAAAAAGCATTCACCAAATTAATAAACATAATTAAGTAAAAAAAAGTTGGGCGTCAACTGATTATCGGTTCTTGGTTCTAAGTGCTAGAACTGGAATCGAATCAAAACCAGCCGATTCTTGGTTCTAAAAATAAAAATTTAAATTTAAATAGAATCAAACTAACTAATTTGGGTAAAATTGTTTCTTACTTTCAATTTACGAACCCATAACAATTCTAGTTTTGTTTCTTAATTTGGGTAAAAGTATTTCTAAAAATTCAATTATATCGAAGAATAATGTTGTTTTTAAACTCTGCTTAGAAACAATCTACATAGTGTGAGATCACTATTACATTTTTTAATGAATTAAAATATATCTTAAATTTATTAGAGCATGTGAAAATTATCATTGAACACATTGCAACGAAAATTGCCTTTTCTAAGCAGTGCTTACAAGTAGCATTACTTTTAATAAAAATGAGTACAGATACTAATGTCGTTGCTTGTTAACATTAACGTTGTAGCATAATTCTAAAGAAAAGTTATGTAGGGATTGTACTGCAAAATTTATGATACTAGTTGACTTTTTTCTTGGTTTCATAATCATGTCTCGAGTTAGAGAACATCTAACGCATAAAAGTCAACATTGAAACAATAATAAAGTTCTTGTACTACAAAATAAATCAAGAAAAACTATAGAAATTGGCATAATGGGAATGTTAAGTGGGGAGAGACGACACAAGCCGAACAAAGAAATTCTAGTTCGAGTCACTCGTCGACTTACAAGAGTTAGCTCGCGTGGGAGCTCATTGGCTCACCTGGCATGCACAAATGCTACAATTGCCATTGTTGCATTCTACAACAATGATTATTTCATAACAGTCGCCTGAAAATTCAAATTTGAAATTTTGAAATTTTTCATTACATTTCAAATTCTTAGCCTAATGATTTTGTCTATACGAAGGTAGTGTCAATGCCTTCGATTTTTACCCAACTTCTGCTCTTATCACTGGTTTTTTAGATCTTTTCTTCTGATACAAAATTTGCCCTCATCACTCTCCTATGCGTTTGAATGAATTTTTCCCGATTTTATAATTCGTACAGCATTGATATTATTATATCAGTTTGAAAAGTTTTCACTATCAAATCTCCACTTCTATATTTCATATTGTATTATTAGACTATGTAATTTACGCAATGGTTAGCTCATCATCTTCTTCTTCAAAAAGAGAATAATTTATTAACTTTCTCGTCAAACTTCAAAAGATTCGGCGAAAAAATCAGTTTTGTTAGAAGAATTAAAGTAATTATGCTTTGATTAACCTTTGATTCTTTGTATATTTGGTAGCATTATGCTTGTGATGATATTCGATCTAGAACACATTGAATCGGATGGGCATAATCGCCAGGTTGCATAAATTATTGCACATTCTTTACAAGATTTTATGTTGATTTTACCCGCATTATTAAATATTTCTTTAGTCTTCCTACAATGCAGGGATGAGAGTTTCCCCCATTATCCAAGTATGTTTCGCGCTAAAAAAAAAAAAAAAAAACCTTTAAAATAAATATATTCTCGCTACATGAGAAAGAATTACGAAATTATGTAACTAGTACTCTAGTTCAAACTATACAAATTTATTTTTTCCTGAATTCGAAATGTAGAAAACTTGTATTTATGCTTGGAGCACCTACATTAGAATAGGTATTAGTAGCGACCTACATATCTTAATTTACTTCAATAGTGGAATGCACACGGGAATCAGTACCCCGTATTGGTATTATCTAGTATAGCCCAAGACTTATTTATAGTACTCGTGACTTTATCAACACTTGTAGACGTTAGCTCTATAATAAAAAATCATATGTTGGCCTAATATGCATCACTTGGCTTGAGCAATATTATAACGTCAATACAAACATGTTTTGTTTTCCCGACTAAGAATACAATATTGTAAATAATATTTCGTTTCTTTTATTTGTTATTAATTTGTATGTAATCCATTTTTTATATAAAAAAGGATGTGCATGAAATAATAATTCGTGTACAATTTAACTCCATTTTCATATTATGCAGTCGATCCAAAGTTCGAATAAATGGGGATGATTTTTTTAACTTTATAAATATTTTAAGTTTTGACAAAATAGAATTTGATATGTTCACCATTTCTTTAAAAAAATTCATGTCTTTATTATACTTAAGGAAGAAAGTGCAGTTTTTAGTTATTTACAAAAAGAAAAAAATGAGTAGCGAGTGACAAGCGAGCCGACTTGATTCGACTTGACCCATTTATAAATCCACATACCATAATATTCAAAGGCCAACGTGAAATTTCAATAAAGGAAAATGTGATGTGAAATAAAAAATTGAAAAATAGTAATTCCAAGAAGTTACAAACATTTTAGACCCTTTTTGGGTAAAGATTAAAATTAGATTTTCAATAAATTTTAACAGAAATGAATAAAGTTTGTGATTGAAAAGTTGTGAGACCCATAAAATATACAATAATGCTTCTCATCTAGGCAAGACAGGAAACAAGGAGACAGGGTAATATGTAGGAAAATAATTGAGTGTTGTGTTTTTTTTTTTTTTCAAACTGTCCAATCCGACGTCGACACGTGTTCTCCCTAGATTTCCTATTCCCGTAGCGGTATTTTAAAGAGTGATGCTACACTTACAACCTTTTTACACATTAAGTTTGACAGTCCTCTCACATGAGTGTGAGGCCCGCGATTGTGGGCCCTACACCCATGTGAGAAAGATGTCAAACTTAATGAGTAAAAATGTTGTACATTCAGCCTTTTTCTATTTTAAAATAATGTTTAAAATTAATTATTGATTTTGACTTAAATTAAAATTTATCGGGGCCAACAAGTATAGCCATTATCTCGCGAAATGATTCATAGCCGACTTTTTGGACTAGCCCGCTACAGTAAAACTTTGGATACCTTTCTTATATTACGTCAATTTGGAGCTCCTTCACGCGCCAGAAGATAAAATGTTATTTCACGCTCCTGTCCACTCTGGATTTCAGAGTTTTCTTACGTCCGGAGATGAATTCAGGTGGCAAAAGCACGGCTAATTTACAAAATTGGTCCCTAACGTTTAGACTACCTGTGATTCTAAAATAATATTATTCAGCATTATTGGGGTTAAAACATCAATGATTTTAAACGGGAATTTTTTAATCCCCATCCCATCCCATCCCATCCCATCCCATCCCGCTTTAGCCTCTTCTACCATCCGCTTTCTCAAAATTTTCAACGAAGATAGTGATAATCCCCCATTCTAGAAGTGAAATTTTGTAACGTCTCTACTCCCATGAATTAGACCGTACTAAATACAATTGAAATCACATTGATAAACTGTCTACGATTGCCCGAATCATTTAGACAATGTCTATTCTATTAAAAAAAGCTGAATGTACAACCTTTTTACACAGTAAGTTTGACGCCCTCTCACATGGGTGTGGGGCTAGCGATTGTGGGCCCCACCCCCCATGTGAGAGGGCTATCAAAATGTATGTATAAAAAGACTATAGATGTAGCATTTCTCATTCTATTAAACCACATCATCATCAAATGTTAGAGAATGAACCTATTTTTTTATTTATTATAAATTATTTTCAACACCTTCAAATTCAAGTTAGGAAGTTTACTCTCGAGGGATTTTACAAGATGAATGCATGACTAATTTTAAACTCCTTCATTTTAGAACCAAATATTTTCCATGAAAGTGATTCTCGAAGTGGCAATGATTACACTAGAAAAAACAGTTTAACACGATGTACGATGACAAAAAACACGAGTAAAAATCAAGAAATTTAGTGTTGATCACGTCCTAATCGTCTTTAAATTATGTTTAATTTTTCAATATATGTAAATACTCTATCTTGGATAAAACATTTCGATTCACAATAAATTTCAAGAAAGAAACAAAACTTAGAAACACAAAACAAAATTTACTGTGTAAGAGTTCACTGAATTTGGTGACAGTCCTCAGAAACATAACTTTCACGGTAATGAGCATCAAAAGCAAGACTGTCAAATTCATAAATGGTTGGCCTCTTACCAGTGACATAAGCAACTTGAAATAAAAGTTTTTTCAAATTATTTATTAGATGAATGGGTAACTGATTTTATTTTTATTTTTTCATTTTTAGATTGCTCCCTGAATGTAATTTAAGCTATTTGAGCTATAATGAGAGTATGTTTGTGTAGGACGAAAACTCGAGACTCGCGACCTGGAAGCTAATCGACGTATTTATGCTAACAAATACCGAATGTAAAAGGATATACTAACACATACCAGATGTATAGGGACAATACACCATTGCAAGATGCCAGAAGTTGGAAACATGTTAATCTCTAGACAACATGGTCACTATGTAACGTTACAGATGCAATACTTGAGAGACTCGTCATAAGTACATTCTATGTATGATTGGTATACAATAATTGGTAGGGCTATTACTGACAAAATATTTGTTTATTTTTTTTCCTTTAATATTATCCAATTCTCTCCGTGTACCTTCACAGACAAGCCATCAAAGTGTAGCACACTAGTAATGTGATTTCAAGTTCCAGAGTTGTTACCATCTTGATCTTCTGAAGGATTGTTGAAGGGAGCTAGAGACGCTATAGCAATTCCTATATCCTGTTGATCATCAGGTGACAAATTCAGAGGTGCTGCACTATCTTCTTCATGTTGTGAAGCATCATTTGACAAGTTGGTGACTGTAACAACTTCTTCAGCAATGTCCGGGCTACTGGTATCATGCTCTTCAGGATGTACGGCTTCAAGACTCATCAAAAGACCATGGAAAGTAGGTGTTTCCAAGATCACGAACTGGTGTTCTGGAGTATGCTGCTGGTTGAATCGGCCTGGAAGCTTGGAGGAACTCTTATAGCATCCTTCGCAGAGGTCAAAGCCTATTTCCTCAACACAGTCTCTACATTTGTATCGTTTCCCAATTATAGGACACATCTGCATTAAATTGTCAATCGCTCAGGCGAATTAGTGCCTAAGTAAAAAGATAAAAGCATCTAGTACATGCGTTGAAATGCAAGATTGTATTCAAAATGGCTCCGATGCATGAGTTCTGCCTAGTGGCATAGACACACCAGGGGAACTTTTCTGTCTTCTATACAAATCTGTAAATTGCATTGGGAAAGCAGTATCTTATTGAAAATAAGCTAAAACGATAGCTTCCCAGCTAATCTCTGAAGAGGAACCAACAGACACACCTTAATGGTTGTTTTATTCTTAAATTGTGCCCATCACCTTAAATTCTAGAAGCCCTCGATATTTGTCAATCAAGTGGTTGAGATAATCAATTGAGAAGAAAAAAAAATACTTGGCGCCCGTTTGAGCCCCAATTTTTTTTTGCCCAAAATGCATTTTGGAATAATATTTTGAATGAGAATGTGTGGTTAAAACATAAGGAAATGTTTCAGATTTGCGTGTAATATTATTTTATTGAAGAATGTGTGGTTGAAAATAAGAGAGAAAAACGTATTTTGAAATTAATGAAGGACCAAACAAGGACTAAATAAAGCACGGGTTCTGTACAAAATGAAAAGAAGAATCACATCTTTATCATATTTTTAAAAGCTTGATAATTGAAATGAGAATTTTAATGGGAAGATGGGTTTTTGGTATTGGGCATATCCAGGGGGTTAAAGATGGAAACTTTGCAACTTGTGATTGAAAAGGTGAATTTGGAAATTGAAAGAGTGGTTGTTGCAACTTTCAGAGATTGTTATTGTTATTGTGATGGTGCCAGCTGTGGTGGTCGTGGCACTGGTGGTGGCGATGGGGGTTATGACCTTGGCACAGCAGTGGTTGTAGAAATCAAGAATATGCTGGTAGCCACAGCAGAAGCCATTAAAGAAAAAAATACTTGGAAGTAGTGAAACTCTGCCAAAAGAAGAAACTGAGGAACACAAAAAATCAAAATGCAAACCAAATTGTTACAGAAGTTTATGAAACTTTGATGTTTTGGTTGTTGTAAAATTTGGAAACTTGACTATCAAATTTCTAAAGTTGAAGAATCTAAGTAAGAAAATAAGATCAATACCTTTTTCACATAGTTTTGCAGAGAAACACACAAAGGTTGGTGTGAAATAGTTAGTGAAAGAAAGGACATGTGAAATCTTTATTAAGCACTAGGTGATAGAACCAATCTAAAGAAAAGACTTGTGAGAAGCACAAACGTGGAAAAAGTGAATATACCAAGCGATTTTTCATCAAACATTTCCTTGTGAATGTCAAGTTAGGGGCGGAAAAAAATGCAAGAGAAGATAATCATATTACCCCACACCAATCACAACCAACTCCAGGGTGAACCTTTGGCCCATTGCCAGACAGCCATGATGAGTAAGCATTTCTAGGCAATGACGAAGACTTGGTGGCTTGCTCCCGCTTTCCCGGCATACCTGATGGCAATAGTACAGCATTAAAGGAGAAAGTCAAACATATAGTAATATTGATTTATCATCAAAATTAGACAACAGTTATATGGTGAGGAGCACTATCACAGACTCACAAGAGTACCAGCTGTTCTTTCTTTAGTATTACAACTATATCTGTCCAAACAAATGCCACGACACAAACCTAAACATCACTGATTCACTATAAGGTTCAAACTTCAAAATTTAACAGCTTGTCACAGTCGTAGACAGATACCCAATGGAGAAAATATATACGGAGGAAAGGGTCCAAAATAGGGTCTCTTCTCCTATATAAAACAATTTACTTTCTATATGATCATACGAGTGTTAAAGTTCATATTGCATAAAGCATGATATTCAGTCACGAATGTAATTCTATAAGCTTTGTAGAAGACTGAATATTGCAGTTGAAAGAAATTAATAGTTTGTGGAGAATAGAATAGAAGCCACATATTTGGAACTTGAAACCTGCATAAGATGAATTGTTCGAACTCCACACAATTGCAGATTAAATAGCATGTAGTCTCTGTCTTCACTGGATTAATGGTCATGCTTGATTATCAGGTCCTCGACAACTGTATACGTGTGTTATGTTTGGGCCAGTGAACAAGCATCTTAACATGGATTCTTAAATATAATATGAATGTCTTAGACCTAAGAATCAAGTCACAATGTCAACAGAATGCTCATTGTCAACAAACAAGATAAAGGAAAAGTAACGTTCTTCCAGATGGATTAGCATGTAGTTGGTCAGGTAAAGACGCTTTTCTTGCAGAATATTCCTCAGGGAAATGCTCCTCCAGGAAGTGCTCTAAAACCAAACAAACATTTGGGAAGCCATTTGGATGCACACTTTGACACATTGGACATCTGCAGACCTTGTTGTCTTGATTATTTATACATGCTTCACAATAAACTGCAAAATGGAAGACAATAAGCAGCTAAGTATTGTTGACGAACTCTTCCTGATATGACCTGCAAATCAATGGCAAAACTTACCATGGCCACAATTAAGAACTAAAGGTCGACATAATAGCTGCTTGCACAGAGCACATTGTAAGTCAATCATAAGGACCCGCTTGCATGTTGCATTAGTAACTTCAGATTTTACCATACTATCTCCTTGCTTTGCCATGTTGGAAGTGTTTTCCGCACTTGAGGCTGTAGGAATTATGGTCGTATTGTCTTCATTTTCTGAAGAATCTTGAATCAGGGAAGAGTCCCCTCTCTGCTTCATATTAGAGACTATGAGAACTGTAGAATGTGAAGAGGTGTCTGGAACATCAAGCTCTTCATTGGAATGAGAATCAGAGAAGGTATCAAACTGTGGAGACTCGTATCCATATATCTTTTCTTCTTCTGAGACAATAAAGAAACAGTATATTAGACTAATAGATAATATGGAGCAATGTGTCATTCAAGACAACTTCCTAGCTATGCAGTTTCAGGGTCAATGTGATTAACACTGCATAAATTTGTAACAGAAAGACAGACGTTTATTGAAAAATAGAACCATAGATTATCCTGATACCAGTATTCTTCTGAAAGTATCAAGAAGATCTTTCTTTTCTTTTCCTGAACCATAGATTATCCTGATACCAGTATTCTTCTGAAAGTATCAAGAAGATCTTTCTTTTCTTTTCCTCTTTGTCGGAATAGGGTGAATTCAAATGAAGTCAAAAATACAACTCAACAAGACAAAGAACAAGATCAAGCCTGCAATATATTCTGAAACAACATTCTTCAGAAAGATAGTTGGCTGGCTCAATTGAAAAACACATTTCTATTCCTGTTGTTGAAACATTAGTATAAAGCTAGTTCTGGGCACTTGCTTTTGTACAGGGGTTTCAAAAGTGTTATAGTCAGTCAATATATTTTTGAAAGAAATGACAGACGGAAAAGGACAAATTGTAAGTTCAGCTTTTTCGTTGACATTGAAATTAAGTCCTTCCCAAATTCATCCTATTTTTTTTTAATTCCCACTTTGCTTTTTGTTTTTTTAAATAAAATAAGAGGCACCACAGCTCTGAATCCATTAAAAAGTTGCCACATGTTATGCACCATATTGTAACGACCCGGGTCCCACTTAACGGGCTGTCCTGGTCGTTAGATCGACGACGTACTGTCCTCACTGTACCAACATGGGTCTTTTCAGCATGTTTTGTCCTCACTCGCACACTCCCCTAGAAAACTTCCCAGGGGGGTCACCCATCATAGAATTGCTCAAAGCCAAGCACGCTTAACTGTGGAGTTTCCAACGATGGACTTCCGGAAAAGAAGTTGCACACTTGCACCTTGTGATATGAGTAGTACCTATCAAATCTTTTAAACTTTCTTGGTCTGGGGTATTAGAATCACAGCTGTAGCGCCCCGAGTTCTGTTAACCCGGATTGCCACGTCATCGTCTTTTGCCCTAATTTTGTCAATCAATTTTTGCGGAAATAACCTAATTTTTAAAATCACATTTGCAATTGAAAACTACTTCGGCAATTAAAATACATTGGATAATTGTTCAAAATTTAAATATCATGTTTTGGAATAGCGGAAAACGAAAAATACGTTAACAATGTTTCAATACATAAATTTGAAATCTTAATAATTTCGATAATCAAATTTTATGCCACCACTTCTTAGGATCAATCACGATCGCCTCAAAATCTCGCAAATATTGTTAAAATAGCAGAATGAGTATTTCGAATAAATACTCAGTAGACTCATCGCCGATAATTAATTTACAGAATAATTGAAAACACACTTATGCAATATACAATGTGATATCATCTTGGGCTCATTTTCTTGAAAATCATAGGCTCTTTAAAAACATGGGTTGTGGGTAGTCTTTCTTTCTTGTGCGGATGAAGCACATAAGTTATGCATAACATTCTCTTCTTATCTCATAAGAGATTCTTTCTTTCTTTCTTTCTCATGCAATTAAGCATATAAGTTATGGCAAGCATAACAATATCATATATCTCATATGACACATTCTCATCCTATGCATAAAGCATATAAATCACGTAATTCACATAAAGCATGCAATTATAATTTAAACTAATTAATGGTGGCGAGTCTACCTCAAATATTTCGAGTTGCGTGAAAAGTGGAGCGGGAAAATAACTTCAAGCTCCTAATTGCTCGTACGTATCGTCTAGCCAAAAATAGGAAATAAGTTTGAATTAGTATTTCGAACTTTAAAGTTTTAAAGTGTTGAAATTAAGTTTAAGGGCTAAATTGAAAATTATTGGAATTGAAATAAATGGCTTAAAATGATAAAATAAAGTTTAGGGCTAAATTGGAAGTTTATTAAATCTGAAAATAAAAGTTTAAGGGCTAAAATAGTAATTTTAAAAGTTAGGGACTAAGCTGTAATTATAATAAAGCCGAAAATAAAAATTTGAAAACTAAAAGAATAACTTTTAATAGTTTAAGGACTAATACGTAAATATAATAAAGCTGAAAATAAAACTAAAGGGCTGAAATTAAACATTTTAGAACTTAGGGACTCAATTGAAAATCTCTTTGGCGAAAATAAAATATTAAGGACTGAAATAATAATTTATAAACTTGGGGGTTAAATTAAACATTATCTAAAACTGAAAATAAAAATTGAGGGACTGAAATTAAAACATTTAAACTTAAGGGCTAAACTAAAAGTAATTTAGGGACTAACTTAAAACAATTTATAACTTGTGGCTAAAACGTAACTTTTAGAAATTAAAAATCAAAATCAAATTAAATCAAAATAAAACCAAAATCAATAAAAATCAAATAAATCCAATTATATCTCATTTCTCTCTCCTTCACTCTCACTTCAAAGAGGAGAGGCTGCGCAAGGAGGCTTCGCCTTTCCTCGATCGTTCGCCGTTAGACGGTCGGCGTCGGCGCCACCGTCGCGCGGTGGCGACGGTGTGGGAGTGGAGGTGGTTGGATGGTTTTGGTGCGTGGGTCGAGGGCTAGGGCTCGATTTTTTGTTGGGTTTCTTGGTGTAAAACATTCTGGAAATGGGTCGAAGAACGAGGTAAGGTAATGGGCTTTTCCTTTTTCTTGATGTTGTGGTTGATTAAAATGGATTTTGGGTGGACTAGAAATTTGTCGATTTTCGGTGGAAGCCGCGGTTTCGTGCGTGTTGGTGGTTGCAGGGTTTGTCTTGGTTTTGTGGTGGTGAGGTGTTGGTGATTGTGCGCAGCTCGTGTGTTCGTGAAAGATTGGGGTGAAGCAATGGGTGTTTGCGGTATTTCGAGCATTCTGCGGTAGTGGTTTGAGGTGAAATGAAATTTGTCGTTTTTTTTGTGTGAAGCGGTGAGTTTTCACTGGGATGTTTGGTGGTTGCGGTTTTGGACGGTGGGTGGTGGGCGAAGCCTTCGGTTTTGGTGGCTGCGGTATACGGTTTGGTAATGGTGACTTAGGCGGGATCGATTTTTGGTGATGGTGAATATCCGACTTCTTTGGTGCTAGAAATTGTTCTAGCATCAATGTGAGCTGAGATTGTTGTTGATGTTGCTAGTGATGTTGGGAGTTGCAGTGAGTTGGAGTTGCAATTTTGGTGTTGGTTGGGCAGTGACTTGGTGGTCTGATGTTCTCGGTTTGGGGAGGTGAGTTTGCAGGTTTGGTGGTGAGCTTGGTTGTTGAGGATGTAGCTGATTGGAATCATTATCTTGTTGGTGCTAGAAATTTAGGTTCTAGCATCAACATGATTTTCCAGTGAATGAATTTAAGAAAATTGAAGTTTCCTTACCCAAAGATTTCTGCTGCGTGAATGTTTTGGAAATGGAGAGGATGGATGAAGTTGATATATGAATAGTGAGAATTAGGGCACAATTCCCTAGGTGGGTAATTGGGCTAGGAATAGTTGGGCCTTTGGATTTGGGCTGTAGGGTTTCCTAATTGGGTTAAAATAAATAAATTCAGGTTTGGACTTATATAATTGGGTTTAAACATTGGGCTTATGTAATTGGACTTGAAATAATTTCCTTGTTGGACTTAAGTGGAATTGGACCTAAACATCCAAGATTTGGACTAATAAGTAATTGGGCTTGAATTTAATAAAAATTGGATTTAAATAAAATAATTCGAAATTGATACTAAAATAATTATTCAATATTCGATTCGATTCGAAATAATTTAAATTCATTTATAACGGCTAGACGAACGTGCTATTTCTTAAAAATTAGGGTTAAAGTCGAGCGACACGTTTTTCGAGAATTAATTTTATATTATTCAAAAGTTCTCGGTCGCTACAACCTTACCTCCTTAAAATAATTTCGTCCTCGAAATTTAAACTTACTTGATCTAATATATCTGGATACTTAGCCAGAATCTCTTCATCTTTCTCCCAGGTAGCTTCATCGCTATCCTGTCTACCCCATTGGACTTTGACTAAAGGAATCTCTTTGTTTCTTAAGACATGGACTTTTCTTTCTATAATGCACATAGGTGTTTCCTCATAGGACAGATTCCTCTGAATCGAAATAGTCTGAAAATTTACCACGTGACTTGGGTCGTGGATATACTTTCTCAATAGGGAAACGTGAAAAACGTTGTGTACGGCTGATAGCTCGGGCGGCAACGCCAAACGATAAGCCACGTTACCCACTTTCTCTAATATCTCGAATGGTCCGATAAAACGAGGTCTTAACTTTCCTCTCTTACCGAAGCGAATAGTTCCTTTCATAGGAGCTACTTTCAAAAATACTTTCTCTCCAATTTCAAATTCCAAGTCTTTTCTCCTTTGATCGGCATAGCTTTTCTGTCTATCTTGAGCGACTTTGATCCGTAGTCTGATCTTATCAATAGCCTCAACTGTCTTTTCAATCAATTCTGGACCTAAAATTCTTCTCTCGCCTACTTCATCCCAATAGACTGGTGATCGACATCGTCGTCCATAAAGTGCCTCATACATGGTGCCGTACCAATAGTAGCACGAAAACTATTATTGTAGGTAAATTCCACTAATGGGAGGTGAGTTTCCCAATTACCACTCAAATCTAGTACTGCAAGCTCTAAACATATCTTCTAGTGTACGAATAGCGTTCGGATCTCCATCGGTCTGCAGGGATGGTAAGCGGTACTAAAATTTAATTTAGTACCCATCGCTACTTGTAGACTCTTCCAGAATCTCGATGTAAATCTCGGGTCTCTATACGTCTGATGGTCGGTACTCCATGAAGTCGAACAATCTCTCTAACATACAAGCGGGATAACGATCCACATTGAGAGTCATTACGATTGGTAGGAAATGAGCTGACTTCGTAAGTCGATCTACGATAACCCAAATAGCGTCGTGTCCTTTCACGATTTCGGTAACCCCTGTTACGAAATCCATGGAAATTTTCTCCCATTTCCATTACGGTATATCCAAAAGGATTTAATAATCTGACGGTCTCTGGTGTTCGACCTTAACTTGCGACAAGTCGCATCGAGAGACAAACTTTGCAATACCACCCTTCATGTTTCTCCACCAAAAGGTATTGCGCAAATCACGATACATCTTTGTCCCTCCTGGGTGGCACGCATAAGGTCTTTGAATGAGCTTGTCCAAAATCTCATTCGGATATGTTCATCCTTCGGTACGAGAGACGTCCTCTCGAATATAAGTGCGCTTATCGAGGCAATCTCGAAACCTATTCTCTTGCCAGTTCTAACCCGGATGATCTTTTCCAAGAATTTATCTCAGTTTGAGCCGTTATAATCCGACCTCTCAAGTACGGTTTAACGCTCGGTTGCCCAATCTAGAAGATCCTTGGATCGATGGGGTTCGCACTTCGATTCTTAGATTCCTCAAATCTCGAATCAATTGATCTTGCGTCGTTCCTAAAGGCGATAACTGTCCGGCGTCCTTTTCGCTTTCAAAGCGTCGGCAACCTTATTTGCTTTTACAGGTGGTAAAGAATGGTACAGTCATAATCTTTTACTAGCTCTAGCCATCGTCGTTGTCTCATGTATTCCTTTTCCGAGTGAAGAAATACTTGAGACTCTTGTGATCGGTGTAAATCTCACATTTACTCCCGTACGAGATAGTGTCTCCAAATCTTAAGAGCGTGCACAACACTGTGCGAGCTCTAAATCATGTGTCGGGTAATTCTTCTCATGTGGCTTCAACTCGTCTTGAAGCATATGCTATCACTTTGCCATTCGCATCAAAACACAACCTAAACCATGTTTGGATGCATGTTGTAAATAACGAAACCTTCGGATCCATCTGGTATAGTCAAGACTGGTCTTTGAGGCAGTCTGTCCTTAAGTTTCTGAAAGCTTTGTTCACATTGTTCTGTCCACTGAAATTTAACTCCCTTTCTGGTCAACTGAGTCATAGAACCTGCTATTTTAGAAAAACCCTCTATGAATCGCCGATAATATCCAGCTAATCCAAGAAAGCTTCTCACATCTCCAACATTTGCAGGTGTTGGCCAATTCGTTACAGTTTCAACTTTAGGGGGATCAACTTCGATACCTTTAGCTGTAACAATGTGACCTAAGAAACCTACTCTTTCAAGCCAAAATTCACATTTCTTGAACTTGGCGTACAACTTTTCTGCTCTCAGTGTTTCCAACACAATCCTCAAATGTTCTTCATGTTGTGCGGAATTCTTGGAGTAGATCAGTATATCATCGATAAAAACAATAACAAACTTATCAAGATACTGATGGAAAACTCGGTTCATCAAGTCCATAAATATTGCAGGTGCGTTCGTAAGACCGAACGGCATCACTGTGAACTCATAATGTCCATATCGTGTCTTGAACGCTGTCTTGGGTACGTCAGCTGGCGAAACCTTTAGCTGATGGTACCCAGATCTCAAATCAATCTTCGAGAAGATTGCTACTTTCAGCGATCGAATAAGTCTTCGATCCTGGGTAGGGGATAGTTATTCCTTATCGTCAACTTGTTAAGTTCTCGATAGTCGATATACATCCTCATGCTTTCGTCCTTCTTCTTTACAAAGCACACGAGTGCTCCCCACGGGGATACACTTGGCCTGATAAAACCCTTCTCTAGCAATTCCTCTAATTGCACCTTCAGTTCTTGCAACTCCTTTGGTGCCGTATGCGGTATGGAGCTTTAGAAACAAAGGGCGGCTCCTGGTACCGAATCGATGGAAAATTCCACTTGCCTATGGCGGAGCGGTAGATCGTCTGGAAAAACGTCACCATATTCACATACTACGCGAATCCAGAGTAATCTCATCTACGGGTTTGTCTTGAAGACTAACCAAATAGCCATGAAAACTATCCTTGGCTAATAGCTTCTCCGCTTGTAAAGCCGAAATCAGGCGAGGAAGTGCCTTAATCCTCGTCCCATAAAATCTGAATACTTCTTCACCATCTTTACGAAAAATAACCTCCTTCTCGTGGCACATAATTGAGGCACGGTTGGTGCTGAGCCCGATCCATACCTAGAATAATATCGAAATCTTTCATTCGGATAATATTCAGGTCTGCCTCCAAAACTTGACCATCAAAATTTATTTGTACTGCCTTGACTATCTTATTAGTATCGATAGTTTCTCCTGACGGCAAACTAACCTCGAGGGTGCTACCAATCTCTTCTCCTAGTAAGTTCAGTCTTTCTAAACATGCATCATTTCATTAATAATTCAACTTCTTTTGGTGCGGGTACATGAATAGGAAGGCATGTATGTCGAACATTTCCAATTTCCTTTTATACAATGATGTCAAACCTACTCTAGATCCTATCTCTCTATTCTCCTTCGGTTACACATGATTCAGCGTCCGAGAACTCTTCTAGCGCTGGATCAGTGTCTTCTTCTGGTTCTTCTTCAGGGTCTTCTTCAGGTTCTAACCCGTTCTCTTGCTCAGGTTCGGGTTCGGGCACTGGCTCATATTCTGGCTCCCCTCTCGGGTACAACCCCAAAGCGGTCCTCAAAGTACATGAGCCAATATGCCACAAATCTCACGCCAGAATGTATCATATTCCATATCCACATTAGCGACGTAAGAGCATCCATGTATATGCTACGAGCTACTTCCGCATAGTCGTCTCGGAAAATCGAGAGTAAGTGATGAATCGTTGGCGATTCACAGGTCACGTGGCCATGTTTGTATGGCCCGCTTCACGTACGACATTCATGCTCTATGCGTTGGGCAATTGTCAATCAAGTCTAGACCAAAACGGTCGTAATCTCTAACGGCTTGTTCTACGTCACTAGGTGCATTTCTACGAATGGGTGTCGGCTGGGTGCCAGTGTCCTAAACCAATTATGCAAAGTCAATTAAGTGTGGTTATTCATCTTTTCTTAGTTAAAATTTACGAGGACGTAAAAATTTAGAAGACTATTTCAAATTATGCTCAAACTCGTCTTTCTTTCTTTTCTTTCTTTCTTTCTAATTCGGATACACTTTCTTTCTCTTTCTTCTAAGTCTCGTAATTCGTAAAAACAAAGATCCGAAATAACATAACGATAAACTTCAATAACTTCTTTACCTTCGGAGTCGACGGATTGAATGATGGCAGTGGCAACTTCGAGAAATAATAAAATAATCTCTTTAAAAATTCTCTTTGAAAATTTTCTCCTTTTTTTTTTTTTTTTTTTTAAAAAAAAATTTGCCCGATCTACGAGAAGCCTTGAGACCGGCACGATACCAAGTGTAGCGCCAGAGTTCTGTTAACCCGGATTGCCACGTCATCGTCTTTTGCCCTAATTTTATCAATCAATTTTTGCGGAAATAACCTAATTTTTAAAATCACATTTACAATTGAAAACTACTTCGACAATTAAAATACATTAAATAATTGTTCAAAATTTAAATATCATGTTTTGGAATAGCGGAAAACGAAAAATACGTTAACAATGTTTCAATACATAAATTTGAAATCTTAATAATTTCGATAATCAAATTTTATGCCACCACTGCCGGATCAATCACGATCGCCTCCGAAGTCTGCAAATATTGTTAAAATAGCAGAATGAGTATTTCGAAGAAATACTCAGTAGACTCATCGCCGATAATTAATTTACAGAATAATTGAAAACACACTTATGCCATATACAATGTGATATCATCTTGGGCTCATTTTCTTGAAAATCATAGGCTCTTTAAAAATATGGGTTGTGGGTAGTCTTTCTTTCTTGTGCGGATGAAGCACATAAGTTATGCATAACATTCTCTTCTTATCTCATAAGAGATTCTTTCTTTCTTTCTTTCTCATGCAATTAAGCATATAAATTATGGCAAGCATAACAATATCATATATCTCATATGACACATTCTCATCCTATGCATAAAGCATATAAATCACGTAATTCACATAAAGCATGCAATTATAATTTAAACTAATTAATGGTGGCGAGTCTACCTCAAATATTTCGAGTTGCGTGAAAAGTGGAGCGGGAAAATAACTTCAAGCTCCTAATTGCTCGTACGTATCGTCTAGCCAAAAATAGGAAATAAGTTTGAATTAGTATTTCGAACTTTAAAGTTTTAAAGTGTTGAAATTAAGTTTAAGGGCTAAATTGAAAATTATTGGAATTGAAATAAATGGCTTAAAATGATAAAATAAAGTTTAGGGCTAAATTGGAAGTTTATTAAATCTGAAAATAAAAGTTTAAGGGCTAAAATAGTAATTTTAAAAGTTAGGGACTAAGCTGTAATTATAATAAAACTGAAAATAAAAGCTGAAAACTAAAAGAATAACTTTTAATAGTTTAAGGACTAATCTGTAAATATAATAAAGCTGAAAATAAAACTAAAGGGCTGAAATTAAACATTTTCAGAACTTAGGGACTCAATTGAAAATCTGCTGAAACTGAAAATAAAATATTAAGGACTGAAATAATAATTTATAAACTTGGGGGTTAAATTAAACATTATCTAAAACTGAAAATAAAAATTGAGGGACTGAAATTAAAACATTTAAACTTAAGGGCTAAACTAAAAGTAATTTAGGGACTAACTTAAAACAATTTATAACTTGTGGCTAAAACGTAACTTTTAGAAATTAAAAATCAAAATCAAATTAAATCAAAATAAAACCAAAATCAATAAAAATCAAATAAATCCAATTATATCTCATTTCTCTCTCCTTCACTCTCACTTCGAAGAGGAGAGCTGCGACGGGAAGGGGCTTCGCCCCTTCCTCTGATCGACTCCTTTGTTAGACGGCGGCGTCGGCGCCGTCGCGCGGTGGCGACGGTATGGGAGTGGAGGTGGTTGGATGGTTTTGGTGCGTGGGTCGAGGGCTAGGGCTCGATTTTTTGTTGGGTTTCTTGGTGTAAAACATTCTGGAAATGGGTCGAAGAACGAGGTAAGGTAATGGGCTTTTCCTTTTTCTTGATGTTGTGGTTGATTAAAATGGATTTTTGGGTGGACTAGAGCTGTCGATTTTCGGTGGAAGCTGCGGTTTCGTGCGTGTTCGTGGTTGCGGAGTTTTGTCTTGGTTTTGTGGTGGTGAGGTGTTGGTGATTGTGCGCTCGTGTGTTCGTGAAGATTGGGGTGAAGCAATGGGTGTTTGCGTGACTCGAGCATTCTGCGATGGTGGTTTGAGGTGAAATGAGGTTTGTCGTTTTTTTGTGTGAACGGTGAGTTTTCAGTTTGGGATGTTTGGTGGTTGCGGTTTTGGACGGTGGAGTGGGTGACTGCGGCTTCGGTTTTGGTGGTGCGATGTACTGGTTTGGTAATGGTGACTTAGGCTGGGATCGATTTTTGGTGATGGTGAATATCCAGCTTGCTGGTGCTAGAAATTGTTCTAGCATCAATGTGAGCTGAGATTGTTGTTGATGTTGCTAGTGATGTTGGGAGTTACAGTGAGTTGGAGTTGCAATTTTGGTGTTGGTTGGGCAGTGACTTGGTGGTCGATGTTCTCGGTTTGGGGAGGTGAGTTTGCGAGGTTTGGTGGTGAGCTTGGTTGTTGAGGATGTAGGCGATTGGAATCATTATCTTGTTGGTGCTAGAAATTTAGGTTCTAGCATCAACATGATTTTCAGTGAATGAATTTAAGAAAATTGAAGTTTCCTTACCCAAAGATTTCTGCTGCGTGAATGTTTTGGAAATGGAGAGGATGGATGAAGTTGATATATGAATAGTGAGAATTAGGGCACAATTCCCTAGGTGGGTAATTGGGCTAGGAATAGTTGGGCCTTTGGATTTGGGCTGTAGGGTTTCCTAATTGGGTTAAAATAAATAAATTCAGGTTTGGACTTATATAATTGGGTTTAAACATTGGGCTTATGTAATTGGACTTGAAATAATTTCCTTGTTGGACTTAAGTGGAATTGGACCTAAACATCCAAGATTTGGACTAATAAGTAATTGAGCTTGAATTTAATAAAAATTGGATTTAAATAAAATAATTCGAAATTGATACTAAAATAATTATTCAATATTCGATTCGATTCGAAATAATTTAAATTCATTTATAACGGCTAGACGAACGTGCTATTTCTTAAAAATTAGGGTTAAAGTCGAGCGACACGTTTTTCGAGAATTAATTTTATATTATTCAAAAGTTCTCGGTCGCTATGTGTTTTAGCCCCCAATTTTCCTGTGTCAGTCAACAAGTCAAGCACATACTTTCTCTGAGATAAGAGAATCCCTTTCTTACTTCTCGTCACCTCAACACCCAAGAAATACTTTAGTGATCCTAAATCCTTTGTATGAAACTGACTGTGAAGGAAAGTTTTTAGGGATGAGATACCACATGAATCACTCCTAGTAATAACGATGTCATCAACATAAACAACCAATAGGATGATGCCAGCTGCAGACTGCTTATAGAAAACAGAATGATCGGACTTACTCTTCTTCATGCCAAAATTTTTGATAGCCTGACTAAACTTTCCAAACCAGGCCCGAGGACTTTGTTTCAAGCCATACAAGGATTTACGAAGATGACAAACTTTCCCATACTCCCCCTGAGCAACAAAACCAGGTGGTTGCTCCATATAAACCTCGTCACAAAGATCACCATGAAGGAATGCATTCTTAATGTCTAACTGATGCAGAGGCCAATCATATGTGGCTGCCATAGAGATAAATAACCTGACAGACGTAAGTTTAGCGACAGGAGAAAATGTGTCAGAATAATCAACCCCGTATGTTTGAGCATAGCCCTTAGCCACAAGACGAGCTTTCAATCTAGCAACGGACCCATCAGGATTAACTTTAACAGTAAACACCCATTTACATCCAACAGCCTTTTTACCTGCAGGCAAGGGCACCAGGGTCCAAGTACCATTGTCATCTAAAGCATTCATCTCCTCAATCATCGCATTACGCCAACCAGGATGAGATAGTGCGTCATGAACAGTCTTCGGAATAGTGACAGAATCAAGAGAGGCAATAAATGAACAGGATGATGGTGACAAATGATCATATGACACAAAAGAGGATACTGGATAAGTACAGTGACGTTTACCTTTGCGAAGGGCAATTGGAAGATCATCACTAGAACTGGGAACCGGATCTGATGACGAAGGAACTGGTGCAGGACATGAAGCAGGAGGTGTAGGAACATGAATCAGACTAGGAGCAGTAGGAGGATGGCGGCGAGAATAAACCTGGTGTATAGGAGGCTTAACAGGAGCAGAGGAAGGAAGATCAGAACACGGGGATGTAATAGTATAGACTAATAAATCATCCTCCCCCTGACGAATAGAACTTGAAGACGAAGCAAATGGTGTTTGTTCCAAAAATGTAACATCAGCTGACACAAGGTAGGTCTGTTAAGAGTGGGACAGTAACATCGATACCCTTTTTGCACACAAGAATAGCCAAGAAAAATACACTTGAGAGATTTGGGATCAAGTTTCGTAACATGAGGTCGAACATCCCGAACGAAGCACGTACACCCAAATATCCTAGGTTCAATAGGAAATAATGACCTAGTAGGAAAGAGGACATGAAAGGGAGTCGCACCAGAAAGAACAGAAGAAGGCATACGATTAATAAGAAAACAGGCGGTAGAAACGGCATCAGCCCAAAAATGCTTGGGGACCTGCATTTGAAACAACAAGGCTCGGGCAATTTCAAGAAGATGTCTATTTTTTCTTTCAGCAACTCCATTTTAAGATGGCGTATCGACGCAAGAAGTTTGATGAATAATGCCATGGTGAACTAAATAAGTTCGGAAGTATGCGGATAAATACTCCTTAGCATTATCACTTCTCAAAGTTTGTACAGGCACATTAAAGTGAGTTTTGATTTCAGCACAAAAAGCGGTAAAATGAGAGAACAATTCGGAGCGACTTTTCATAAAAAATAACCATGTCATTCGAGAATAATCGTCAACAAAGGTAACAAAATATTTAAACCCAACTTTAGACGCAGCAGGACAAGGACCCCAAACATCGGAGTGAACTAACTCGAAAGGAGCACTAGCTCTTTTATTGACTCGGGGACTAGAACTCAGACGATGATGTTTGGCAAATTGACAAGACTCACAATCTAACGAAGACAGACTAGAAAATTGAGGACAAAGTTTCTTTAACATAGGCAACGAAGGATAACCGAGCCGACAATGTGCTTCAAAAGGGGACACAACTCCAGAACAAGCAACAGACTTTGGTGTTTGTGTATCAAGAATGTAGAGGCCTCCTGACTCATGTCCTTTACCAATAATCTTCTTCGTCATAAGATCCTGAAATAGACAAAAAGTAGGATAGAATAAGACAACAATTAAGAGAACGAGTAAGTTTGCTGACGGAGACCAAATTAAAAGGCAAGTTAGGTAAACTTAAAACAGATTGCAAAGGAATGGAGGGTATTGGAATAATTGTGCCGGACCCTAGAACATGAGACGTAGACCCATCGGCTAAAGTAACTGTAGAACTAGAAGCCTGTGACTGAAAAGAGGAAAATAGACTGGAATTACCTGTCATATGATCTGTTGCACCAGTATCAATGACCCATTTGGAAGAGGAGGAAACAAGACATGTGTTCATTTTACCTGAATCAGCGATAGCAGTAATAGGAGTAGATGAAGACTTTAGAGAGTCCTGGTACCGGGAGAACTTGGCATACTCATCTGCAGATATTAGAATGGATTCAGAAGCATCATTAGTAAAGGCAACATGAGCCGATTGGTGCGACTGATTTCTTCGCTGCAACTTTCTACAATCTCTCTTCATATGTCCTGGCTTATGACAATAGTGACATATAGCACCTCCCGAATCTTGTCCTCGAGGACCCAGATTTCGATCATAGCCACTTGAGTTTTCCCCTTTATTACCACTTCTATAGGGCTGCCTCCCCGATTCATAGGTACGGTTGACGAGAGCACTATGGGGCTGAGCAGAAGCTAAATTTCCTGTGCGGAGTGCCCTACTAAATGCTTCTTCCAAAGAGGATATCTCAGGGCTAGAAAGAATTTGAGATTTAGCAGTCTCAAACTCAGAAGGAAGACCAGCCAAGAAGCTCATCACCGCCATCTTTTCTCTCTGAACTTGCTTAACTTTTACATCAGTACTGAATGGAAGCAACATATTAAGTTCCTCAAAAGTCTTCTTAAAATCCATAAAATAGTCGGTGAGAGATCTGTCACCTTTTTCTGCACGATAAAAGGCTTGACATACCTCATAAGTACAACTGATATTTCCCTTGCCAGAGTACACAAACCCCAAATAATCCATCAATTCCTTCACAAATTCACAATGATTTATCGAACCAACCACCTCACTATCAATAGAATTACGTATTTGCAAGAACAGCCGAGCATCGTCTCTTAGCCATGAGGTTTTCGAATCATCACTAGGTAGTGCATCAGTTAGGTGATTATCCATAGCAATACTCCGCAAATAAAGTCTAACAGTTTTACTCCAATCTAAATAATTAGACCTATTGAGTTTATGTTCTGTGATTTTGGACATCACGGGAACCACATCAGACACAACAACAGATTTCTTTTCCTCCATATTATCAAATATCAGCCAAATAAAGAGTAAAAGAACCACAATAAAGTCAAAGTACTTGAAGAATCCAAACCTGCCCAAAAGTAGATCCCACACCTAAGAGATGTTGACCCAAACAGGTTATAAGTATCAAAGGCCCCACTTATTTATTTTATGTTCCACTACCGTGAGCCTATGTTCCACTACCGTGAGCGGCTCACCTGAAAGCCAGAAACCGAAGCCAGAAGCCCAAGCGAGTTCGCAGAGAGAGAAATACGGATCCCAGCAGCCACACCAAAATAGATGCCGGAAAAGAGCATAAACTAGGGCTCCAACCCCAACCCAGTTGCTGGAAACCCACCTGCAGCAAAAAGACGCACACAGTGAGCAAAAACGAGGGCGCGAAGAACGGCGAATGGCGATGAAGCTCCGGGCGAAGGTCGATTCCGGCGACGAGGCTTCAGGCGAAGGTCAGTCTCCGATAGGGATGGCAAAAAAAACCGCCCCGCCCCGCCCCGCCCCGCCCCGACGGTGCCCCGCCCCGAATGGGGCGAAAAAAACCGCCCCGACGGGGTTGGCGGGGGCGATATGGGGTGCCCCGTCGCGGGGCGGGGCACGGGGCGGGGTGGGGATGCCCCGCCCCGAACCCGGCCCGTGAAAGATTTAAAAAAAATAAATAAATATATAGGTGGATTTTTTAAGGAAAAAAAAATAAAAAAATAAAAAAAAAATTAAACGGGGCGGTTTAACGGGGCAAGCCCCCGCCCCGCCCCGCCCCGCCCCCCGCCCCGCCCCGTTTAAGGCGGGGCGGGGCACGGGGCGGGGTGGGGTAATGGCGTGGCGGGGCGGGCAGGGCGGGGGTGCCCCGCCCCGAACCCGCCCCGTTGCCATCCCTAGTCTCCGAGTGGCGCTTCCCCAGGTGCCGGCAGTGAGACCCAGAAGTTGCCGGAAATAGGTAGGCCACGAAAACCCTAAAATCTTACTGTGTATTGTCGGAAATATGTATTGTCGGAAATCAAACCCCAAGAAGAAAACCCTGTGTCTCTGATACCATGTAAAAAGGGGAAGAAATTAATTTCTCACATTCTATTCATGAATCTCTTAGATATATATACAAGATACAAATCCTATTTTAGGAAGGAGACTAATAATATCAAATCCCTATAAATCAGAAAATAAATATATTTATTTCCTAATCTAAATATATTCTGTAATAGAAATCAACTATTCCATGGTTCGCCTCACTCCTCTTCTGACAACTCAGTCTAGAAGGCCCTCTGTTACTTTCTTACTAGCCTCAAAGAGAAAAAGACAAAGCAACACAGGTCCGTCCTTCTTAAGTATAATAAACTAGGTAATACTTGCCAAGATTGAAATTCTCAGAGTTAATCGAAGAGCAACCATATTATTGTATGTAAAGATATTTGATTCACACAATGCAAAGGCAACAGTGATCCCACACTATAAGTAGATGTAAAATAGAGCTTGATTTTTGCACGAGTTGAATATGAAGAATTCAGAAAGGCTCCATCAGAAGTTTATGACAAGAAAGACGGTCTAAAAGCTAACACACATCAGATATAATATCAATTGGGAATTTTCTATTTGGCCCAACACCTTCACAGCCCCTACCTTGCCTCCCTTCTCAAGGGAATGATTGGTCTATCAGAGAAGAAAAGGGAGATTAAATTCTATTTTTTTCTTCCATTCTTTGTCAAGGGAGATATCTTTATCTCTACATCACACTGAGACGGGAAATTAAGAAACAATACATCCAGAAAGCGGATAATTAATGGTGTACTTGTTTCTACTGAAAAATTTTCAAGTCTGTCCACCTATTGAGCTGGTGCATGGTACGCTTATAGTGGATGCAATATAGTCAGTTACTACATTCGGACTAAAAGGAGGAGCTCCAGAGCTCCAAAATATAGATATATATGGTATGGGTAAATTCATAAAATATTAGGACTTAACATGGAGCAATTAGATGTCAGTACCTGCAACTTGTCTTTCCCTTCTTTTGTATGCTAAGGGATATAATTTCAGAAGCAAGAAGTGTAGCAATCTACATATACTGGGAAAATGATTATATGGGTTGTAACAAACTGGACAGTGTGACTCCTGTAAATAGTCCATAGCTTTGAAAATGCACCAGAAGCACGATATGTGACCACACACTGCATACAGAGCAAAGGATTAATAGTTTCAAGAACAAAATATCTATTAAATCAATATTATCTGAAACAGGGTTTTACCTAATACAACTGGTTTGTACATAATGTCCCTGCATAATCAACAAAGTAATTGTTTTCAAGAGGTCACACATAAAAAACAAAGAGCATTAAATCAGCAAAGACTTGATTAAAGTCCAAACTAGTCTTCAAATTGCTTAAAATTCATAAATTTTTCTGGATTTTCATTATAAAAGAAAAAGAAAAAACTATGCTCAACAGACTATTTCATTACTATTCCCAAACCCTAACTAGCATGCTACCAATTCCAGTTCTTCTAATTCTAAATTACCCGTATAGTTCAATTGATAACATACGAACGAACAGAAAATCATTCATATAAGCTTTTATATGCAAAATTTGATTGAAGAAAATAAATTATATAAAATAAACATCAGAAATACTTACAGGCATATACAACACTGGAACTCATCAGAAAAATCCTCGCTTCCAATGTCACCATAATCTTTTTTACCGTGATTTTCCATTATTGTGGCCCAAACGCACGAGTATATACAAGAATCTGTATGTAAATGCTGTTTCTACGGGTCTCCGTATTCTGAAAGATTGGGGAAAATGTTTGGGGAATTTGCATAAGAAGCCTAGTCAATTTGGTAAGATAGCCTTATCAATACTTATTCTTCAAATTGATGGGACGTGTTGGGAGATTAGAATTGGATTAAAATTGAAAAAATTGTAGTTATTATTGATTTTTATTACCTATAACGACTATATTTTCAATTTTAATTGATTTTTAAGCTTAGTCAAACATGTTCTAAAAGTACACCCTTAAATTGAAATGACTAAAATGTCATCACCATATCCCCATATATTAATCCCTAGATCCTTCTCCATTCTAACCCACTTTCACCATATTAAACTCACCTCCAAATCCAACCTTTTTTTTCTTCATATACATTATCTAAACTTTGAAGTTTCTTTATTTGAACCAAGGATAAGCACTGCAAATTTTGGAAATGGGTGAGTAAAAATTGATTTCAAACAATTGAATGTATGATTTATAATTTGAAAATTAACGATTCTTGTTATTTTTTAGATGTATACTATGAAAAACCAATTGAGTAAACAAATTTGCTGTAAAATATAAAAATGGAATTGTGCAATTTTTCTATAGTTTGATGCAGTTTTTCTGTAGTTGGGTGTCCTTTTTTTGTAACTGAGTGTTGTTGTAATTTGATAATGGTGGTATTAATGTAGTTGTTTGCAAATTAGTCATTCCTCAATTTTTTTTATAGCATTATATTATTTTAAACAAACTTAAATGGTGCATACACGTTTTAAACAACAAAATTCCATTTTTTATCTGCTTTAAATATGTTATGTAACAATATTAGTTGCCTTTTGTTTATTATTGAAGCTATATTTTATAGTATTCGATTTTGATAAATAATGGAATAATATATTATATTTTTTTTTTTTTGGTGAATTGTAGATATGAACTCTGGTGCAATGACGGTCATTTGTTATTTTGTTGAATTTGAAAAGAGTGATCAAGGTGAATGGATTTGGAAATAGATAGGGAATGATTAAGATGCTGCAATAAATATTTGTGTGTCAAAAAATATTTCATATATTGAGTTGTATGAGGAAGTCATAAAAGCGGTTAAGGTTGATTCTGTTATGTATGATATCGAGATGAAATTTCTCGTACCTGACATGGCAAAATTATCAGTTCCACAAATGAAGATTAATTGCGATATGGATGTTAGTTGGTTTCTCTCTTTGCATGACTAAATTCTAATTTGTGTAACCCTTGTGGAAAAGGGTTATGTTGATAATCAACGAGACATGGAGCTTGATATGGTAAATATTCAAAAAAATCATAAATACAATTCTAAAGTTGTTGTAGATAATGTGGAAGATATTGATTAATACAATATGCAAAAAGATAAGTCTAGTGACAATTATATGCAATCGTTGTCTCCATTTAATCAAAATTGTGAAATGATTGTGTGAACTTTACAAGTAATGATTATTGGGGTGGGGTGGAAATAGTGTGTACCAACTACAAAGATGATTCACATGTGATGAATGAAGGCAATGTTACTAATAATAAACTGTTTACATTAGCAGGTGAGATTATTATCATTTCACAAGTTGTTGTTTGTCCGAATCTTTATAGAACATCAGTTAAGATTCTTGATGCTGACAATGTACACGTTAGCCAAATTTATCGCAACAAGAAGGATTTTCAAACTTCACTACAAATACTTACTTTAAGAAACTCTTTTGAATTTAAGGTCACCAAGTCAAATAAAAGTACATATGTAGTAGTTTGCATTGAGGAAATTTGCAAATGGCGTTTGCAGGAAACATGGTTGAAGGAAAATGATGAATTTGAAATTCAAAAGTATTCATGTTACATAATTGTTCACTGACTGTTCGCTACAAAGATCATAGACAAACTAGTTGTTGGATGATTGGAAAACACATCATGTCAACGTTTGAGAATTCCAACATTATATACAGTTCTTCGAACATTCAAAATGATATTCGTTGAGAGTTTTGGCATAGATATAAATTATTATAAGGCGTGGATGGTTAGAGAATGTGTTTTAGAGCTATTAAGGGGTTCACCTGATCTTAGTTATGATATATTGGCCAAATATTACAATATTCCAAAAAAGAATAATCCCGATACAGTGACGTTCTTTAAGCTTGATAATGAGAATTGTTTCAAATATTTTTTTATGGCTTTAGGACAAAGCATACGTGGTTTTCACTCATCAATGAGACGGGTCATTTCTGTGGATGAAACATTTCTCAAATCTAAATTTCGAGGTACGTTACTTGTTGCCACGTGTCAAGATGCAAATCTTCAAATATATCATCTCGCATTTAGTATTGTTGATTCCGAAAATGACGCATCATATACTTGGTTTTTCAATAAGTTGTTTCTAGTAACAGATATATTGGAAATGCTTGTTTTTATTTCTAATTGCAAGGATATCATTCATAAAGCTATAGAGATTGTTTATCCTAATGCACATCGTGGATGTTGCATGTGGCGTCTACAACTAAACATAAAGTCCAATTAATATAAGACTGATATTCTGTCATTGTTCATGGAAACAACAAAGGAGTATAGTTTGATTAATTTTGAAAAATCAGCAAATCTATATCGTAAAATTTCGACAGTTGGAGAATACCTAGAAAAGAAAGTTGGGTATGAATTTTGGTCTCGAGCACATTTCAAAAGAATTCGTTACAATATTATGACGACTAACAATGCAGAATCATTGAACTCGTTATTCAAGAATGCTCGCGAGTTTTCAGTATTTGCTATGGTTAAGCAAATCAGAAAGACTTTACAGAAATAGTTTTATAAGATATTCATTGAGGCTAAAAAACGTGCATCTACTCTAACCCCACTTATTGAGGATAAAATGCGTGCAAAGTATGATGATACAAAAGAGCCGATAGTCGTACCAATAAATGAGACCCCTTCACCCAGAATTGCACGTTGTCATTTTACACGTGTAATCATTGAATATGTTATTATATTACAAGTATGATTGTCATTTAGGATATACAAAACATAGCACGTCTCCCATTGAAATCGACTCATCATCTAAAATGGCGCATGAACGTTTTAATCGTATAACTGCCATTTTTTTAATTCGGTGTTCAGTTTGCATCATTTTCGCTCATTCAGCCAAGACAAGTCAACTATGATATTTCAAGACTTGTTTCGTAGTGAAATCAAGATCTCGTGATCCAAAACGACATGTTGTCGTTTGAAACGTATAACTGTCGTTTTTAGACTAGGTGAATTTGTATAGTTAATAATACAATCCGTTTTTCTATCGCATAAATATACATGCTGTCATAAAAACTGCAATTCCGTTTCAACCCTGACTACTTCAATGTTTGAATAAAACATTCATACAATGGAAAACATAGCAATCAATCATAAAAATAACACTAACTAGACAAAATCAGAATCCATTCACTTGTTTTCCAACTAAATCATACAAAACACTACCATCTAGACAAAATTAGCATCTAAGTCTTATATCCTCTGACCACATAAAATTGAAAAATATACAAAAAATAAAACAATTATGGATCGAAATGCATAGCAAAAACTTTATCAGCTAGTTTCTTCCTCCAACATTTAATCATATCATCATATATAAGTTTCGCGTCTAATTTGACCGACAAAAGTTCTATAAACTTGATAGTATATATTTCGCAATCTCCCCTATAAAGATATTTGCAATAATAAATATAAAATATGTAGTATCAAAACAATGAAAATATGAAGAAGGCTAAATATGGATTATTTATGAATTGTTTTGTTGTGGAACGTCTACATGTCGACGCTAATGAAACTGTTTCTTTGGATAATTTTTCTCAAACAACAAACTTTCTTTCATCATTTTAGAAATCACCTTCATAATTGGACACATGACTTTTTGTAATTTTCCAAAACGTGTGCAACTCTTTATGCTATCGTATAAGTATATAATTCGTTCGACAATGTCCACATCAAGAGCAATCAAGTGCTTCATTTTAACATTGCAGGGAATATACAAAGATGTATAAGAATCCCATCTCTTGCTCATCTCTCGACTTTTACCATATATGTATCTTGACATATTTTTCAACCATTTAAAGTCCTGAATTGGCTTTTTCTTTCGTATGCAACTCAAAATCTTCAAACCGCTTATTGTACATGTTAGTAAAAGCACAATCTAAAATTGCACAATCTTGTACGAACACAGTAGGATGTGTCTCCATTCGTCCCCTCATCAAGTACAATGTCATGTCAATGTGCTGCAATTGTATACAACTATTTAAGAATGAAATGAAGTATGAGCAAAATATAGATGCTATGTCAATGTGTTGCAAATGTATACAACTATTTAAGAATGAAATGAAGTAGGAACAAAATATAATGCTAAAAAAATTACATTAATATTGAGCCATCCATGTTACTTCTGAATATCTTCAAAAAAAAGTTTTGACTTCGTGAACAATATCATTTCCACATGTTTACTGTATGAAACAAATAACATAAAAACATATATTGCAACTTTACAAAAATATTTACACTAAGAATATCTACATGTCAAGTGCATTAACCAATTAATTCTCTAAGTCATGTATCTTAGTCGGATCTAGCTCTCAAAATGGGTCAAACGCGTTGACATTTTCAAGCATCATCCCCTTCTTTGGATTTGTAAAAGGAGATTAAAGAATGAGTGACCTTTTCTTAATTCTCATCCCGTGTCCATTCCGACTTGAGTCATCAGACTCATCTTCTACTACTACAGAGACAGACTCCACTACATGACCATGTGATTGAGTATCCATCGGTTTACATGTATCTATTTCTTCTACACGAGTTTGATCATTATTCAACGTGTTTGTTACTTGTCTTTGCTCATTTTCCACTTCTACACGAATTGGATCTTCATTCACATCAAATGCTAGTTTTGGTTCATTGCCCATCTGCCAACAATTTTTTTTATCTATAGGAACTGGTTCATTTACCAACAATTTATCTGCTGCTTGTCTTTGCTCATTGCAATCTTCATTCTCCTCATTTTCCATTTCCAAAGAAATTAGATCCTCGTTCACATCAACATATTCATCTCCAATATTTATAAACCCATCACAAGGAGAGAGTGATATATGTAAGGGTTGACGGGTTATAATTCTTAATCCAATGTACAACATATGATACATTCTCGTCAATTTGTGTACACAAAGATGTAACACAATCAAACTTTCGATCTATGTAAGAATGCATCTCATCTATTCGCCTTTCATTTTTCCTATCTAAAGTCTTTACTATTTGTACTAATTGCATCCTTAATTCTTGAGCGAACTCTTCTCAAGATGGATAAAGAGACGGATATGATGTAGACGGTCCCGGATGAAATGTATGAGCATTTGTAGAAGTAGGCGGCCTACGAAAGGAAGATGGATCCTGGGGAGATGTAGAGGCATTAGGAGATTGACAAGTTTGCCGAGGAAAGTCAGCACGAATAGACAAATCTACTCCATTTACATTATCCACAAAGATATCAATTGTTGGATCTTCTACTTCATCACTGAATGGATGAATCTCCATTGAATATACTTTAGAAGCCTCTTCCAACGTAGGCTTGAGTGTGCAATGAATAACAATCTATATAAAAAAATGAGATGTACACTTAGTTTTCAAAAAGTACACAATATATTTTAATCTACATTTGAAATATACTTACATTTGGTTCCTCCAGACTTGCACAAATATCCTTGGAGTTAGGCATTTCAGAAGAATTCCATCGACGTATCTTTTGGAGGTTAGCCACCTCTAAAATGTCAGCATATCTCTGTCCAATAGATGGTATGGCTTCATAAGCCCAAATCTGCATAAGATTCAAAATATTACAATCTAAATAGAATGAATAATAAATTAATTTTAAAAGCATTACCTGCAACGCGAGTGAAAATCCATAAACTGAATATAGATATTTCTCATTATTTATCAAGTATGACTTTACCAAAAACCTCAAGTTTCTCAAGAATACATCAATTGTGAGGGCAAAAACATTTCTCCCCCAAGGATAACTATTAAAAGCCTATAAGTCATGACCTATTGACAAGTGTTCTAAATTTATGTATGTGTAGTTTTCTTTGGACAGTAATACCGTTTTCAACATATGTAAAAGCTCAATCTTGTACTTGTTTTCCATGCACACCTTGCAATTTTCAATAGCTTTCTTCAAAATGGTAAACCATTATGTATTTCTTACACTTTTTAAAGTGTTTCTTTAACAGTTGATCATTATTTACAATATGTGGCTTCAATGAAGGCTCTTCACTAGCTCTCAACCTCATTAACAATGTGTATTCGTATAATGAAAATTTTGTTGGCTTACCACCAATTGAAAACCAGATCTCACTTTGTTTTTTGGTTACAATCATCCTCATTACAAGCTGGTAGACTAGTTGGACTGAAAGAGGTATACGCTTCATTTGATATATTTATCCAAAACGAAATTCCATGAGCATGTCTTGGTGAATATCATCTAACATCTCTCGAAAATAGTCAAGTTTTTTAATGGAGCACTTCTGTGAAGGTCTACCTTTAATTCTATCTTCAGCAGGAATCACAAACTCAAATGAATGTTCCATTTCTACATTAATGAATTTACAATAATGTTAAGTGATACTAAGTACAATTCATTTTCAAAAATAGATAAATGGCAATGTGACATTTTCAGAATTTCATAAATGACAAGGTGCCATTTTCAAACTAGATAAACTTTAGGGTGCCATACTGAAAGATTCAGCAACTAACGTATCAATTATCACAAGCTCAACCAAGTAAATGCAATTTTCATCATGGAAAAACATGTAAAATACTATCGTATATTAGTGACGATAAAAAATCACGGTCTTTTATTACTCTATCATATTCCATTTCATGCAAACCTCTTGAATCCAACACATCTCACTAGAGAAAGCCATATTATAAGAGAAAAAATAATTCATCCATGTCTCAGTGACAAGCAAATACCACAATACAATATAAGTGTTCATCAAAGAATCGTTAAGAAAAAGTATTTCGTGGAACTTTAAGAAAAGAATAAGTTCAAAATCTCATATCTTATATCTCTGCATAATCAGCAAAGTTCAAAACCTTAAAGAATACATTTGGTTAAATAACACAAAATAGTGCCAATTTGCTAAGACCTTTATTCCATACAACGATTTATGCTCTTTGCATTTGGAAGTATTAAATGTACGATTTAAAGAAACAACAAGATATCACCACATAAATAAAATTTGGAGCTCCAAAGAAAATCATGAGGATCAATTGGAGTGATTAACTAGTGACAAATAGTATATCAATATTCAATTATTCAATAGAATGATAACCTTTCCAAAACTACTATTCTCTCCCCATTTAAACCATTTTCCTTTGTTTTTTATCATATATATTCTATCAAATTTGGAAAATGGATGAAACACTCATACTCAACTTTCCCTTTCGCTCAAGAAGATGAATGCAAGTGAGTTTTGATTGCAGAAGGTTGGGGATAAGAAGCCGAGAAGAGAAGAAGAAGGAGGAGGAGGATTTGTGGATGAAGACGAAAAGAGGAAAATAGATTTAGTTTAGGGTTTTGGATTTAATCGATTTGAGCAAAGGAGGAATTGAGATTTTAGTGAATTTGAATAAGGGTGTATTAGGTAGTTTATAAATTATAATTTAAAATATTTATTTTAAAAATATTATTTTGGTCAAAGCTTAAAATCCAGTGTATTATGAAATATGTTATTTGACCCAATTACCAAAAAAGGTATTTGTCTTTTGTACAGTTTTTTCCCCCGATTTTATGTGTGTGTGTGTGTGATTTTTTATTTTTTTTTACGTATTAGCTAATTTTTTAGTCTAATTTTGGATCCGTCTCTGCTTGTTCTCAACTAAGTTTAGTATTCAAAATTTTGAAATGAAGATATGCTTTTAATGAAATCCGTACAACAATTTCATGAAAATTTATATCGTTATTCACAATGCTTGTGCAACTATATTGAAAGGCGAGAGATTAATTTGATATTTTTTAAAGGTAGAGGATTAACTTATCACTGCAGAAATAGGTGATGGTGTAAGTATCCACAAAAAGTTTATATTCATTTCCCTTTTTTTTTTTAATTCTAAGATTTATCAGCAGTGTGTAAATCTTCACTAATCTACGAAAATGACTCTTAGTTGAATTTAACAACTCCAGTTTGAAAAATTGAACATATAATTGACAATATATATATAAAAGTAGGAGTAAGTCAAGGAAACCTCTCACGGGATTCATGAAAAATACGGAGATACTCCAACGAGGTTCATGACAAATAAAGATATGCTATTTTTCATTAAATTTTTTTATTTCAAACATGTTTTCAAATATGCTATTTTTTCTTAATTAAAAAAAAGTTACTTTTGAAATAAGCAACTTATTTATATATATCAAATTCATGCTACACTGCAAGAAGAAGATGATGATATTATCCATTGCCAATAGGACTCGGGCCGCTTGGAACTTCATGTGCAGTTGCCTGAAATTCTCGGTTTGTACTCCTCGCCGTTGTGTTACCACCAGCCGCAGGAGGAGGACGAGGAGTTGTGCTATTGGGTGGAGAAGTGGTTGCTCCGCCGTGGAATTTGGTGGTGGATTGATTTACCACTCTTCCCTTTGATGCTAAAGAAACCTCTAATATTGCCTGAGAGTTGATACGGCGAGCAGAAAGGGGAACGATAAAGAGAAGGAAAAGAAAGAGCGACGTAGCTTGAGATTTTGTGCAGGTTTCTGCCATGAAAATGTAACCAAGAAAATCCAGTAGTACCCCCCAGTAAATCTCTAGAAATTGAGGACGCTCACATACAGCTGAATAATGAGACAATTAATCCAATATAAATAGGGCTTCATTAGTATAATCGAAACAAAAATCGATAGTATATGACGTATAGTTTAATATAACACGGTACTTCAACTAGTTATAATCTATAAATAGAACTTCCTACGAAGTACAAACTCTCCCGTTACACTCAATTCCCGAATAATACAAGTTCCAGCAATTTTGATCGGCCTCTTGATTTCAAATTTTATAATCGAAACAAAAAATTATTATCTATCAACTTAGTAAAACGCCATACTTCCACTAATTATAAATACAACGCCATACTTCCACTAACATTCTTTCTTTCATCGTTTGATATAAACTCTATGTTCAAAATCAAAATTTATGATCTTTCAGCTTAGTACGACACGTTACGTCCACTTACTAACTATAAATACAACTTTCTACGAACACCCCAATTACACTCAATTTCCATATGAAATACCTATTTCAACGTTCTTAATTATATCTTTTGATGTGAATTCTATAACCGAAACAAAATTCTATCATCTATGAGCTTAGTATAACTAGTGATGGCAACGGGGCGGGGCCTGCTCCGTTTGTTAGTTTTTTTTTTATTTCCGGTTAAAATAAAATTCAAAATTTTAAAATCAAAAATAAATAATGTTCAAACTAACTACATCAATATCCAAAACAAGCACTCGAAACAAAAAATTTCCAAAACAAACAATGTCGAAAACAATTTTTATTTAAAATTCTTCACGGGGGCGGGGCATCTCCCCCTCACCCCACCCCGCGACCCGAGACGAGGCTGCGAACCTCGCCTCGCCCCGCCAACCCGTTCGGAGCGGGGAAAATTGTCATCTCTAAGTATAACATAGTACGTTACAAACTGTGAATATAACTTCCTACAAACTCCTTATTTACAATCTATTTCTATACTAGATACAGGTTTCAACATTCTTGATTATGCCCTTGTTTGGTATAGATTAAAATTTAATTTTAATCTCAAATCAAAGTCAACAGTTAATTTTAATAACACATTTCAACTTTTATCAAAATCTATTAAATTTTTGATTTTAATCTACACCAAATAAGGACTATATCTCTTGAAATGAATTCCATGCAATATATTAAGCAAGGAAGATTCCATTGGGGCATATCCTTGTGAAATTTCAGCACTTGTCTTGTTGATGGGATGCTCATGTCCCCACTCCCCTTGATAAATTAATTGCTCAAGAGTCTAAGGAATATTAAGGGTACAATTCTTGAGGACTTTTTCCAGATCTGAATGAGCCTATAAAATTAATTAGACTATAATTTAAGTTTTTTTCTTCTTCCTTCTTGAAAATGAATATGTACTACTCTGACCATATCTGCGATGTCTAAGCGGAATTTTCAATCATCTATCCTTTTTCTTTCCCTAGCGAGTTAGTGGTGGTAATCGAGCCGAGTGGCTCGTCGGCTCAGCCGCTCGGCTCGTACTGTAGCGACCAACGAGCCGTTTTGACGAGCCCGAGCACGAGTCGAGTGGGCCGACTCGCTAGATGAGCCGAGCCTGCTCGACTTGTTAGGGAGGCGAGCGGCTCGTGGGCTCATGAAAAAAACATTAAAAAAAAAAACTACGAAAAGCCAAAAAAAAAAAAGCCAAGAGCCGAGCCGGCTTGGCTAGTGAGCTCGTTTCTCAACTAGCCACGAGTCTAGCCGAGCCGAGCTCGTGGCTTTAAGGGCCGAGCCGATTGACATCGCTATAGCGAGTGCAACCACTTCTCAATATTGTGTCATTCCAATTTTGAACTATAGCATACTTGTTTCATAGCTTTCAACTGAGCGGTTGTATGCTAAAAAGTAGCAAATTTTTTTGTCGTCGATTCAAACCAAAGTTTTTGGCCATTGATTTTTTTTTCCTTTTAAATTTTTATATTTTTTCAATAATATACGTGGTGGTCTGGCATACGATGCCCGGGCATTGAATTTTTCATCCTGGTAGGCTGTAATATTTGATCCGATGATCCACGCTTTATAATTCGAGTTGAAATCAACTTCAAACTCTGATCGATGACAATCACAGGGAACCAACGAAGTACACATCAAGATGCATAGTAACTCGAAGCATGAAAAGAGCATTGAGACACAAACCTTTTTTCTTTACGATCTTTTCACTCTTAGTCTTTTGATTTATTAAGTTTTTCCACGTAAATTGATTGATTGAAAGTGAGCCAACAAAACAGTTAATACTATGTGTCAACCTGTCACGACAATCATTTTTGGCATAAACGTAGGACAGCCCATTAATTATTAAGAAAACCTGTTTGATTGAAATAAATAAATAATTAAAAAAAAAGTCTAGGACTAGCGAGTAAATATCGTCTACAAACGTGTACGCACAATGGCTGATCCACAAATTCAAGTGAGTTAGAAAGGATCTAGACGAACGAGCAAGTGACTGTTAGACGACCGTCCAATATATGGAAAAAAATTTCTCAACAGAGCCAGCACAAGCAGTAGACATGGTTCGTTGAATGCTAGCTCCACCCCTGCATACACATGTGCTACAGTGGTCATGAACTGACAAAGAATCAATAACAACATGCTTGGCTAAGCTTTGAAAAGTAAATGAAATATACTTTTATTTTCAAATATGTTTGAATATGCAATCTTTTCTCAATTATAAACAGTTACTTATAAAACAAGCAACTTATTTATTTCTAGCAATGAAGGTGAAGAAAACCATGATGTAGAAATTCATGCCAAACTGCAGTCTGCAGAAGAAGATAATTGTTATCCGTTGCCAATAGGATTCGGGCCTCTGGGAACCTCATGTGCAGCTGCCTGAAATTCTCGGTTTGTACTCCTCGCCATCTTGGTACCACCACCCCTACCAGGAGGAGTCGGAGCTGTACTCTTGGGAGGAGAAGTGGTTGCTCCACCGTTGAATTTGGCGGTGGAATGCTTACTTCTATGAGAACTAAGGACGACTCTTCCTTGTGATGCTAAAGACACCTCTAATAAAGCCGGAGAGTTGATACGGCGAGCGTAAAGGGGAACGAAAAAGAGAAGGAGAAGAAAGAGTGACATAGCATGTGAATTTGTGAAGGTTTTGCAAGCTGTTTTGCTGGTTTCTGCCATGGAAGTTTAACCAAGAAAATCCAGTACGTACCCCCCAGTAGATCCCCACAGAAATCAATATCCATGAACTGAATAGATTTTGGTTGAAGAGAAGTAAGAGTTGCACATCTTCCAAAGGAGAAATATATAGTGACAAGGGTAAAAATGACGCTTAAAAGATATAGTCGAACTCTACGACAAGACAAATCCACTATAAAGGACTTCATTATTAGAAGACGGTACCTCCACTGACTGTAAATAGAACTTCCTCATTAGTACAAACTCTCGAGTTACACTTAGCCCCTGTTTGCCCCCCATTAATTTTTATTTTTGCACATTATCACACATTTCAACATACAAACCTGTCATTGGAGTCAATCACGTGTCGACACATTTATTGCAGAGACAGCCATTGGTCATTTAAAGGACGAAAACACCCTCGACCTCATTTTGACATTTACACAATAGTAGGGACGTAATTGTCATTTTGGCAATGAGTGGTTATATTAAAATATAAGAAATTCATTTTCAATTCATGTCTGTTGCATCAAACCTGTCGTGGGTCCCAGCCGCCTATCATAATTGACTGAAGAAAACGAAATGTAATGAACTAAAATGAGAATTAATGGGGGGCAAACAGGGGCTTAGTTCCATGTAGCAACATTCTTGTTTATGTGCTTGTGTGAAGTGAATTTTAAAAAAAGTGATTTATTATTATTATTATTTTTTTTTTTTTAGAATGTGTGGTTAAAAAATAAGGAGAATTCGTGAAAAAAATGTGAAAAATAATTTTTGGAATTGAAAATATGTGTTGGGTATTTTTTATTTTTTTCCGAATAATCACTTTCAAACAAGGACTGTATCTCTTGATATGAATTATGTAATTGAAGTTAAATTTTAGACCTGTCAGTATAATATAACACGGTACTTCCACTAACTATAAATAGAACGTCCTACAATACACATTACAACATTCTTGACATGAAGCCTATAATCGTAACAAAAATTTATGATTTATCAACTTTATTTAAACTCCCCAATTACAATCAAATTCCATAATATAATTCTACAATAGAATCAAACCTATCATCTATCAGTTTAGTATTACACGATAGCTCCACTATTTATAAATAGAACTGATGAATATACACTCCTACGTTCTTGATTATATCTTTTGATATGAATTCTACGCTCATATATTGACTTACCCGTCCTCCTTTTTAACAAGTTATTAGTGCCTTTATGAGAGTTATTTTTTCGAGATCGTGAGTTAGTTTTGTCGATAAATTTTAACCACAATATATTGGTCAAAGTATGAACACCCTCCAATGCTTTCAGATTCAGCCTCTCTTTTCTTTTATTTCCATTGCCCCTTTAATACTTTCCACTTTTCAAACAATTAAAATTGACATTTTGATGTTATATGTCTTCTTAAAGTAATGAAGTGTACTACTTTTTGTTTTTGGAATCTTAAGAAATCTGTGCCTTGCAAAATGAATAATTGCATACGTTGTCAGCAATGAGGAAAACTTCATTTTCATTGTCAAAATTTCAACTCTTTAATTGTCTTCTTTTAATGCTCATGTCCTCCCTTAGCACCTGTTTGCCGATTAAAATAAGATTTTTAATAGATTTTGATAAAAGTTGATGAGATGTATGACTTAAAAGTTTCTGGATCTTTCTAAATATATGATTAAAATTAATTGTTGATTTTGACTTATATTAAAATTTTAATTTTAATTTATACCAAATATGGGCTTAATAAATTAATTGCTCAAGAGAAACAGAACGGGTGACAGTGGGTGCTTATAGTCTAATAGAGTTAAGATTACAACTAAATGTATAAATGAAAATGAATGACAAATACAATATATGAATTGACGTTAATATTAATTAATTTAGAATTAATACCAAGAAATATATATATGACAATGAATGTTAAATCGTTTATATTAAATGAATATAATTTAATTTTCAATTAAGTGAAATTGAATGCTAATTAGCGTACATGGACGTGAATAATGAACTGTATTTTTAAATATAAAATTCTAATTAATATTAATTAAATGAATATGAATATTTATTCATTGAGAATTAATAACAGGGACATGGACGTGAATGTGAATATTAATTAAATGGATGTCAATGTTTAATTGAGAATTAATTATAATATTTATTACAATTTGCAAATTAAATACATATTGAAAAACGTAAGATATTATTGAAATAATTGAATTATAATAAGACTATAATGGTTCAAAAAATTATTCTCACATGATGTTATATTTAATATATTAATATTATATAGAGGAAATTACATAATACCAGGTGTCTAAAGATCACAATTCAAAAATCGGGTCTACAATTTCATTATTCATAAATCAGGTATCAATATAATAATTAAATATTAAATATCTCCACCCAATTATTCCAAACCCTAATCATTTGACCTCTCTCTCTCTCTCTCTCTCTTCTCCATTTTCTCTATTCTCTCCCTTCTCTCTATCACAAATAACAATCGACGGTGGAGAGGGCTTCACTGGTGGAGATCGCCGCCAAGGAGAGGCTTCACTGGTGGAGATCACCGTCGAGGAGAGGGCTTCACTAGGCTTGACAAATAACACTCGGAGATTGCCGCCGACAAGAGGGCTTCACTGGTGGAGATTACGTCCGCTCTTCACCGGCAGCTTCTCCGTGGCTGATCGTCTCCACTCTTCACTGTGCAACGATTGAAGGCTGCTGAGAGTTCTCGGCAGCGTCGTCAGCAGTCGAGGGCTTCACTGCTGAGAGTCCATCTATTCTGTGGCGCTGTGAGTGGTGTGCGGTGGAGGTATGGTGCAGTGGAGGTGGAGGTGCAGTGGTGTTTTTCGATGGCGGTGTTGTGTGCGGTGTCGTGGCAATGGTGGATTTGTTGGTTGTGTGGTAGTGATATACCATGGTCATTGCTGGTCAGATCTGCTTACGGAGTTTTGTGGTGGTGGTCCTTTTTATTGTTGTTGGAGATGGTTGTGGTGTTGTGGCGACGACGATTTTTGTTGGTGGCGTGGTGCAGGCAGTGATTATAGTGGTTGATTTTTGTTGCATTGCAGACGGGCGTTGCGATGTTTTTGTTGGTGGTACGGTGTAGGCAATGGTGTGGTGGTCGTGTGGTGCAGGTGGCTGTTGTTGGTGGTTTTGGTAGTGTTGTGTAGGTGGCAGTTGTTGGTGGTCGGCGGTGGTTGGTGCAGGCGATAGTGGTTGTGGTCATTTTCATTGGGTGGTGGTGGTGGTTGGGGGATGGTGTTGGTGGTGTCGAGGTCTTTTTCTGGTGGTGGTGGTGAGGTCGTTTTCATTGGGTGGGCGGCAGCGGTGGTTGCTAGGGTGTTTGTGGTGGCGGGGGCGATGGTTTATGTGGTGGTGGTGGTGATGTGTTTCTATGGTGTTGGTGGTGGAGACGACGGTGGTGGTAGTGGTCATAGATGGTTTGTTGATTGTGACCAATAAATTGGTTGGTGTGTGATCAATAAAGAATAAATTGTGATCAATAAATATTGTGTGACCTACAAATTTATTAATTTGTGACCAATAAATTTTTTGAAAATCTGTGACCTATAAAATTTTTGAATCGTGACCTTAAATTTTTGAAATCTGTGACCAACGAATTAAATCTGTGACCGTAAAAAATCTGTGACCAACTAATTTGGAAATCTGTGACCGTGTGACCTATAAATTTTGATATATGACTAACTAATTTTGAAATCTGTGACCAACGAATTAAATATGACCTATAAAATTTTTGAACTGTGACCATTAAATAATCTATGACGTATAAAAATTAGTATTTGTGACTGAAAAATAATATGTGACTAATTCAATTATAAATCTGTGACCGGAATGATTGCCGGAATAGTCGCCGGAATGGTTGTCGGAATAGTGGTCGTCGGAGAAGAGTGGTCGTCGGAATGGTCCCCGGAGCGGTAGGGATGGTGCATGTGGAGTGGGTTTATTATATTATATTAGAATTAAAAAAAAAAAAAACCTGATTTTTGAATTTTTAAACTATAAATATGATTTTTGAACTGGTGTAAACCAAATACCTTATTTATGAATTTTTCCCTATTATATATCCAAAAGTACACATAACGAGCTAGGGCCGGCCCTGACCAAGGTTAATTAGGCAAAGGCTTAGAGCCTCAACTCCTAAAAAAACCCAATTTATTTTTGGTGCACTTTTTGGTGGATTAGAGACTTTATTTGGGGTGATTTTTCTTTTTTGGTGTGTGTGTGTGTGATTTTTTTTTTATGGGGTATAAAGTAAGATGAAGTAGTTCATCAGCTAAAACTGAAAAAATTGATTAAATATAATGTGTAATTTATTTAAATATTTAAGTTTTCTTAACTTGTTAAAAAAAATTGTTTAAGGACCTCATAATAATTAATCGTATGGAACCTCAGAGTTTTTAATACCGACCCTATAACAAGCCATACAAATAGGTAGTTGCACTTGAAAATGGGTCAACCCATCTTTCCTATTAGGATGGCTTGATATGAGTTATTGTTACATATTTACTATACCACAATTATACCAAAAGTATACGGTGTCAAGTTTGTAATATAATTGTGAAGTTAGGATGTTGAATCCATATGGATTGATTATCAATTTTATATTAAGTACTATAATTGAATAACCCTTATTTTATCTAGATGATCGAATTAAAGTATTAATGTTTTTAACTAATTCTACGGTGACAATTTGACTAAATCAACTATTGGAAACAAGATTGAGGATTAAGCAATAGGGGAAGGGCCTAGAGTTTTGATTTCGTCTAACTATCAATTATGTTTCTCAATTTTCTAATTATATCCAATCAATTTTTCAAGTTTATAAACAAGGATTCTAATGTAATTTTGTTCTCTCTATAGAGTGTCGAGTAAAAAATATTCCTATAATTCAATTCTAATATCTCTATTCCTAATAAAAAAATTTAAGAATTTTCAAATTTTATGATTGTTATGTAATACAGTTTCAAAGGGTTTATGCTTTCTCTCGAAAACTATGAAACCTAGATTGTATTATTCAAAGATCACATCTAAAGTTCCTTCTCTCGACTATCGAAACTGGACAATCAAATCAATCAATTAATAGTTAGTTAATTAAAAGCATTAAATACAAATAAATTTAATGAATAACCTCAAAGAAATAACTATTGAAAATCAAAACTTAGAAAAAAAAAAAGGAGGATGAATCGCATCCTTGACGGCCCTCACCTGCCCTGCCCTGGACCTTGGTGAAAGAGGTAAATCGCATGTTATGCCTTCAAAGATAAAGGGTAGAAGCCTGTTTATACACTTTCACTTACCCAATGGCCAAATCCATATTTCAGGATTCGAACCTTTGACGCGGTAGCCTGAAGCAAAGTTGGAATTTTTCCACCTTCCCCTTTTACCACTTGAAGATGTGCCATGGGCGAAAATCAAAACTTAATCTCAAGTTTAGAATACATCAAACCCTAGATTAGAGATTTAGTTCATGATTGTAGAATAAGAAAATATATAATTCATAATCTAGAACATAGAGAAGAAGAGAAATAAAAACTATTTAGCACTGAATCAATCTTCTTCGAGATATTTATCTCGCTCTTTCGCTTTTACCTCGTGAAAGTGTAGTTGAAAGAGCCCTCAAGAGTTGTATTTATGCCTTCTTCAATGTTCATCTCAAATTAGGAGTGTTATGGGCTTTTTGGGATTAAAAAATGACATAAATTCGCAGCACATCGCCTGGCACCGTGTCAAGAAAACAGGGTGGCTCTTGTGCGTCATGACCCGACTCCTAGGCGCCATAGTTCTGCTGTTTCTGCTTTCTGCTAGTTTTGGGCATTTGGGCCACATTGCTGAAATTTTCCGCTCTTTTTTTCGAGCTTTGTGAACTTCTTCATTTTTCTTCGACTTAGCCTTTTTTCCTTTGCCTTCTTTGGATGATTTCAATTACTCTTCATCTGAATTTATGTCACTCGCTCTTCGGTTTCTTCAAACTCCATGATTAGCTCTTTTTCACCAATATTACAAAACAACGTTAACACACATCAAAACGCTCTAAAAACTCAATAGACCTAAAAAGTTATCAAGTTAAATTAGTAATAAAGGCGCTAGTGAAACACTCATCAATTATGTTTAGAAAGTTTAGTAAAAACTCTGGAAAATATATAATAATATTGAAATTGAGAAAAATTATTAACTTAAATAGATATATTTATTTATCGATTCATTGCTTGAAGTCATCACATCACTTTTAGTCAATACTATAAAAATATGATGTATATCGAGCATTTCTTGAATTATCAAAATGAAAATTATATGATGATAAAATAGCGAAAAAAATTATATTCAAGGGGTATTTGATAAGTGTGTAAAAACACACTTATTTGGCACTCTTTTGGATTTAAATATAAATGAAATTGAGTATATTTCTATGCATAATTGTGTAATTTTCACTTTTGTAGGCAAAAACCCCGATAAGAAGGAGAACGAGGCAAAAAGGAGAAGAAAATGACTAAAAGTGTACAACAATTGTGAAGTTGGGGACCAAGTGCACAGGTGCCGAAAGTTGGAGGATCTTGGATGCAATTTATGAAGGGCATAATTGATATAAAAGTCAAAATTCGATGACCAAAATGTCACTTATCAAAGTTGAGGGACTAACTATGCAAATTATCCTGAGGACCTCCTGCGCAATTTGTGATTTCATCAAAAGTGCGCACCCGCGCACTTCACTTCTGGAATGATGCACACCCGCACACCTGTGCGTTAAAAATTCCCGAAAATCAGAAATCTTGTGAGCATTTTGGGCTTTTCTTTGTGCTCGATTTTTGGAGTATTTAAAGAGCAAATCTCATGACTCAAACCCTATGAGAGAGTTTGTAGAGAGTCTTTAGATAGAGTTTGAGAGTTTTTCTCTCTTTTCTTCTTCTTCCATTTTCTTTTCTTTTCTTTTCTTTCTCTTCTTTCTTTCTTCCTTCATTTTCTCTTCTCTTCCTTTTTCTTTTCATTTTTGCTTGGTATTTTGGAGATTAAATCAAAGAGCACAAGGAGATTCAATCAAAGATTTGGAGAAGTATTTGGGAAAATCAAAGCCAAGCTTCAAAAAAAGGGGTTTTACCTATACTTTGTATTTTCTGATTTATTTTACCATTTTTATAATGAATGTTATGCATATTCTCCTTTGTTATCAAATGTATAAAATGGGCTAATTGATTGTGTTGGGATTTGTGGAATTAGTTGACCTAGTCTTGATTAATTTCTATCTTTGCCCTTTGATTATAAGTTGATTATTTTCATGTGTTTCTACTATTGTTTTCCATGCATTTTCATTTATGTGGCCAATAGATGATTGTGTTTAGTGATTTGTACATCATTCGAGAGAAGATTGTGCATTTTAGACCAAATAGTAGGAACCCTAGGTTTGTGTAATGGATAGAGATATACCATTAACCCTAGGTGACCCAACGAGCTATTTTCACAATGATTGAATGCGATTGTTTGGTTGTAATCGACATAGAGATATAGTACGTTAAGCCAATCAATTAGGGTTAATTTCACTCGAGAGAGGTAATTAACTAAAATTGGAAGATCGGGTCTAACATAGTAAATGAGTAATTCATTAATTGGCTTGTAGAGAAATTAATTAAGCGATGGTTAAACGAAACCATGAATCCCAACCACGTTCTTTCTCCGAAATTTCCAAGTATTTGTGTTTTTCTTATTTTGTAGATTTTTAGTTTATTTACCGCTTTCCAAATCTCATGTTTAATTGTGTGTGTTTCATTTGATTGTTAGAATTAAATTGATTAAAGTCGTGTAATCTAAAGTAACATTCTTCGAGGGATCGACAATCCGGACTCAAAAAGTCCACTTTATTACTTGTACGCGACCCGTGCACTTGCGATATATTTTCAAGCGAACAGTATTGAATACGCCTATCGAAGATCATGATTTAGATGATACTTGTGTTTTATCAACTATTTGTTCAAAAGAAATCTTTCAAATACTGGAAGATTAAATAATTACTTTTCTTATTGGAAGTATAAATATTTTTTAGCTTTTTAATATGCCTTTATTTTATGTACCTTATTATTAACAAATATAAACTAATAATATTTAAACAATTATTTAATGTAAGGATACATTAGAAAAATGTAAGAAAAATTTATATTTTCAATAATATTATTTACATTTTCTTAATCTGTGTGAAAATAAAAACAATCTTATCTTTATGAGACAGAGATAATATTAATTTATCGAAATTTGACTGTAGTGATATTTTGGTAACAACTAGCTATCTTGCACATCCCAACACTATGTTTTAATGAGAGACAAAATTTGAGGTTTTATTTGAGTACTTTCTGCTTAAAACTTTTATAAAAGTCTCCGTGGTGCTAAGAGTCTCTAAAATTCAAAAAAATTATAATACCTCAAGGATTATATAGACTTTTAAAAAGTTTTAATTGGATACACAGTAATTTTTAGAGATTTTTTATAAGTTTATAAAAGTCTACATTCAATTGAATACACCAATACTTTTAAAAAGTCTTCAAAAGTCTACATTGAATATCCCTACACTTTTTCCCAAAAAGTCTCAATTGAATACTCTCCCCTTAATTTATCAATTACACCTTAATTGTCCAATGAAAATAATTAACATGCGTACGTATCTGTTCGATTTTCTCTAAATTAATTGAACACCCCCTATCGAGCAAATTCAGTTCTCATTAAGTAAACTCTATATGTGAATTTCAACCTAATTAAATTCATTGAACGGTCCAAATAATCCTCCAAGTACATCTGTATCTTATACTTATATTATGAATTTTACTATTTGATCTAAACAAATAACTCAACCCTCGACTCATTATTGTTATGAATCAATAAATATTAATCAAGTAATTGATTGCAATAATTAAAGCAATGCACTATATTAACAAAAACTATATCTTTATTGATCAAAATAAAGGGTTCGAAATTAAAATCGTTTGTCCTAATTATGAAATTAATCCAAGGTCATCCTAAGGAAACACAGAAGCAATTGAAAACATCGCACGACTCTTAGAAGAAAAGAAATAGTCTTTAAATTTAAACTTGCACCAAGCTTGAATCTTCTTCTTCCTCTTTATAAATCTTCAAAACCCTATACCATTGCTTGAGATTTTCCTCTCAAAGAAATCTAATTTTTTCAACCCTCTTAATTAGGGTTGGGAAAAACCAATTTGAATCAGTCAAATCGATCAATACAACCCAAATCAACCGGTTTGGATTGGGTTTTTAGTTCAATTGGGTTTGTTTCGGATTAGGAAATCAGTTTTTAAGTCGGGTTGAGTTGGGTTCCGGGTTATCTATTCAAACACAATCAAGCACAACCCAATAATCTAAAAAAATATTAAAAAGAAAATTAACACTTAAAACCTAATGATCAAATTTTTCCTCTGCCTCACGTCTCTTTTGCATCTTGTCTCTTCTGCATCTTATTGTTGCTCGTGACTTGGTTTCTCAACTCGACTTTTTGACATGATTTTTGACTCAATACCTTTCAAATCGACTTGAAATGGTACTATTGATCCAACTTCAATCGACTTAAGTGAAAACCTTTAAAATCACTCTTTTTAATGTAACTTAAAGTTGTTAAAATCTAAATGGTATTAAACTTTAAAAAAATTGTTCAATTCAACGAAAAGCTCCCAACCATTGAATCCATAAAAAAATTGTCCAACTTGAATTGATTTAAGTCCAAACCAATCAACCAAACCAAACCAACCCGAGTTTGATCGGTTTGGTTTGGGTTGAGTTTCAACCGTAAATGAGTTGATTTCAATTTAAATTATTGTCAAACCGAACATGTTGTGTTGAGTTTGGATTAGACTCACAACCAATCCAACCAACCCATGCCACCCTACTCTTAATGAATGAAAAAGTTCTATTGACTTCTTGCCTATATAATACCCAAATTGCCCTTTGAAAACCGAACTTCGAATTCAAAATGGACTTTAAGTTGCTCGGTCTGCGTCCACTCAACTTATGTGGGAGGCCCCAACCTACTTCCATTCCCACAGCCTTTATAAAGGCTCTATCGGTGACCAGCTATTCCCGTTTGGAGCTTTTCTGTTTCCTTCGTTCAGATTCTGTTTTAACCGTTTCTTCTACTATTCATGTTCCCCAAACTATAATTGAACTTCGTAACATCCATTGGCGGATCTAGGGTGTTGACGCCCCCGAAAATTTTAGAATAAAATTTTTTATTTGTTTTATATGATATATTTTAATATTTTGAGAAAAAATGAGGATTGAAATGAAATAGGTTTTAAAATCAATATTATTTTTGGACCAAATAATTAGATTTTGATAGAGCAAGATTTAGTATATTGATATTGGACTCTTTTTATAGCTCGTAATTAATTAGAAGTTTTCGACTCGAGAAAAAGTTGTTTTGGATAAGAACACATTAAATTAGACCAAATCGAAAGAAAACAATGATAAGTAGAATTTTAAATAATTTATACCCAATTCAATTTCTTCCTCTCGGCAACGTATGTGTAAAATGATAAAGTTTGATTTTGATAACGATAATTTTCTTTATGATTTGATAAAATTTTAAAGTAATCTTAATTCTATTATTTGAAATCAATTATTATCCAAATTCCTTATATTACAATTTTTTTTTTCAATTCTAGTTGCATACAAACTAAATTGATAATTTCAACTATGAATACTGTAAAATTCTCATTATTTCACCACGGAAAATAAAAAGAGCTATGGTAGAGAGAGAGAATGAGAGAAAAAAAAATATAGAAAAATAGGAGATCTTTTCCGTGCAAAATTTTATTCTTTTCAACCTTTCAAAATCAAGTTAAGATACTTTAGTACAAGTTGATTGTTTCCTTATACTTTTATCTTCGGTAATTTATGCATGAATTGTCAGTGGACTTTCGGGTTCTTTATTAAGAGATATGAGATCTTACGAAAATTGAAGATGACATAAGATTGGTGGGTCGCTTGGTCACCGATATACTCAATAAGAGAAGAGTATTATGAAGTATTTATTTCATTTTTATATAATTGTGTATGAAAACTGCACATATTTTACTCGATATTTTTAAATACTCACTTTTAAAAAATTTTACAGGTTAGTTCGGACCACTTTGAATAGTGACGGGATGACGATGTGGACTGTTAGAGGAATTGAAGAAATAAAAGCATTAAAAAAATTCCTTTAATTTAGTAATTATTTTTATTTGTTCAAAAACATGTTATTGAATTAGTGATTATGTTATTTTTTTAACGATAATATTTTCATGTTTAGTTTAAAATAATGAATATTCAAGTCATTTTTTTAATTAGAGAATATTATTTTATCATTCCGCCTTTGATATAAAGAAAATTGAATTTTGATAACATTTCAAGGTTTCTGAAATTTTGTCGTGTTACAGTTTTGTATCAAAGTAAATGTTTACTTTTCTGTGGATTAAAAAAATCATTTGCACTATTCACATGAATAGTTTCAGTGTCGGTGTCGAACAGTGCACGTCACTATTCACATGAACAGTGACCGCATTGTTATATTAAAAAAAAATTGGATTTCTTTTCTTTTCTTTTAAATGATTGATATTAATGATTGTTTTAAATAATCAACTAGTAACTTTAAACTTGACTCCAAAATTATTATTCTAAATGTTTGGGTGTATAGCTTTTGGGTGATGTTTTAAATTTACCAATTAGAAAATTTATATTTGAAGAGGTCTCAAGTTTCATTTATTATTTGAGTTTTCTTGATTTACGCATTTGCAATATTGAAATTTTTTGTCAAAAAGATTTAAACTGTCTAAAAATAGCTTGAGATTTAAACGGTCCGCTTGTGACGCCACTCCTCATCTGAAAGCATTTTGGTTGCACGCTATTCAAATTAATAAAACGAAAAATAATATTTCAAAACTTTCCAAATTTAAGATTATTCTATGTTCTAGAAATTTTCAATTCGAGAAAATCCTATTTTAGAAAATTTCTGAAACAAAAAGAGGAGTATTTTCATAAATTTTAGGAGTTTAAAAATAATTTAAAATTTTTAAAATTTTAAATATACAATGTTATAAAGAATAATTGACACGTGACGATCACTGTTCGACACTCTCCAGTCGATCTCATGTATGAAATGAAATATTATTCTTTTATCATGATTATGAGTTTTCTTGCTTTATGTTATGATATATTGTAATTATGTCAATTGTCAACTATCTAGAACTTTTCAAATAGTTGAGGTAATTTCGAGGATGAATTTTTTTAAGGAGGAGAGATTGTAACACTTCGAAAATTTTAGACTTTTTTTGTTTTATATGCTATATTTTAATATTTTGGAAAAAAGAAAGGATTAAAATGAAATATATTTTAAAATCAATATTATTTTTGGGTCAAATAATTAGATATTGATAGAGCGAAATTTAGTACATCGATATTGGATTCATTTTATAGCTCGTAATTAATTAAAAGTCTTCGGCTCACGAAAAAATTGTTTTGGATAATAATACATTAAGTTAGACCAAATTGAATGATAAATAGAATTTTAAATAATTTATACCCAATTCAATTTCTTCCTCTTGGCAACGCGTGTGTGAAATGATAAATTTTGATTTTGATAATGACAAATTTCTTTATGATTCGATAAAGTTTAAAGTTGATCATAATTTTATTATTTGAAATCAATTCTTATCCAAATTTTTTATACTATACATTTTTTTTAAAGTTCTAGTTGCATACAAACTCAATTAAGAATTTCAACTATAAATACTATATGAATTCTCATTGTTTTACTACAGAAAATAAAGAGAGCCATGGTAGAGAAAGAATGAGATGAAAAAGTATAGAAAAATAGGAAATCTTTTACGTGCAAGATTTTATTCTTTTCAACTTTTAAGGTAAGAAGTTTTTGTGCAGGTGGATCGTTTCCTTATACTTTTATATTAAATAGTTTATGTATGAATTGTCGGTGGGCTTTTGAGTCCTTTATTAAGAGATATGAGATCCTTTTGAAATTTAAGATGACCTTGGATGAGTGTATCGATTGGTCACCGATATATTCTCTAAGAGAAGAGCAATATGAAATATTTATTTTATTGTTACATACTTGTGTATAGAAATTGTAAGTATCTTATTTTGTATTTTTAAATACTCACTCTTACAAAATTTTACAATTTAGTTAGGATCAATTGGAATAGTGACGAGATGGTGATGCAGACTGTCAAAGGAATTGAAGAAATAAAAACATTAATTTTTTTCCTTTAATTTAGTAATTAGTTTTATTTATTCAAAGACATATTATTTAATTAGTGATTATGTTATTTTTTTTAACGATAAAATTTTCGTATTTAGTAAAAAATTATGGATATTCCAGTTATTTTTTATTAAAGAAAATTATTTTATCGTTCTGCCTTTGATACAAAAAAATTAAATTTTGGTAACATTTCAAGGTTTATGAAATTTTGGAGTGTTACATGTGCTACAGCCCCCCAAACCCAATTAACCTTTGAAAAATAAATTTTAGTAAAAACAATTTGTTTATGTGTAATTTTTTTCCCCGTCTTGTATTCTTTCTTGGATCCGCCCTTGATAACATCCAATATTCAACTTTGGCATCCATTTCACCTCCATTGCTTAGTTCCCCTTCAATTTATAGCATAAACAAAGACACTAAATTAATAGAAATACGAATTCAACGACAACCAAATACCTAACTTCAAAGTCCAATATAAGTGTAAAAATTACACTTGTAATTCATATATACACATTTTGATCTCGTGGACGCGTGCTAGAGGGGACGTGGTTGTGGCTAATGAATGAAATGGTTGCGAACCAATTCATTTCGTTTTATAAGTTGTGGACTAATTAAGTCTTGTTCAAAAGGTTGGAGACATACATTTTAATTTACAAAAGTATAAACACAAACAATTGAAAATATAATAATACTATTTAGTACCAGTGATGATAAAACACCAGTCTAAGTGTCATAATGTGATAGGTTTAATTTGAATGTGAAATTATGTTATTCATTTAATCGTGCATCTCATTTAATTCCACTTAAGAACATTACTCTTAAAAATAACGACTAGATTCTCAACCTTTAAATATAATCACATTGGTCTCCAATCGTCCAATGTAGATACATAATATGTCGTTTGTCTTTGATTTTCGTTAAATTTTCACATAGCTCTCATGAAAACATTTTTCATCTTAAATTTATATACCCCGTCTAAGTTGAGTTTATGAGACATGCCATAGTTATGTAATGTAACAATATAACTTAGTTTTGAGTAATTATGTCAATAATCACTTAAGTTATTTTCTTATAGTAATAGCCACTCGAGTTTCTAAAAATTATATAAATAATTACTATGTAAAAAGAAAAAAATTCTACGCGATGGCTCCAAATGACTTTTTTTTTTGCCGCCAAATTAGAAAAAAATTGTCTTTAAAATTTGCGATTACCGCTAAATTTAAGCTAAAAAATTGAACAAAACTAAAGTAGCATTACGTTTTTTTTTTAATTTGGGTCTTTAAGTTAGTATTTATTAGTTATTTTGATAAATTGTTGCTTAATTCTATGTGTATTGTGATTGTTAGGTACAAATTGACATAAATGATGGAATTGAAAAACAAAAAAAAAAATGGTGAAAATGAACTAAAGTGAAAATACTCAAAAATTGTATAGGACATCATTATGAAAATTTGAGAGTACTAGGGGTCAATTGGATGAGAAAATAGGTCAAATGGGTAAAATATAGTCAAAATATTATTACATATTAATTTTCAGCTGAAAAAGTTATGATCCAAATTTTCAGCCTCAAATTGAGACCCGTTTTTGGCATAGTAAATGTTTGAATTGTAAAAATAATAATTTTAGAAGAATTGTAGCCGTTTGAATTAACTTTTCAACACATTTTGAATCGTCTCAATCAAATAACGAGAAATAAATTTATAACAAAAATGCTGATAGCTGGAAAGAGACGAACATGTGCGCCCCCCATGCACACGCCTCATCCCCCACCCAGGCCACCCGTGGCCAAATCTACCCTTCTAGGCTTGCACCTCAATCATAACTAGGCGTGCGACATGAAGAACCTCGAAGGAAAAAGAACTTGTTTTTTTTTCTTTAATTCGGCAAGTTTAGTTTTTGTATGATAGTTTATGCATCTTTTATAATCTAAAAGAGGTCCAAAACGTGAGGAACAAATATTTTTAACATTGAAGAGAGGTTAGCAAGCAGCGAAGAAGAATTCTACAACAAGATTTGAAGATTCATGACTCGGATTGAAGATTTTCATGCAAGAAATCAAGTTTTTGAGTTCTTCATCTATTTCTTTATCTCGAATGATGTTTTTCTATATCTTTTTGTGTAATTTGAATATTATAATGCTAGACTAAACTTCTTTTGTATTGGATGAATGATGAAAGCTATTAATTGTCGTTTTTAGTTCAAAGATTAAGGTAGTGTTCTCTTTGTGTTTCAGTTTTCTATTTTGAGTGTCCATTTTGAAATTGTTGAAAATGTGTTCTTTTTGTCATTTTGAAAAATTATTTTCAAAAACCCAAAAATCAAAAACGTGTTCTCTTTCAACTCATTTTCTTCCATCTCTCTTCCTCCCACCCGTCTCTCTCTCTCTTTCCCGGCGTCCATCCGTCTTCGTCCATCTCTCTTCCTCCCATCCAAAATTGAAGGTAACGCGAGCAAGGGGGCACCACTGCCTGGATCGTGAATGATTTCAGTCACCACCCCCTTCAGGTAGCCATTGCGTTCGCCGAAGTCGAGGGAACAGAATCTGGTCGGACCCTTCCGGTGGTGGGTATAAGACTTGAAAACGGATCTTGCTAGCTGTGCCCGGATCACACGACCCATTTGCTTGGGTGTGGGCGTGTTGTGTGTGGAGGTGAGGGAAGGGGACGGCTGGGAAATGGAGGTGAGGGGAAGGTGGCGGTGGCGGTGGATTCGAAAATTGGAGCAGTTTCTGAATTAATTGGTGCAATGACATGTAATCCATGGTTCTATGTGGCTGCTGAAGACACTCTTGGGGCCAATTTGATGATTAAATGTTGTGGGGATGTGGAATTGAAGCAGACAGATTCGGAAAAAATGGAGGTCCGTGGGTGGTTGGTTGTGGTGGTGATTTTTGGGTGTGGCTGCGGCGGTGGCGGTGGAGGTGGAGGTGGAGTGGTTCCGGCGATGGTGGTGGTGGTTAGGGTGATGTTGAGGCGGCGACGACGATGGTTGGTGGTGTTTTGCAGGCAGCAACAGTGGTGGTTGGGTGTGAGAATAATTGAAAACAACGAAAACAAGTTTTGAAAATTTTGGTCAAATTATAACTGAAAACACCCAAAACGACAAATTTGTCGTTTTGTGTTTTTTTCATAAATTTTTAACTTGTTTTGCAAAACGCGTTTTTGAAAATAGGAAAGAGAACGCGTTTTTGGTGTTTTGGAAAATCGAAAACAGAAAACGGCTTGAAAACAACAAAGAGAACGGGGCCTAAGTGTTTTAGTAAATTTTTGTATTCTTGATCACTTACGCATGCTTATTTCATTGTTTGAATGCTTGATCACCATTTAGACAATTACTTGTTTATTGTAGTGTTGGTGACACACATGCAATATGTATTATGAATAATATTTATAGCGTATGCAATCTATAGTGACAATTATGTGATTGAATGCTTTCTTTGTATATGAATTCGAATTAGAAATAGGATCGGGTCGTGCTAAGGATATCTTTAAAACATTTTGGAAAAAAATATTAAATATTAATGGATTATCGATTGTCATGAACACTAACGTACATAAGTCGAGAACTAGAAATAGAGATCAATGTGTGGATTCGAAAATCCAATACATGCATGCTATTATTTGATAAAAACCAATGTTTACAGCATTCTTAGTTTAATTTAGAATAATTACAAAATAACCAACTCTTTTGTCTCACGTAAATCGAATTCAATAAAAATTGGTACTCTATCGTTAACAATTATTTCTCGTGGGACGATAACTCAATTCATCATATTATTACTTGTCAACGTTACTGTAAAGTTGTCGATTTTGTCCAAACATGAAACTTAATGATGTCACATAAAATTTATCATTATTTTTTTATATCAAGTGTCCATTAATGTTATTTCTAGAGAAGTGCAATTGTTCATTGAAGGTTGCCGCCCGACATTATTTCGTGGGTATAACCGCAGGACAAATATCTTCCCCTCTCTGTGACTTCACATGCGGCACACCATCTCCTTAAAAACAAAATCGACCCCTCCATAGCTTTACCAGAATATCTTATAAACAAAAATGTCATCTACGCTGCCTCTGAGTTCAAAGATAAGCCCGCCTTTTCTTCATAAAATCCAGTTTCTGTCTCACTTCACAACTTCCCTGTCACTCCCCTCTGGACCCTTTCCAAAATCCCACATATGCTTCTCAATTCCACCCTCAAGTAACAGCAACAACTCACAAGAAGAGGCGCGGTGGTTCAGGGAAGAGCAAAGGTGGCTCAGGGAGGAGCAGAGGTGGATGCGGGAGGAGTCTCGCTGGAACGCTGAGCGGGAAACATTGTTGCAAGAAATTAATAGTCTTAAGCTCAGAATACAGGAACTCGGGCGCCTCAACTCTCTTCAAGGTGCTTCTGTCTCAGAGACTGTTGCCAATATTGCGAAGTTGCTGCAGGTGTATATTGAAGGGGAAATTTATCTCTTCTGTATAGTGTGATTTTTTAATTCGACGAATTCTGAGTTGGATTAGCAGTTCTTGAATTATTAATAATTTCGCAAATAATTTCTTTAAATATTTGTGAATAACCTTTGATATCATGCAAATTCTTTCCTTTATCATGCTCAATATTATAGCTTAAAGCTAATATTTTTGAATCATTTCATAGTTTTTGGTATAGAAGAAAAATGGGCGAACTTTCGGATCTCGTTGTTTTGATTATTTCATTTTTCTTTCAGTTCTAAAATGAGAATTAAAGTTAATGTATAATTGCATTTTGTTGTTTCAAACAATGTAACTAGTTAATAATAATAGTTACAGCAATTCAATCAATGCCTCACTTTCTCGGTAACAAATTTGAAAAATGATTTTTATTGCAATTTTTGTATGTTACTTCTCTTTTCTTAACAACTCTTGGTTTGGGAATGTGCCAAAATGAATTGCTGAAAATATTCGATAGTGATTAATAGTTCAGTTTTGCTGTAGGTATTTAAGGAGGGAGAGATAGGGAAGAATGTGAATAGAATTGCAGAGAGTGGGTCAATTACTGTGCCGCTAGTGGTTGAGGCTGCAAAAAGGGATGAGGAAGTTATTGTGAAGGAAGTATTTAAAGTTGCAGATAGAGAGGAGAATGTGAAAAGGAGGGAATCATTGAGGAAAGGATCAGAAGGAGATGAGGTTCGAGCCATGCAGGTATACTTGCAAGTTAAAGCTTCCGAGATCAAATATTTTGTTCAACTTATTTGATATAGAATTCATCACGAATGTTTTCAATTTTAGGCTTTCTTTATTCTGTTTTTGCATGCCTATTTGCTATATGATCTCTCTTGATTATGCTTTGCTGTTCATTTGTGTCTTTTATGTATGTCTTCTTAAATTTGAGATGGCTTTTTTCTATTTTACATTGTTTTTAATAGGAAGCTTTGCAAAAGCTGGGATTTTATTCTGGTGAAGAGGACATGGAGTATTCAAGCTTCTCTAGCGGGACTGAGCGTGCTGTAAAAACTTGGCAAGTATGTTGCATTTTATAAGAGGTGTACCACAAAACAATCTGGTCACCAGCCATAAAGTCATTTTCCTTGGACGAATGCACAAACGATTGAGATGTTGTCGCCCTTATTTTCCCTTTTATTGACAGGCCACATTGGGAGCTCCGGACGATGGCATTATGACCTCAGAGCTTCTCGAGAGGTTATGTATTGAGCAAAATGCTAGAATTTCTGGCTTGGGAGTGACCAAAAATCAAGGAATTAAACCAAACTTATCAGAGAAGGTGTGTTCCATCATTTGGTGCCTTTTCGCTTTTCCAGCTCAAAATGTATAATACTAACTGATTTGATTCATTAATATCCTAAACCTCTGCCAAAGATTTTTTCTTTTTCCACAATTAGGATAAACTAGTGGCTAGTTTGAGCAAACATTGAGAGAGAATATTAAATAAAGCTTTTTGTCATGTGTTGGGTTCTACAATTTGTCCTTTTTCTGTTTTATATCAGATATGCTGCTTTTCATTTGAAATTAATGATGGATGCTTATGGAGTAATTGGCTCAGGCTTTTCATGCCATGAACCAATATAGCAGAAAGAAAGTGTGTCTGGATGCATCTTGGATTTAAATGAAAGAAATGACGGTGAATTGAAAACTGATTGTCTATGTACAGGAAGAACAAGGGCAGGAACCCATATAAGTAAACGAGAAAAATGGAATTTTCAAGTTTAACCTGGCTGTTAGTTCCATCATTCCCAATGTCTGAAAGAAGGGGCTGTCTAGGTTAGATTGTGATACGTTATTCAGAACCAGTTGTGTCAATAATTGTTCCAGCAATCTAGTGTAGGGAATTGATGTGTTAGATATTTTACTTGTTCTAATGTGTTGTTCTATGTTTTCAGGCTCTACAGCTTGGGTCTTGAGAATTTGCAAAGCTGTACATACATTGTTAAGTCAGTCCCAAAATTGCACTACTATTTAATAGGGAGGGGGCATGTACTCAGTACGCATGTGAACACTAATAAACATTGCTTCTCTTAAATAAATCTTCATCCTCTAAATTTTCATTTCCATTAGCAAAGGGTGGATGCCATTATCTTATGAAAATCTACCAGTAATGATTTTTGAACTTCTCCATAATTGTATGAAGGAAGTCTCAATTTTATTTATTTATTTATTTATTATTATTATTATTATTATTTTTATTTTTTTTTATTATTTATTTTTATTTATTTTTGTAGTTTTTTCCATATTTTAGATTACAAACATTGATCATTGCATTCTCAAGTGATATAATAATTTATATCAGTAAAGGACAGTTGTAGCAGAAGCTTAATGTTGATGCAGAATATTCTTAGTGAGTTACATGGCTCACAACTTTTTCACTTTGTGGGTTCTTCCTTAGAAGAGTGAAAATGGAGCTCCAACCGCTTCTATTACTGCAATAACTGAAGTTCAGCGGACAGTTTCAAAAGAAGAAGGTACAACAGGAGTTGAAGTATCTCAACATCGAGTCTTTCTTCTGGGTGAGAATCGATGGGAAGAACCTTCCAGACTTTCTGGGAAAAGCAGACAAACTGCAGCCACGAATGACGGTGGCAATACTAAGACCAAGTGTCTTACTTGCCATGGGGAAGGTCGAATATTGTGCATGGGTACAAGTTTCTTTCTTTTCTCATTCATTTTATATGCTAGTAATTTTCTGCTTGACTTATTAATTTAAGATTTTGTGACATCATAGCGTTACATAAATCACACAGTAAGGTAGAAGTGAATAAAAACTGGAAAATTGGAGAACCAAAAAGAAAACGCCACAAATTTGTTATATGTAGTCATCCAAGGGCTTCTCTTTTTCTACAATGTAGCATCATATCAGTCAGTTCCATTTAATGTATGCTCTCTATTTTTGGTAAATGGCTTTATGACTTCCATCATCTGCTTGTTTCAGAATGTCACCTAATCGAGCTCTGGGTTTACTTAGATTCACTTTAGATTGCCTCATAGTGAAGTATATGATTCTAGTCAGCTAATTTTAAATCGGAAGCTAGGTATCATGGACATAGAACATAAGTCTTTTACAAAATTATGCAATTTTTATCGGTCACACAGTCTGGGGCTAATATCTATTAGTTTTTTCGCAGAATGTGATGGATCTGGTGAACCAAACATTGAACCACAGGTTAGAGGCTTTCTGATTTATTTGTAGTTGTTATCAATGGTTATTTGTACAAGTGGTAACTTCAACTTACAGCCAGTGGTTCAAGTTTGTTGAATGTTTTCTCATGGTTCAACACTATCAAACTGTTTAATAAACAGTCGACCAAAAATCAATTTTCTTCATCAGAGAGTGAACTGAGCTATAAATCATTGTAACCAACGACTTGTTCGATTTCTTAGGCTGGCTCCATTTGTCAATTAATTGACCTTTGTGAATGAAAGTTGATCTCTGGGTGATTAATGCCATTTACACATATCCCAGAGCCAGTGCGTGCACACTCTTAGCTTGCGAAATACCATTCTTGTTAGGAGTAAAAACTAGAGCTCAGTTTGTTGGTCTTCTCATATGAAAACCAAAAGGGCTTTCCTGAATGCAACCATTGTTGCTCATAACAGTATTTTGTGGTTTTTTATACTAATGACAGTTCCGTGATGCAGTTTCTTGAATGGGTCGATGAAGGAACAAAATGTCCGTACTGTGAAGGCCTTGGATATAACACTTGTGATGTATGTGAGGGCACGAAATTTGCTATTGCTTAAATTGTACGTATTTTCAGGTAAATATATTTCTGTTTCATTTTGACGAGGGGTTGAGGGTGTTCCTCGAGTTATGTAGAACAGATACACTAATTAACATTACATAAATTTGGTTGACATGTAATCATACATTTCTCATTTGTATCGAATTCATGCCTCAATCGTTGTGCTTAACTTGAGTAATACATAGTAGTTTTAAAAAAGATCTTACAATTATTGGCCTAATATCATTTTCATTACCATTCCAGAATAGGACTTCAACGCTACCAGTTCAGTACTCTGCACTGAGAAGATGGATAGAGCAAATTGAAATTTCGATTCCATGAATTCCATTGAAACATCCCTTTCAGTAACATTCAATCCATGAAATAAACTTAATGCACCAGGAAGAAACTCCCAAAGGCTGCATATAAACTGTCTGCCATGAAGACTGAAAGCGATGAGGATTGAGGGCAATCAAACAGAGAGCAGATCTGATCTTGGCGGCCTTTCCTCCTAAACAGGTCTAAACTCGATACCTTCAACGATGAGACCTGACTTTACACCAGGGTTATTAATCTCTATCAACCAAGCCTCCACTTCTCTATTATCTTCTTCTCTATTGTAGAATTTTCCCATTTCTATTTCCATCCAGCCATCCCCCCTCACTTGTGCAATTTTCCCTGTTCCTTCTGATTCAAGTTTCTCAGTGCCCTCAACAGTTAAAATCACACTGTTTTCCAATTGAGGATAGACGAATCTAATCACTGTTCTTGATGATTCAAGGCCATTAAATCTTTCTGCAAGGCGGAATACTAGATATGCTGCATAAGCAGTGTTCGATGACAACGTCTGAGTTTTTATCTTGCCCCGAATATGGATAGAACCAGGACATTTAAGCTGGGCCACCTCAGAGAATCTGTAAATATAAATTCACATTCAAATTATTATAGATTCTCACGTAGGCATCCGTTTCCTCATGATATATATATATATATGAAAAAGCAGTTTTCTTGCTTTTATTGGAATTCCATGTACGTGGCATTTGAATTGAAAATAGTCTGCTCATGAAGAGATGTGTTGATTATAATCTCTCCCGCACCTGGATTGTGGGTGTGGTGTCCAGCTCCAGCACCCTCTCCATGATAGTAAAAGTTCTCTGGCTCCTAGCATATAACACTTCTTTCCATTCCTTCGATCAAGAGAAAAACTCTGTTTCAAGGTTAAAGGAGGAAATTACACCACACACAACGGATTAGTTGAATTAATTAAAGTGTCAATTGTCTCAGGAGTTTCCAATAGTAAACCAACAAGAATTATGGGAAGTGTAAATTTCATGGATTACATCTTGGCATCTTGCTTGACTGTGTGTGAGTTGAAAAAGTGCTTTAAAACTATCCAATCACGTGTCGCTGCTGCATGACACAATGTAAAAATTGATGTAAAAAAAATGTAAATATAGCATGATTGAACCAACAAATGTGGAATTTATGATTTTATCAGAAAAATGGAAGGACACCTGTATTATTTACTCCAAATAAAAAAGTCGTGTTCTTATTAAAATTATTGGGTGTTTACTCAAACACCTGATCAAACGTGATTCAGTTACTGTTAGACGTTTCACTGGAGAGTGACCTGTAAACAGTGATGAGCAAGTTGGGTCGGTATTCTTAGTCGAGCATATGAAGTTTGTCTGTTTTAACATGAAATAAAACGAAAGTATACAAGTATATGAACTTACTGTATTGCCTCCATGGAGGAGAATAGGGGAATAACAGAGATGAAAATATAGGTGTTTCTTGGTGGCATATCGCACTGGAGAAACCGATGTGGAGATGATTTGCTGATAATCCGGTGGCAAAAACCTATTCCAAACGTTGTCAGAATCAGAAGCGGATTTGAACCCGTGTGAGATAATTGAGAATCTTGCCGCGTCCATGGGCGATGTGAATGACAGAACGATGGAGATGCATTCCTCAGGCAGCCTTGCAAAAGAGTCCATGTCCCTACTGTTTGTCTTCTTTAAGAGCTTGATCTCTATCTCTTGAGAGAAGTGTGTGACTGTCTCTCCTAACTCTCTCTCTCTCTCTCTCTCTCTCTCTCTCTCTACGTGTCTCTATTTGTGCGTCTCCTAATACAAGCATCTTAATTGCTCCTATTATCGAAGCCCTTTGTGGGTAACTCCTACTCCCTCCCGCATGTGGGACCCACCTCAATAAGAAAGTAAAAAAAAAATTACCCACTCCATTATGAATGAGTTGTCGGCAGGAGTTCAATGAACCGCCACTCCGTACAAGAAGAATGATTGATATGTTATTACGTACAGCAGATGTCAAAGAGATCAGAATTTTTTTGTTTTGTCCACTTTTCTATATACTGATGGCTCACTTTAGAGGGCAAATTAGGTGTGGGTTCCCAATCTTTCATTTAGTGTAAGAATAGGTCATCAACCTTCAAAAGAAAAATTTTAAGTTTCCAGTCTATTTAAATATGTGAATTTAGATCCTTACGTTGCGAGCATAATCAATTTGAACATTAAAGTTGCACGTATCTTCTAGATGACCAGTCTATATTGTAAAATTACTTTACATTTATCTCTATTTCAACTCTGAGATTTTAACATCCAAATAGAAAGGAACTTTATTCACATATTGAAATATATTGAAAAACCAAAACCTCTATTTTAAAGGTTGAGAACCTATAAATTTGTTTACTCAAATCATTACACGTCGTACTTTAAGCCACTCTATTCACAAAACTTTAAATGCCGAGTGGAAAAGAGAAAAATAAAGGGAGATTTACTTGCCTTTAATCATCAGTCTATTAAACCTTCCACTCTTTTTTTGGACGAGGTATGCTAACAAGTAAATACTTGTGGAGTTGGTAAATGCTTAGTCTCGTAAATTTCAAAAAGCTACTAGTACAAGTGGAAAAAACTCTATATCATATACAAGGCTGAATATTTCAAACGGCAAGGCATTCGAAGAAGGAAAACACCATTCATTGTTAAGTACGTGTTTGGCACAACAATCAAGCTAGGGTGCCAGAATTTTTTTGACACCCTAGTTGACATACACACACAATAGGGGTGGGTGGGGGGTATGTTTTTGCATTTTTTATTCATGTGGGGTCGGCACGGGTCCCACTCGAATGTGAGAGTAGGTCAACCGGGTGGGCAAATTTCATCTGGCAAAGGAGCTTAATTCTTGGCACAATACTGTACTTGAGTCGACGGTACAATGAAAATATTTTTACTTTTCTCTCCTTTAATATCGTTTGATAGTCTAGTCCACCTCGCTAAAGAAGCAATTACAGTCATCTCAGAAGCAAAATGACAGCTCATTGTATACAAAGTGTTGAAATTACAATACTAAATTTTTTTTATCAATTATTGCAGCTGAGACATATTTGAAGTGAGAAAAAAACTATTGCGAAGCTAAGATTGTTTCTGATTCGCCCAACATTCCCCACTTGTCTGACTTTGACTGAAATCCCAGAAAGGAATGTTCATAGTGGTTTCTACAATATGCTCTCTCAATGTAAATATGATGTTTTTATCGAACATTCATGTCTGTTTACCAGCCGCGATCCGCCTACTGACCGACCGCATGGTCACAAACTCTTCTGCAGCAGAAGGGTGTATACCTACCTGGAAAATGGATCAACTGATGCATCAGCAATAATGATGTAGATTTCACCCAACCCCTATCTTTATAACCAAACTAAAAAGATGAGAGCACGTGGCACATGAGATTTACAAAAAGGCATGATTCCACTCTTCATTGTCTTCATAATGATCAAATTTCAACAGGGATCTTTTATACTCAATTCTTGAAACCCGGCTTCTCACAGGCATGTGAAGAAGGAAACAAAAGCATAACAAATAACACAAGCTCTGAAAAGTCAGCTGGCTTACAGTGCTATCAAATTGTGCTTTGGTTGCTCCACATTTGAGTGCAACAGCAATACCCTGTGTTGTACCATAATAACTCATTCAGTATATACCCAGTTAGTGATAGTCACTCTAGCAATATTAATTCTTAAACTAACAACACGTCTAGGACCTAATACTACGTGCCAAAAGAGCGTGTTATATGTGCAGTATGGATATGACTTTACTAGACAAGCTTTTAACTTTTGTTTCTTCCTCAATACTATCGAGTGACATACAATCCACCTTAACAAATAAGCCACAAGTGGAATATTGTTTTTTAAGTGGACTAAAAGCCATAATCATCAGTAAGATTTATTGTGATTAGTATAAAACCAGTACTTTCCTAGAATGCTATATGGTGTAATAATTAATATCTCTTAAAGATATGAATACAAACATAAAATTAGACATTATATAGAACGCAAACATAGTAAAAAACCCATTTTCAGTAAAATATGATATTAGCTGACAGAACCTCTAGAAAGAATTGACACTTCTGTATTTATTGTTTATCAAACTATGTGGATGCATATTAAACAGTGGGTAACGATCGTGGCTTGCATTTTAATATGCACCAACCAAGCATATTGTCTTCTTTTAAACGTTGTGCAAGTTTTATTTCAATATGCTTGGTTGGTGCGTACTTCTATGTCAACTAGTGTAAAAGGATGAAAAGCATGAGGGATGTCTGTGTCATATGGTAAATCTAGATTAGTTTTCCTTGAGGATAGTTTAGACCGATGTGGACTTCAAGCCAGTCAACAGTTGGAGGATTTACATTTTTTTATTGTAGAACCACAAAAGTAAGATTTGTGGAGCATATAAATAAGACGATAACTACTTTTTGTTACCAAATTGCAAAATAATAATAATGGAGATGGATAGGAGAATCGAGGAGATGGAAGAAAAAGAAAGAGACTCCAAGAAGAGGGAGAGAACAATAGGGGAAAGTGATGCTTAATAGGACCTAAGCCATTTCTAAACGACATGGATGGTGTTCACATCATAGGAAGCCCAAAATATTAATAGGGGCACTCAAAACGTAAAGCTCATAATCTAGGATCAACCTACATATTTAAGCGTCTATTTTCCTGCTTGATAGTTTGCAACACAAGATGCTTATGCGGCACAAATACCATAATGCACACGAATGAGAAGAATAAAAACACACTGTAATTTTATACATGATTTGGCAACTCTAAGTCAACTGTAAGTATAAAAGAGAAATTTCCCCTTGTACTCAAATTCAATTCATTTTCCCTCCATTTTCAACAATAAAAAAAATATGATGCCCCACATATATAATATTTGATTTAGGAAAAAATGAGTAAAGATCTAAATGTATACCTGCATTATCTCAGCAGCATCAGGCCCACACATGGATGCTCCAAGAACCTTATCAGTCTCACCATCAACGACAAGCTTCATAACCGTTTTCTCTTGACGTCTATGCAACAAAACCACATATCATCCACTAATAAAGAACTTGCTTCAACAGATTTTTTTATTTTTAGTTTTTTAAATCAAAATTTAATGAGATGAAGTTCAATTAATAACAATTCCCGAGCAAATTTTAGGCAATATTACTAAGTTTTCACCATTCTGCATTAAGCAAATCAATTAATATAATGAAGATATAAATTTTGTGTAAGTAATGCAGTTATTGGGTAATCATAACCAATATGAATTGGCCAACCCTGAAAAGAAACATTTCATTGAATTTTTAGAAGTTCTGAAACAGCAGAATCTTTGGGTTACAAGGTATTTGTCTCTAGTATCATAGGCTCACAGCCATAACACTTGCATCGAAAGAATCATTGAGAAGGTATTTTATTTTCGGCACACAATACCAACATTCAACCAACATACCCAGAAATGGTGTTCTTCATTGGATTAAATGTTGATGTGAAGACCAAAATATCACCATTTGCTCGCTCTATGGCCTGTTCCTCACTGAGACCAACTACTGACAGTGGTGGTATGCTGTCAAGCAACAAGAGATTAAAGTTATAATATTGATGAGAAAGGCCCAGTGTGATAGAATTTGACACAAATTTTAGTCTATTGTTGGTAAGGAAATAGTGAAATATGATTGTCAAGTATATTCACTGTGAAAAATCACATACAGTCAAGTCCTCGCCCAAATTCAAAATATTAGCAGTGATCTTAGAAAAATAATAAAACAAAATGCAAAATTTACCAATCCCAAATCTATAATCTGGTATTAACAAGAATTACTTATAAGGTAGTTTTCGCAAAGCCAAGAACCCAATTTTAGCAGATATGCTGTTGTTCCACAGGCACTGATATAGTCCATTCGTAGATTATAAGCCTTTATGTTTTAAATGTTAATCGCCTCATTTAAATGGTCAAGTTGTTAGAGAAGGACACATGTATCCATTTAAATCTCATCTTCAACACTCCTTTGTTTGGCTTTGGCTTTGATACCATGTTAACTGCCTCATCTAAAAGCTTAAGCCATTAAAGAGAGACCACATGTATTCAATCAAACCTTGCCCTCAACATTAACTATTGCCACTGTCCTCCCTCATGTCTGCTTCTCTTCAAAATTATCTGCAGTCGGTGATGATGGATGCTCTAATTTTATGGTTGCTTAACCTAAAAGTTCTCCAACATACAAAAATATTATTTGGTTGAACCAGTAAAAGACCAGTTCTAGTTTAAAATACATGGGAGACACCTGGGTCCAGGTGGAGGCAAACTTGGCTTAGGCTTTAATGGTATTTCGGGAGGGGGGAAGAGTTCTAGTCTAGCGTAACTAGACACTAAAACATTGGTTTATGGTTTTCTTGTTAGTCTCCTACACAGCTTTTAAAATGTGGGTTCCGCATTTATGTAACAAGTGGAATTCAACTTTCACCATGAAAGTCATGAAACTAGGAATATTTTGAGACCAATTCAATCACCAAGGTTCACATCAACATAGACAAAAATGTTGTTCACCACAAGAACAGTTACACTGTCTTTGCCTTCAAGAGCACAGACACTAAATAAAACTATCGCAGTATCAGTGAAACTGCAAACTTATAGCATCCTATATCAAAAAGCATTAGCAGTAGATTTCTTATGAACCCATTGAAAATAGGTCACGGTTTGTACAGTGAAAACATAAACTGAGTGCATGTACTCCACAAACATCAAAATTGTAAATGGAAGTAATTATAGTGTACAACTCGTAGTGTAAATATTACCAAACAAAAACTGCCACACAAGTCTAATATTAAATATGCAAAATGAAGAATAATAATGCTTGCAATTTAAAAAGCTGGCCAAGGAGAGATGGTAATACCAGAATACAGCACAAGGAACATGGCTGTAATCAGGTTTGGAGGGTTGTCCACCAAAAACAGTTTTCTGCAGCAACATAAAATAAAGAAGTAAATTACATAGAAACAAAAAAAATATTTATGTAGCATGTTAATTACGAGTTCATTCATGAAAAAGAGCTTGGAGAACTCAAACAAAGATAATGAGAGTTCGGCAGAAAATATACGGCAAAACAGGTTCCTTCCATTAATGCAACAGGAGTAAGATTCATTCGGTCTGTAACGTCACCGATGGCCCATATGCTAGGTAAGTTGGTGCGAGAGTATTCGTCAACCTGACAATGGAAATTAAGGGATCGATAAACTAGAAGATAACTAATATGGCATATGAATTAAGATGACAGAAAATTTTAGTGTGATATCTCATCACCAAGGAGAAAATATAAAGCCAAATGCCATGTCGAAAGCCAAAAAAAAGGGAAAAAGGAAATAGTTTTCCATTAAGCCATAAAAATTTTAGGAATCCAACTTTATAGTTCACCCAGGTCAAACAATGGCGGGGTATAACTACACTATGGAAGACTTCATGAACAACTAAGGCAACAAAACTAGCCATGCACTAGAGCATACTCATAGCCCAAGCTCAGAGTGACTAGATTATTAGAAAGAGAAGAAGACAGAGAGAATAGAAAGAATTTTAGAGGGAGAGAATACCAATTTTATTCAATATCATAGTGTAACTATTACAATGCACAAGCCCTTTATATAGGGTTTAACCTAGTATAATCTAAATAGGAAAACAGTAGAAAATCTATCACATAATTACGTTTTCTAAAATAAGTATCCAATTTGGAAAGTAAATTTCTAAAATAAGTATCTAATTTGAAAAATAAATTAAATATTATCTCTACTAGGATTCCCATCACACGATATGTAATTTTTCAAGCTAAATCAACAAGTTACATTGTTTCCCGGCCTTCAATTCATGCACTTTTTCAAAATACAAATAGGAAAGAGAACTCAATAACAGGGCCTGCAACCTTCACGGCTCCAGTCTAATCAAGTTCAAGACCTACAGCTTCCAGATTCAACCTCTTTGTGTTAGGTGCCCTACCTGCAGCCAATAGCCAAGACAAATAATCAACCTCTCACCAGATAGAGAAAGTTAGCCAAAAGAATTAGAAAAAGAAAATTGCTGCAGATTAGAGATTTCACGAGTTCATTCACAACATGCTACATAAGTGCAATGCAAACCATCAAACATAAAAATCACAAAAATAGTCTCCTGTTACTATGAAAGACAAACTGCAGAACAGAAATTTGTATGCAAAATCACTAATCATGTGTGTACCTTCTTTCAGCAGAAATTAAAGAAAAAAAATGAGGTCTCGTGCTATCTACCCAAAGAATATTTTTCTGCTGATATGATCTTGCAAGTTGAATTCATTATATTTAACCTAATTTCAACACATTGTACTTTGAGAAGAAGCACTGTACCACCAACTTACAAATTATGGATATCGTTTGGTGTATCCACGCTCAGTAATTCAAAGTGGGGAAAAATTAATTATTATGCACTTAAATAATGACTGAACAAGGTAACAACGTGATTCTCAAGTGACCAAAGACAACATTTTTTATCGATTTTCTATTGCATTCCCCCCCCTTTAAAAACAATTATTTCTTAAAATAAGGTAAACCAGCACATATTAAACACTGAAACTATCGACTCTATGTAAACAAGAAACTGTTTGAGATTACCAGTGGCAAAAAGTACCACATCTGCCAGCAATTCTTCCCCATGGTCGGTGCGTACTTTTATACCATCTTCTGTTTTAACTAGCTGCACACCAAATCATTCTACCAATCAGGTTTAAAATAAATGGAAATATCATTAACATAAAAAGAAGAGCAAGGAAACGCTTCTTCGAAGAAGTTTTGACGTAGAACACAATCGAACAAGAATGAAACTTGAGAGAGGAAGGGAAAGAGGTGGAGAAAGAGATTAAGAGGGAGAAAGTACAAGTTTATTCAATAATCAAGTCTGACATTACAATGCATAAGCCCCCTTTATATGGGTTTCAAGTAACCTAATTTAAGTTGGAAAACAACTAAAGAAATGCTATAAAACCTATATAATAAAACCTTAATTACATTTCCTAAACTAAGTATTTAAATTGGAAAGTCTTCCATATAATATCTCTACTAGGATTCCCATGAGGTTCTCTATATCTCTCTCTTTATTTTCTGGACCTTGCTATTTGTACAAAAATGTTGACAAACCCTCACATGTGGGGGGGGCCCACTTTTTATTTTCAATTTTTTATTCATGTGGGGCCGGCAATCATGTGAGTGTTTGTCAACATTTTTGTCAAATTCTTTTTGTACAAATAGCTTTTTTCTTATTTTCTTTTCTTTTCTTTTTGTGCATGGAATGGGGATGGGGATTATGTGATAAATGTAATAAGAGACGTAGAGAACCTCAGTTAAGGTTGTCCTAGGATGCATAGTAATTCCCCTGCCTTCAAGATTTCTTGCAACCACTGCTCGCATTTCGTCATCAAAACCTCTGAAATTATATTTTATAGATAAATGCCAAGAGATACAATGCACCAGTAAAAACATTTATAAAAATGACAATCGGATAAGAAATCATGCTATCAGTAAGAAACATGAAAAGAAATGTAAGGAACGGCAAATGCAGCAAGTAGATTTGATATATATCCACATCCTACTTGGGACCTTAAGCATCCTAGTGTTTTGTTCTTCCTTTATCAGTTCACAAGATTGGTATTCCATTCTAAACGTATCTTTAAAAAAATTCTGGTAAAAAACTTGACTGAAGATCTTCAAATTTTAAAATGAGTTACAAAACTTCAATTATCAAATTTTAAGGTCGAGATAAATTCAATTTAAGTTGGAGTAAAAGACCTCTTTGAGCCGACGGATATTCATATAGTCAACAACAATGAAGTAAAGTTCTCTTAGAAAATATCAAGACGATACATAACAATTCAAAGGAAATATTTTTCGCGATAAATCTTTGAACAAAATGTTTTTATTCCAACAGTCATTGAAAAAAAAATGTTAGATGAGATGTCCTGTGTATAAAGGAAAATAAAGTACAGAATACCAGCAAAAGCTATGGTTCACTTATGCAATAAACCAGTGTGTCAGTCAAAAGAGTGATAATGGCCCCTTGTCCAAAAAGTGGCCAAAAGGAACACTCCATTGTGCAGTCAAAGTTACGGAAGTTGCTATTTAGTATTTACTAATGGTAACTAACTATATGCACTAGGTAATGGCTAACATGGCAATCTCCATAAATTATCCATTCCCTCACTACTTCCAAAACCTTAAATTTCATTATTAATAATCACTTTGAAGATTGAAGAACAAAATTTGCATCAGTACTGGAAAAATATAGTACAAAATTCAGGTGCACCATCACAATGCTACAGTGAGTTGCAGCCTCAAGGAACCGACAATTTACAAATTAGCCTGTGAGCGAATTATTGTGTGCTTCACATAGCCCACACAATTCTTTCATTAAATACACCAAGTTCCACTTTCACAGGTTGATTCACAACACCCTGACAAACCCCAAAAGTAATTCCCTCCATCATTAATTCATCATAGAAATCTTTGCATCGCATTGCTTTGGAGCCTTCAGCTATGGTGAGTGATGCTATGACTATTTATAATGGGAGTCTTAGCTGGAACATCGCTTTCGGAAGGGGCTTACATGATTGAGAATTTGATGATTATGCGTTGTTTTTGGCTTCTTTGTATGATGTGCATATTCAGGTAGGAGAGGAGGACTGTAGCGGTGGAAGGTGGCACGGAATGGTATGTTCTTTGTTCGCACTTATTTCAGATCCTTATTGGAACCTGTGGAGAGTTCATTCCCCTGGGAAATGGTATGATAATGTAAATTACCTCCAAGGATGACATTTTTACTGTGGACGGTTGTGAGGGGGCAGGTGTTAACGGCGGATAATCTTCGAAGAAAATGATGTTATATTACAGAATGGTGCTATATGTGTAAGAGGGATGGAGAGACGATCGATCACCTGTTCATTCATTGTGACGGTGTTCGTTGGCTGTGGAATGATATTCTGGCTTCGCAACATATGAGTTCGGTGTTGCCAAGGCGTATAGAGGAGGTCGTGCGGACATAGAAGAGAAAGTTTCGAGATAAGAATTGCAAGTTTGTTTTGGATCTCATTCTAGGATGCATTGTTTGGTGTGTATGGAGAGAAAGAAACGGCCGGTGTTTTGAAGATCAAACACGGACGACAGAGCAGTTTAGAGAATTGTTTTACTCGACTTTGTATAGTTGGTTTAAGGCTGCAACTACTAGTCCGATAGAAGGATTGCCTAATTTTTTATTGTTTCTATCTCGTTTAAACTGATAATGCACTTCTTGTGTATTATCTTTTAATTTTGATTTATAAAATTACGTGATTACCTATCAAAGAAAAAGAGAAAAAACTGTATGAAATGCATTACACATTAAAAAAAAAAAGTAAATGTATTCATTTGCAGGAAAAATGCATAGCTTCTAATTGACAAAGGGCATGAATTGAACTAAAAAACCTTATATACAAGTTTGCAAATAATTTCCATTGGCCATAATAAGAACAGAAATCATGCTGAAGTAATCTGAAGTACTGATAGGCACTAATGACTTAGCAACTAGTAGTATCGCACGTAAAAATATATGGGGGCTTAGTATAGCTTTTTGCCTGTTCGGAAGGCCGGGGAAAACGTAAATAATTGGACTGTCCAAAAAGTGATGGAAAATGGAACAAAGCAGAAAAAGGAATCCAGTTTCAGTCCATTTTCAATCAATAAAAGTTATCTTAGACATATGTAGCCTTGTCTATACAGGTGTCGGGAAAGCTAAAATTAGATAATAATTCAATAAAATTGAATTCATAATCTGAAGAAATTAAGCAAATTGAAATATATTATCACATAAAAATTCCAATTTAAATACTTGAAGGATTTCATCAAAGTTATGCCTCAAGTGTCTCAGCCTCATTTTCGCAGTCAACAATAGTTCATTTACTCTGAAGTTTCATGTGGTGAGGTAGTAGATCTCATAACCTTCACTACAATACCAGGCAGCCACAGAAACAGAGAACCAAAGAGTTGATATTCAAGTAAACTTCATAACCTCAAAGGGAGCTCCTTTCTGAAGCACAAATCCACTGTTGCACCCATCCCACGCCATATTGAAGCAAACTCAACAGCAATGTACCTACATTTCAAAGACGAAACATTTATCATTTATATCTTTTTAAGAACACTAAACAAATTCAGAGTAACGAAGAAGAGGTAGCATACCCGCCCCCAAGTATAACAGCTCGCTTAGGTAACTCTTCCAAGCTCAATGCCTCGTCAGATGTTATAGCCAATTCCTAGACGTGAGCCAAAAAATGTAAGCATACACATCAATATACACTCCAGATAAAGGGAGAACCAAAGGTATCAATAAAAATTGAATGGGAATTAGAGGAAATTAAAAAGCAAAGTAGAGAGGGGGAAAAGGAGGGATCAGATAGAGGCAGAAATTTGTTGTGAAAAGTCATCACATAGTTACCACATATGGCATCCCATCTGAAGTAACAAAATTCAAGTTGGATTATAGCCCATGTTTGAGCCACATTATTTTTTTCATTCTCATTCTTCTACTCATTTTCAACCACACATTCTTCAATAAAACAATATTTTTCATCACATCAATAATTTTTCCTTCTTTTTCAATCACATATTCCCCATTATATAAAAAAAAAATACGTTCTCGGCTACAAAATGTGCACTAAATAGGGGCATAATACAAGAATCAATTCTATTGTAAAGTCCAGAAAGTATCATATAATAGAATTTAATTGTTCTAGATGCTATAATTTATATTATTGAGAAAGTTGTAGGAATAAAAGTGATATATGTATTAACTTAAAATTTTGGGCTAAATATTTAGATATTGTTAAAGCGATGAAAAATATATCAATATGTGGCTCATTGGATAGCTCGTAATTAATCATGTATATTAGGCTAGAGAAAAAGTTAATTCGGATAAGCGAAGTCTAAGTTATTGAAGTTTAAAGACGTTGTCATTAAATATTATTTTATTACTTTTGTTTTTATTTGTGAAAGTATGGGCACTACGTGGTTGTTGGGATTGAGTTAAAGCATGATGTTTTATTTGATTTGGATATAAGTTTTGGGTAAATTGGACTTTCACTTTCTACCGGACACTTGTCCTATATTTATCCATTTATGCAACCGATTTTCTCCATAGAAAAAGCTAAAGAAATCACAACTAAGAGAAGTCAGATTTCTTTCACCATAAAATATAATTTTTAAACCCGGCAGCATGAGGAAAATAAAGTTGAAACGTGATTTTGGTTTTATTTCTCCAAAAATTTATTTAACCAGACGGGGTAGAATTACGAGATGCAAGTGGTTTGCCCCGTTTAATTTATTTCTTCACGTTGATAAATATTATGCTAATGAAAGTTATGTTATGATATGATATGTATGTTATGGCGATCCGGTATCAAATATATGATATTTATTGAGCTCTTACCAGTTTCTAAAGATATAATATGACGATATGATATTTTTTATGCATGATTTAATATTTTTATTCGGGATTACACCATTATTTATGTCCTATTGAATATTCTCATGTACTCACAATTTTTCCTACCTCTCACATATTAGAATAGATAATTGGATGGCGGTCGATGAGTTGCAATCGTTGTGCTTGTATTTATTGGACTTGATAAATTAAATCCGAAGTAACATGATTATATATTATTATATTTTATTTCAGTATTACTTTAGTTTTATTATTATGTGGATTTGTTATTTGAGTTTGGAACATGTTTTATTTGGTTATATTTTTCCATATGTTTATTTAACTTGTGTTTGACACCCATTTTGGGAAAAAAATGAATTCTGGAATAGTAATTGACGAAAGAATGTGTGGTTGAAAAGTAATGAAAATTTTTAGATTTGTGTAATATTATTTTATTTGAAAAATGTGTGATTGAAATGAAGAAAGAGAAAAAAATGAGAATGAGAATGGGTGTCAAACAGGGCCATAATATTGGTGGAACTAAAAATTTCATGTTGTGATGTTTGGAATGCTTATTTAATTACGAAATGAATAAGATATAACGTAGGAAAGTCCTCTTTTTTCTAAGGAATATGAAATTATTCTATATAACAGTAAGTAAACCAAAGTTACATAATTTTATATTTATTGCATACCATTTTGTTTTTAAGTTTAAATAATTTTTTTAGTAACGATTTAAATATTAAAAATTTGGATCATTACATCTATGCATATGAATAATAGCTCAAGCACTAACGGAGTAAATTATATATACAAAAATCATACATACCTGTCCAGGAATAGATGGACGTTGAGCCCTACTTCCAGTTGCAATCAGAATGTGTTTTGCTGAATAGCTTATTTTGGTGCCATCCAATTGCATCACTTCAACTTCATTTGGACCAACAACTTTTCCCTCTCCTTCAAACAGTTTAACTCCCACATTTGAAAGTAACCGCTTATAGATTCCATTTAGTCTAACTATTTCCTCTGTCTGCAAACCAGGAATAAAGACAAAACATGAAAAATTGATATAAAGAAAAGTAACATACATTAAAAATGCCATTCAAGGAAGTAGTCAATGCTCAGAATAGTTCTAGTAAAATGACATTGATTATTCAACAAAATAAATAGAGAAATATATATTACAAAGGTTCACACTTCCCATTTCTATAACAATCTTTTTGGGAAGGAGAATTTTTTTTGCAACCACTAAAATGGGCAACGAATAAATAATTTACACGCTTACATAAACATTAATGACCATCTCAACAATGAAGATAAAAACCTAGATGATTAGAACAAAAATAATGACATTAGCATCAAGATAAATTATTATCAGCATACTAGCAGGAGACAAGTGACATTGACAAAAATGAATTTCTTGAAATGGGATCACTATTGATATTTCCCAAAATCATCTACAACTTAAATTTTTTTTTTTTTGATAAGTAATCGAAGAATATATTAAAAACAATAGATAATACATGGGAAATGTATTATCAGTTCAAACAGTACAGAAACGACATGAAATTAGGCAACCCTTCAATATGGTTATTAGCCACAGTACTAAACCAACTATACAAAGTCAGATAGAACAATTCTCTGAACTGCTCTGTAATTCTTGCTTGGTTTTCAAAACTTTCTCTCCAAACGCACCATACTATGCATCCCGGAATAAAATCCCATACAATCCGCTATCCTTATCACGAAATTTCCTCCTCCATGCCCGCACCACATCCTCAATTCGCCTAGGCATCACCCAGTCCAAATGTTGAGAAACAAGAATGCTATTCCAAAGCCACCGAACACCCTCACAATGAATGAACAGGTGATCAATCGTCTCCCCATCCTTCTTACACATATAACACCACTCGGTAACATATCAGGGCAGGAGATGATGATAGTAGCAAGTGGAGATTGACACGTGATGGTATTTTTTCTGTTCGTACCTATTTTAGATCTCTGTCGGGAGCTGCAGAGAGCTCATTCCCTTGGAAGAGGGTTTGGAAATGTAAGTTGCCCCCACGAGTGGCATTTTTATTATGGACGGTGGTAAGAGGACAGGTGTTAACGGTGGATAACCTTCGCACAAGGGGTTTTTATGTTACAGAGTGGTGCTATATGTGTAAGAGGGACGGGGAGACGATTGATCATTTATTTCTTCATTGTGATGCTGCTCGTTTATTGTGGAATGATGTTTTGATGTCACAACGTATGATTTGGGTGATGCCGAGGCGTATGGAGGACATGTTAAAGACATGGAGGAGAAAGTTACGCGATAAGGATAGCAAAATTGTATGGGACCTTATTCCGGGTTGCATCGTGTGGTGTATATGGAGAGAAAGAAATGGACGTTGCTTTGAGGACCAAACACGAACAGTAGAGCAGTTTAAGGAGTTGTTTTATTTGACATTGTATACTTGGTTCAATGCTGTGGCTATTAGGCATATAGATGGGCTGCCCAATTTTTGTTGTTTCCTTTCTGATTTGTATTGATGATACACATCCTGTGTATCAACTTTGATTAATATAATATTCGATTACCTTTCAAAAAAAAAAAAAACACCACTCGGTAACACAAAAACCCCGTCTTCGAAGATTATCCACAGTTAACGCTTGCCCCCGCACAACCGTCCACAATAAAAAGGCCACCCGTGGAGGCAATTTACATTGCCACACCATCTTCCATGGGAATGAGCTCTGCACAGGTTCTACTAAAGATCTGAAATAAGAGCGAACTGAAAATATACCATTCTGTGCCAATATCCACCTGCTACAATCGCCTAATCCAACCTGAATGTGCGCCTCATGCAAACAGGTCAGAAACAACGCATAATCATCTAATTCTCAATCCTGTAGACCCCTCTCAAAAGCAGGATTCCAACTGTGACTTCCATTGTGAATGGTGAGTATATCATTCACCATAGCAAACGGCTCCAAGGCAATGCGATGCAACGAAGGAAAGCGCACCTTAAGCGGTTGATCTCCACACCAACGATCATCCCAAAACCTGATATTATTGCCATTTCCCACCTCATAGCTCAAATTATCTCGAAAGTCACTCCATCCTCGTCGGATATACCTCCACAAACTCACCCCATAAGGACCACGACCGTCAACCGAGCACCAACCCCCCTCCATCACACCATACTTTGCTCCAATGATCTCTCCAAAAACTCGCCCTCTCCACTCCAAATCGCCACAGCAACTTGCCCAACAGAGCCTTATTAAACAGAGACAGACTCCTTAATCCAAGCCCCCCCACCCTTACAGGAGAACATACCACACTCCACTTGACCAAATGGAGTTTCCTCTCTTCTCCCATCCCTGCCCAAAGAAACTCCCTTTGAATCCTCTCTAATCTACGTGCCACTGTGATAGGAATAGGAAACAACGACAAAAAATAAGTAGGGAGGTTGGAGAGAGTGGACTTGATGAGAGTAAGGCGACCACCCTTTGAAAGGTACATACGCTTCCACCCCGCTAACCTCTTCTCCATCCTTTCAATGATCCCATTCCAAATATGCTTACTTTTAAACCTTGCCCCTAAAGGGAGCCCAAGATACGAAATAGGCATATGTGCAACCCTACATCCCAAAATACCAGCCAACTCATCCACGTTAGCAACCTCTCCCACTGGGATCGCCTCAGATTTCCCCAGATTAATCTTCAAGCCTGACACCGCTTCAAAGCATAGAAGTAACCGACGCAAATTCCTCAATTGCTCATCATTAGCATCGCATAAAATCAGTGTATCATCCGCAAATAGCAAATGCGAGATCTGTGCATGTCCAATCGTAAAGCCCCTTATCAGACCTTCATCCACAGCTTTCTCAAGCATCCTACTGAATGCCTCCATAACAATAACAAACAACAAAGGAGACAAGGGATCTCCTTGCCTCAATCCTCTGCTACTTCGAAAATAGCCCTCTGGAGTGCCATTAACCATAACTGAGAAAGAAACAGTTGAGATGCAAAACTGAATCCACTTACACCACTTTTCCCCAAATCCACATCGCCGGAGCATATACAAAAGGAACTCCCAATTTACATGATCGTAGGCCTTCTGAATATCGAGCTTGCATAGCATCCCTGGCACCCCCAAACGCAATCTTGAGTCAACGCATTCATTTGCAATAAGCACAGAATCCAAAATCTGCCTTCCTTTCACAAAGGCATTCTGGGACTTAGAGACCACTTTCTCCAGCACCTCCTTCAATCGATTCGCCAATAACTTCACAATAATCTTACACCCCACTCACAAGGCTAATAGGGCGAAAATCCTTAATGTCCAACGCCCCAAGTTTCTTAGGAATCAGCACAATAAATGTAGCATTAGAGCTTCTCAGGAACCTGCCATACTCATAAAAATAATTGAGAACATCCGTAATATCCGCTCGCACCACCTCCCAACAAACCTTATAAAATGCGAACGAGAAGCCGTCTGGTCCTAGTGCCTTATCATCATTCATGCTAAAAACCACCTCCCTGATTTCCTCTTCCCCGAACGGTCTCTCTAACCATCTAACATCCTCCTCTGTGATAGTAGAAAATTCCAGCCCTCCAACTCTGGCCTCCACTCAAACTGTTCCCGATAGAGATTTTGATAGAAACTCACCATTCTGTTACCAATAGCCTGTGGGTCCTCATAAGTAATCCCATCCACCTCCAGCAACGTGATAGAGTTATTGCGCCTATTTGAATTTGTAATCCTATGGAAGAACTTAGTGCATTTGTCCCCCTCTTTCAACCATGTAATCCTAGATTTTTGACGCCACGCAATCTCCTCCATCTCCACCAACCTCTCCAACTCTCCCCTTAATACTCCACGTCTCTCCCTCTCCTCCCCAACCAACCCACGACTCTCCTCCCGCTTATCTAACTCCTCTATGTCTGAAAGACACTGACTTTTACGCCAATTGACTCCAGAAATTGATATCCTACATGTTGTCCCCCCCCCCCCCCCCCACAAACTACTAACCACAGCCCTCGAAACGAGCTCCATCTTAGTTTCCTGTAAGCATACCAGGTCCGCCCTCCATCCCCTAATCAAATTTCGAATACCCCACCTTTTCCCCTCATCATTAAGCCCCCTCACATTCCAGCTTATGATTTTTGGAATCATTTCAACACTCCATCAACCCTCCCCACCATACCTCTCTTAGAATCTCCACCCTTGATGTCATAATTAACTGACCATTCAAGCCGCTTAAGTTCACGATCGCCTTTTCTTCTTGATTTCCCTACAACTTAAAATTAACCATGCTTAATGCTTTTGGATAAGCAATGTACATTTGGAAATTTTAAAAAGAAAAACCAAGCATCAAAACTTGTCTGTTGTCCAGACAAGAACTAGTCTTAATTCTAAACTTGATTGAAACTCTAAGTCCTCTTTACTCCTCTCTAAACTGTAACTGAATGTTTGATAACAAGGTATCTATTACCCACATTTCTGTACAGACTGATCAAAAGTATGCGATTGTGCTTAAAAGGAAACAGTGGAAGTTGCTGTAAGGTGAATGATAAACAGCCTTTAACATGTAAAAGAACAAATGACATTATATTCTACTTACCTTCTTGTGTAAAAGTCTCTTCCAATTGAAATCAATTTTCTCATTCAGTTCCCATCCATAACTCCTTGCGTCCTGCAAAACCAGAGGTATAAATAGATCTCCATAATGGGTGATCCGTATTGACCCAGCAACAATTTTACATCCGTTAAGGATGAATTTACTGAAATCAAAGATATATAGTGAAAATAACTTAAATATGAATTGAAGTTCAAAGCACTTAGATATAAGCTTGTCTTCAAGTGAAATAGTCCCAATAATAAGATCCAAAACAATTCAGTTACACTATCATAGCACCATGAGCCTCTAAATAAACACAAAACACTGCAATCATTAGAATATTCTCCACACATTGGCAAAACCACTTGTTAATATCTTGAATTCATGTGGATAAGTTTTCTAATGGCTCTGTAGTGTGGGCATAGTCATTGTAAACTGTATGCACTAGCTTATCCTGAAGATCACAAAGTATAATATCACATAGACACAGTTACAGTCCCTTCGTCATGAATGCCAGGGAAATCAGCGAGCCACAACACACCATGTCAGAGGGGTAAATAGATCAATCCTAACAAAATATAATAAACTATTATGAATCTAAAAAACTAGATCACGAGTTCTACTTAGAAAAAAGGGAAAACTTTCAAAAAAGCGCAAACTTTGCAGGCCATCTCAATTAAGAAGCGACAATTTGCATTGATTTCATTAACATATGAATATTTTCTTCCAATTATGTCACATCTTCAATCAGTCATCTAAAACTGTTAATTAATTGAACACGCATGAACATGGCATCTAACATGAATATCTAACAAGGTTGACTCTACATGTGCAAAGGAACTTAATACTGCTGTAAAATACATGGAATTACGAATCCACCAACTCTAGGAAATGAAAAAAGAAAGGATCCTAATATGTCTTTTAAACGAAATGCTAAACAACTTTACTAGACTTCTCTCTCAGTCAGGAGTTGTTGACTAGATATTGACCTAGATGAGCATTCTCTCTAGTTCAAATATTGCTGTCTGCTAGGACAACAATACACCTCATTTCCGCATCTATTCCAAGTTGGACTTATGTTTAATGTGCTTAAAAAATTTTGGAATTGCAAAGCAACAATGAAGTAAAATCAACTTGGTTTTCGAAATTATAATGACTGGAACTATTGTCAGCATTAATTTTTTATGTTTTCATTCATCCAAGACACATAAATATGGATATGATTTTCCGAGGTAAAAGTAAGGAGACATACCATACAGTGTTAAATGTCACCATATCATTGTCGTCCATATCCAACAAGTTGGTTGGGATTTTTCTAGGCACTTAAGAAAAAAAATGTACAGAAGAATAAAAGTGCAAAGCATAATTATATTAAACATCTTCAGCTCCTTTCTCCAGAATGACAGAAAAGCACAATATGGCTCATGATTCAGTGATGAATCCTCAAATGGGTGAATTTCCTATGGCAAGGCGCCAAAGGTCTTCTAAAGCCATTGCCTTCTTTTAGGCCTTCGTAACAGAGTACTCAATTCCCTAGCCTCATTGCTCACACCACAAAGTAAAAGAACTCAGTTGATGATTGCATAGTTATGCTTCAAGCAGTTTTTATCATTGTACTTGGTAAGACTGCTTGGTTTACAAAATTGCCCAGGCTTTGTGACGGCAAATTACTTGCTACTTAGATGCAAATATCCATTAATATGAGATACACAAGGTGTTGCAAGGGAAAGGAGAACTACATAAGCAGGAAAGGCGTTGAGAAGGCGGCAGGTAGAAAAGTAAGGTTTTGCAAATTCTACATCAAATTGGGAGCATTTGGGTAACTCAGAAAGTGAATGATTTCCTTCTGCTTGAACAGCATAATTCTTTATTTTCAATTTTTTTTTCTAATAGGGGTACTTTTGGTATTTTGTTGGACTGTACCGTTGTGTCTCCTTTTACGCGTGTACAAGTGCATCTCAACATATTTTCATATTGGCTTACACGTGCGTTCCATTTCATCATTTTAAGGTCTTTGTAGACGGTTCACTTGTGGTGTGAAATAATAGCAACAAAAAGTTTTTATAATAACAAACTTGATACAAATTATAAGTCACATAATAATGAAAAACCTAGAATATGTTTTTTTTTCTTGATTTCTCTAAAGAAAAGAAAGAAAGAATCTCATATGTCACCAACAAGAACTATATTTAAACTCCTTGAAACCTCTGGCACTGATGTAAACTGTTACTCTCTGCATGTTGACTAAATAAACCATTTTTCCCAAACATTTTCCGAACCTTCTTTCCTCAACTGATAAACTACTTCTCCTACCAAATTTAAAAAGAAAACTTGAAAACAATGTTAATTTTAACAGGTTTTTCAATGCACATTTTCTAAAATAACTTGCTAATGTACCAGAGAAAAAGAATATAATGAAATTTAAACAGATACTTCTCAAGAAAATGTCACCCCTTATCATCTCTTCGTCTTATTAAGTCATAATCTCACCTCCAATTCAGATCCAAAGGTTGCACCGTAGACCAAAATCTTTTTAGGAACACAACCACGAATGACACACCTGAAAAAACCGTAAAAACTAATTTCTTAGCGGCATCTTCATTCTCATTACTTCAAATTGCCAGTAAAAATCAAATTTACATATCCATGAAAGGACAGCAGCATCAATTAGATGTCTAACCACAGAAAATACTGAACCAACTTACTATGAAAGCGCAGTAAGCTCCTCTATATGCATATGTTTGACATGTATCAGTTAACATTATGAATGCTAGAATAATATTGAAGTTCTTGTGTAAGTTTATCTCATGATAGCCACCCCCTACAACCACCCTAACTGATACAATAACAGTAAATCAATGTTCATGGCTTCATCTGAAAGAGGATGTTATAATGCCAAAATGAGAAATATCTACAACTATTTTTTTTTTTTGAAAGGTAATCAAATATTATATTAATCAAAGCTTAATACACATGAAGTGTATCATCAATACAAATCAGAAAGGAACATCATGAAATTGGGCAGCCCATCTATATGCCTATTAGCCACGGCATTAAACCAAGTATACAGAAATATCTACAACTATTAATAGGCAACTTACGTTCCGCCAACTCCTCCAATCACTTCAGTGCTGATAGGATGAAATGGAAGCTCACATATCCCAACCTGGTAACATATTCAAACATCTTCACCAACAGGAAAAAAAAAAAAAATGTCCTGGCGGGGAATGAACATAACTAGAAAACAATCATGCACGATGGGTATCCATTGAAACTTTAGAGCATTCTCCTCAAGTTTGATTATTTTCATTTATATTATGGGGGAGTTTTGAAAATCTTTTGCAGATTTACAGTAATTTTGGAACTTGAATCTGAGTATAAGATTTTATATCATTTTGAATTTTACTAAGAGACCTTACTAATATAGATTGATCTTGGAATTAAATTTGCATGTACTTTCTAGTTCGAAACACATGCCTTTTCCAAAAGAATAAGCTATAAAGTCTTTATAAACTTCTGCCATCTCTTTATTAAGATAATGACAAACTAAGCCTTATTCCCAAATCCCAGTAATTTGGGGAGGCTATATGAACCCTCTTTATTTGAATAAAGTGGATTACTATTATGATTGTTTGGTTTCGCTTGAACCACCTCAATTCTAGATTTCTGCCCCTATGACTAAGTTGATTAACCATTTATGTAATGCTAATAAACAGTGTTTATGGAATCCTGCTACCACTTAGCTTCAAAACTGTACTGCATTTTCCAAAGTATTGTTCTTGAGTACTATTCACAACTCTCGAACAGTTCTGGATGTCTCTAAACCGAACCTTGCCAATCGAAAAATAATACAAACAGGTTGTGGAAATCTTTCTTCACCAGTTTGAATTAAGATCCACTACAAATCTATCTTATTGGACTTTCCTACATCATTGAGGAATAGAATAATTAATATTTACAGTGAGGAATGGTTAGGCAGATAGATATGTATTATCTAAACCCCTTTTGTTGTTTACCAACTCAAATTACTTCAGATCTCATTCCCTGTTAAAGTAGAAAAATAATAAATAATAAAAAATTAAGGGAAAACATGTATTAAAGATCATTCAATAATCAAAATCCTGACAAAACTACGCATGTTCTTAAGGCACCAAAGCCAGTTATACACAGTAAACTTTGATTCTTAATCCTTCCTAAGTTAATGCCTGTTTGCGGCCATTAATTTATTTTATGGTTTGCTATAGAATCATTTTCTACCATACATTCACACAATAAAATATTCTACGCGTATATCAAAAACTTTTCCCTACTTTTTAGTCGCACATTCTTCTAAAAATACTATTCAAAACTCATTTTTTTCCCAATTGATGAGAATCAAACGGACTCTTAATAATTTGAATCTTCAATAAAACAAGGTCGTATATACACCTCTACAGCATCCCCACAAGTGATAAAGAAACACCAACTACAACAATGCAATCAATAATAGACTGGGCTTTTCCTGTAATTATACCTTAGCTCCATATTGCGCAGAAAATCGTGAAGCACGAACTCCGCCACTGCCAGCACCAATCACAAACAAATCAAAGTCATAGTGAGTCTCCTCTTCATTGTGCTTTTCCAGCTCCCCATCAATCAACATCTTCCTTGCCATGACCACAATACTATACACACATAAAATCCACAAACAAGTAACAGTAGAACCAAAAAATCGAAATACGGAATAAACAAATAGAAATAACAGCAAACTCTCTCGGTAGCTGAGAAATGAACTAAAAGAAAAATGAAGATCCCAAGTAAACAATGAATTCAGACTATTCACTTGGAAACGAAAGAGATTCTGACATTTTGGAAAAATAAACAAGAAGTATTCTAACAATAGATCAACCCAACTACTTATCCTCTACTTAGGTTTTCTTTACCAGCATTGATTCCCATTTTACCCGTTCGAAGAAAGATCACTACTTTTTTGCAAAATTAAACATATTACTTGAGTTGAATTTCTCTTGGTTTTCTTTCTTATTATTTCATAGAATCTTAGAATGAAACAGTTGAACAATTAGTACCTGTATAAAAAAGAAGCTTATTTTAAGTGTCGATTTGGCTTTTGCCTTTTGATTGCTTTCCTTTACGGTGTGTTGCCTATGAATGAAATGTGAAGGGAGAGCCCCGATATTAAGGGAAAATTTCCCACTAGTCCCCAACTTATGTGATTTGTTGCCATTTTCTCATCAATATTCATTTCTTGGCAGCATGACTCCAGTCTTGAAGTTTTGTAGCATTATTGGTCTATGGTAACATATTCCATCATTTGACTGTTAAAAAGTCCCTAAAACTCTAATTCTAAGTTAAAATATTTTAAAGAAGAAGAAACAATTAATAAAAAAAAAGAAAAATGAAATTTCTTCTTCCCAAATTTTGGAACTATCTCATTCGGCTATCGTCTTTGATAATAGACATATTTCTACACTCTACAGTTGTCACTGAATGTCATTCAAATCGAAAATTTATAATGAACTATGAATTATAATGAATTATAAATTTCGACAAATGAAAGCTACAATCTCAATTTGTACATCTTAACAATATCTAATTAATGCACTACCTAAACAGTCTACAATGGATGGACTAATTGTTGATGCCCAATTTAGCCTTTGTGTGATAAAATTTATATATCGTTCATGAATAATTAAACTTCATTTTCAATCACACATTTCAATAGACCTACATGTATGGAGGTTTAACTGATCAACTGCCTAACATCAACAAGTAAGATTTGTGAAGAAAACCAATTTCAGCCATCAGTGCTGCATTGGATTTAGATTTTAGGTTTGAATGTAATTTTTGCAAGGAAATCAATAGTCTACAAGAAAGAAGAAGATAAAGATTTTTTTTTAATTTTTTTTTTTTGGTAATTTGAAATACGAATGGTGGGAATAGACAATTATAACCTTAAAAAAAAAAAAAAAAAACCAAGCATGTGATGCTCATTGAGAGATCTTTTGATGAAAAGGTACAATCAAGGACTATTGTACTTAAAAGTAAAATTTGTGTATTATGTTGCGAAGAAACATACTTTAGACACGAAAGTACAATTAAATCGATAGGTTGGAGACCAATGGTACAATTTTTCCTATTATTTTTTCATAGATTAGATTCTGAAGGATCAAGACGCCAAGCTTTCCTATATTCATATTATTGATTCATTTATTTCACAACTTGCCATCTTCAGCTATAAAAAGATCAAATGCATTAAAAATGGTACAATTCTTGAACTTTCAAATCGAGATTTTTATAATATATAAGAAAATTTTCACTTTCCTAATTTTAGTGCGGAAGCGTTATGAAATTCTTATAATAAGAATTGAAAATCAGAATTATATTGGAATAATATTGTTTTGTATTGATATATGATTGGTTCACTTGAAAATTGTACAATACTCCTATATTTATAGGCAAAATTATCCCTAATCCTATTAATAAAATGAAAATAAAATCATAATCTAATTAAAAATCTTATTCTAATCAATAAATAAAAGAAATTATATTCTAAACAAGAAATAAGAATAAAAAGATAAAACAAATTAGAACTAGAAAAGATAAATCATAATTGTAGTAGGAAACTACTAATTGTGATTATGTACTACATCAATCCCCCCTACTTAAATAAAACTCGTCTTCGAGTTTTCTTGAAGAAAAAATCAATCAATACGGAGGAAAATACCCAAAAATTTCTACAAATACCGATATTGAAAAAATGACAATTTATTGACGTGCTCGATAAATGCCATTATATTCTTCAGTTGCATTATTCAAAGTCAACTTTGTTCCTATTATGCTTGTTATATTCTCTTCACGAATAATTTGTGAATGACATCCCTTTAAAAACGAAGCATGATTTGATATTTCATCATTGAGTTCGCTCTCGATAGAGACCACTTGTGCTATTTTCAATTTTTCGTACGTTTCACATTTGACTGTAATGTTTAGTGATACTTTTTTTAACACAAAAGAATTGGTACGCGGACTCAAATCCTCATCTTCCATATTTTTCTTATTTGTATGCAATTTTTGACACTAAAGTTGTAGAAAATGTCAACAAAATTCTTATTCTCAATTTGACAATCTTCACATATGACTCCTTCGTGATTGCAAAATTTAATTTCTTCCTCTTCTGTTGGACACTTCTGATCTTCAACTTGTTCATCCTTGGAACGCGGCTCGATCTTGAAGTTTTCAATTGTAGTTTCCATATACAAGGAATCAATAGGTCTCGAATTTTCAACTTGCACATGTTTTTCTTTTTCTGTTTTAGTAACATGATTAGTAATATCTTGATTATCTTGGATTACTTTTTTTTTTTTTTTGCCTCATCATTTGCCTTATAAACATTTTTCTCTTTGTCATTTATAAATTGTTCATCACATGACACCAAGACAATCTTTTTATCGTATCACCTAAACACATATCTATTATCTCGACCTATGTAAGTGGCATCTACATCATAGTACCATGGTTGTTCTCAAAGTACATGACAATTGTCCATCTCTATCACGTTACATATAATCTCATCTTTGTAGTACTTTTCAAGAGAGAGTGAAATTTTACATACCTCCATATTTTGAGTTTTTTGCTCCTGTAAAGCTTGATAGGAAGATGAATATTTTTCAGTTTTTAAATTTAAAGTTTTCATCAATGCTTTGGACACTAAGTTTTGACTACTTTTATGATTTATTATGACTTTGCATACTTTGTTGTTGATAGTGCATCGTGTTTTAAAATTTTTATTGCGCTTCAAATTGGACTCTACTATATTTTCTCAATAGACTGTCGTAGAATCCTTGATAATTTGTGTGTATTCAAATTTAGTTAGGGCTTGAGAAAACTCTCTAACCACCTGTTGGCGTATTTTAATCTTGTTGAAGCAACCAACATTCATAGTAGTAAAAGTCTGCAAATTCTTGTTAGCTTGCTTTTCCATAGGTTCGCGATTCCTTTCAAGACCACCATGTGCGTGATGTTATGAAGGGTTTCATTGACCCTCTCGATTCGTTGTTCGAGTTTGTCGAGCCTCCGTTCGTCATCAACGGTTCGACTGTCACCAGGATCATCTTCGACCATTAGATTGAGGTGAATTCCTTACTCTGATACCAATTTTGATGTGTAAGCGTTATGAAATTCTTATAATAAGAATTGAAAATCAGAATTATATTCAAATAATTTTGCTTTGTATTGATATATGATTGATTCACTTGAAAATTGTACAATACTCTTATATTTATAGGCAACATTATCCCTAATCCTATTAATAAAATGAAACTAAAATAAGGAAACTAATAAAATCCTAATCTAATTAAAAATCTTAATCTAATTAATAAATAAAAGAAATTATAATCCAAACAAGAAATAAAAATAAAAAGATAAAACATATTAGAACTAGAAAAGATAAATCACAATTGTAGTAGAAAACTACTAATCATGATTATATAATACATCAATTTATACACAAATTTTTCATTCATCGGTGGTTCACGATTCTAACTCTATTTTGCCTGATAGCCGATAGCGTCAATTCCTAATTGGACGCATAACATCCAATGAGTTCATAGATTTGGGACCACCAAACTGTACTGTCACCATCCTTCATGACAATTAACATTATTTTTAATTGAGTTCATAAAACCCAATCGGTTTATAGATTTGGGACCAATGATCTTGGGGATGAAGATTGAGTTATTGACTGGATCAGGTTGGGTTTTAGCAATGAATGAGAAATAGAGTAGGAAGTTTTAACTATAGATAAGGAAAAATTGGAAGTTTGAGTACCTATATGATGTGTGATTAAAACTAGCTTGGTTCTTTTGTAATTTAAGAAGTCGTCTCCACAATAAATGAAAAGTTGGAGAGCTCCTCCTAGTTTTCTACATTAAGAACTATCGTTTGATAAGTTGAATCACGTGACATCTCTACTGCTCAAGTAATTGCACTGTTCACAAACCCATTGCTGCTGCGAACAAGATTCGCTCTAAGTATATACAAATCATGTCTCGACCAACCTAAATCAACTAAAAGGATCATTCTAGAAATCCCATTTGCAAATGTCATGAGCTGAGATGGCTAGTCCTATTTTGGGTCGACTGACTACTACGACGATTACATGCCCATCTATTGCAATGGCTTGGTATAATAACTCTCCTGTGGGCTACATAATGCACAAATACCATAACACTTTTGGGAGGTCAACTATATCTGGATAAAAAGTTCACACCTTAAGGATTAAACCAATTATATTAAGTTATAAAGTTACATTCTCATTCGTTCCATCGGGTACTTAGCACAACTAATAATGTATGAACAGTTTCTCAAGGTGGAGTTCAAAATTTCTCTTGAAGAAAAGCTCTCGTGCACATCAAATCTTGGCAGACTTAATACGTAACAAGATCTAGCTCCCCTTTCTGTCCTGCAGCATAATATTCAGCTTCAACCGAGGGCAAGATCATTTTCTGTCATGAGCAGCTTTGCTAGACCCAGACACATACTTATCAGAATTAACAAAGTTTCGACTTCTTCCTTCTGCATGCTTCTCTGTTTCTTGATCGTGTACTAACTTTTGCTTCCTCTGGATTTCCTCAGCATGTCGCCACCACAAGGATTCTCTATCTTTCCTTGGCATCTTGTTATAACGGGGATCATTCTTTAAGAGTTGTTTGGCTGTCGACCAAGAATTAACAATGGTTTTACCACCTTCTGTTTCTCGGGCTGCAGCATCCACAGTTATTGCCTCGGCTAAGAGAGCTTTATAATCCACTGCACACCTCTACAACCACAGAGGAATATTAATTATAACAAACAATTACTTCAAAGATATAACTGGAAGTATATTACAGGAGGAATTTCTTGTTGGACAAAATCAAAAGAACATTTTAATGCCACAATACATTATTCGCAGAAAGAAAATAAAACAATGACAAAGCCATAAGGAGGAGGCAAAGTAAAGTTGATTATGGCCAATGATTCCAAAGAAAACAGGTGAGTTGTAAAGCAGATGGTAATATCAGGATCAAATTACCTTTCAGCATATAAAAAAGGAAGACACAATCGAGCTAGTGAAGGATTCTATGGAAAATATATTGTACTCACTTTCAATTTGTAACAGATGATTGAAAATAACTTCATTAATGAGAAAAGAAGGATGACACCAAACAGAGAATAAAAGAACCGGCAGTCGTAAAAACTGACTGAAAAGAAAAGAGAAGAAAACAAATGGACGGTCAGTTTAGGGTGTGTGTGATGGATATTATTAACGAAATAATGTATTTTAAATAGTGATATGATGGGAAATATGTGGTTAAAAAGTTAGGAAAAGTTATTGATGTGAAGGAAAATGTTATTTTATTGAAGAATATACAGTTGAAAATGAATTTTGAAAGAATGTGTACCAAACATGGGCTTAATTTCTAGAACGTTCGTGGCATAAAACTACAATGATTATAAACAAACCAGTGGAGCATGTCAAAGGAATGTTGTCTGACCTCGTGCAATTCTTTAACATGCTCCCGAAAAAGCTTCTCTGAGTCAGATTGATCCAAATGAGGATTGGCTGCACGTCCTTGAGGATCCTTCTCCAACTTCGGTTTTGATTCTGTCCAAGATGCCTAAAAGATGCACAGAGAAAACTGCATTAAAATTTATTTGATAATTAAAATTATAATATATGCCCTTGTTTGAGTCTCCATTATTTAAAAAAATTGATTATGGAATAGCGTTTTTTGAAGAATGTGTCGTTAAAAAGTAAGGAGAATTTTTGGGTTTATGTGTAATACTATTTTATTGAGAAAATGTGTGGTTGATAAAAGGAGGGAGAAATGAAATAAAATTTAATGGGGGTCAAACAGGGGATACTTAAGAGACAAATGATTGTGTGATGACCAATGAAGAACGATAGCAATAAAATAACCCCCCTAGAACCTGCATCACTTACATCAAGGGAAGCTAACAAGAACACAATCCCTTCAGAGGCAGTGCAGGCATGAAAACTGAGTTAATTTTATTTTACTAAAATAGGGAAACGAGAGTAGACATGATACTGACCAACGAAGATGTAAGAGGAAGGAGGAACACGGTGAAAATGATAAAATATAGTACTTATTAAATTTAAATGACATCAAATGCACCCATCAAAATGAAACCCACATCATCAACAGTATCAAGAGAACTTCCAATATTCAAAGTCTAGTTTGAATAACGCAGCTAAACATACAAACATGCCAAAATGCAGATAAGCACATTACAAACTATTTTATAATACCTTCTCAATGATAAGCAACTGAAGGAGTGAAATCTTGATATGACTAGAAAAAGCAAAAAAGAACTCTGGTGTTGGGGCCTAAGCAGTATGAAAAGCAATAAAGTATATATAAAAGATGGATCCAGGTTAAACATATCAACGGACGTTTCTTTGCTCTGAGAAACTTGCTTCTACTAATGTCCATTTTATCCACAAAATTCGAGAGCGGAATCTACTTAATTTAATTTCCTTCCAAGAAGAATAGTAATGTTGTCTAGCAGTTAAATCACAAAAGCATGCTCACACACGAGCCTTATCCTTCGGTGTTATTCTCGAGTTGTAGATTATAGCAAACAATTCATGACTATAAAACAATTATCCTTCGGTGTTATTCTTGAGTTATAGATTATGGCAAACAATTCATGACTATAAAACAATTATCCCTACCACATAGTAAAGCTAACAACTAGATTATCTCAATAAACTTTTTCCCCATCATCAGTTTGAAAATATCCGAACAATAAAAATTGGAAAACTAAACTATAAGTAACAAAAAGAGTGACAAAATGGCATGAAAAGGCCATCTAAGAAAACATCCACAGTTAGTCATACACTTTACAGTTTCACCAAAATACTGTGTGTATAAGACCTTTCCTTTTTACCAAGCTGTAAAATTATAAAATAATATTCCATAAAATACTAAAAACGTATTATTAGCATGACCAGATCATACGTGTTTTAGAGGTGTTACTAATTAATTCCAGGAATGCTCTCTAACTGAATATGACAAGACATCATGGAGCCTGATAGGTAGTACTAAGTTAAATCTGATATCAAACATAAATATCAAATATCAAATAGTAATACCTGAGGATCTTTTATTGTCTCTACTAATAAAGCTTTATATGATTCAGCAGCCTCCATTCTACGAGCTTTAATTCTCACCCTCTCCACTTCTAGCTCTTCTCTTTCTTTTCGCTTGCGTAGTGCTCGTTCTCTTTCTTTAAGTTTCTCCTATAAACACAATGCAAAACACTTATAACATCTTGTAAATTAATAATCAGATGACAGCACAAATAAAATAAGCATATGAAAATGATAAACAATCAATAACTACAATGATAATATCTGGCCACCTCTACTTGTAATGCTAAGGACCAATAACAATGATCCAAATTATTGGGTGTGATTATTTTCCACCATGACACTAAAGAAGCGGATACACTAAACTAAGAGATAGATAAGGGTGGAATCCACAATGCCAAATATGATACAATCCTGTTTATCTTTCATTTCAATTTATATACACATCAGTATCCAGTAATATGCATAGCCTAGCAATTGATAATACAGTTTCAGTCATTTGCATCTTTATCAAACTTCAATCCTCAGACGCAGATAAACAGTCATATGCAAAGGAAATGATAGAATTTTATTCAGAATGTGTACAGTATACATCGAAGAATTTACATACTACTCCATCTGACCCAAATGGATATCAGATTTACTTCTACATGTCATGTTTCCAAAGTGAAAACATGTAAAAGTGGATTTACTTCTACATTTCATGTTTCCAAAGTGAAAACATGTACAAGTGGCAGTAGTTTCAGTGTAGTTTGACACTTTGGATGGCAAGCAAAGGTTGACTCATATGCTAATTGAATTTGAAAGTCGAACATAACATCTTCCTTCAATGGAGGGAGCAATACATTTTGGTAGTATACATCCTCCATTGGCAGTAGGTATTAGTATAATGTTTATGAAGTGTGTCTACCAGGCGAGAATTTGGATTAGTCTTCTCTACTCCTATCCACCACAAGCATTTCTTTCAAAAGATACTGTGCCAAACAAAAAGTAGCATCTTTTATGATTCCATGAAGCAGTTGCCTACAAAACAATGTAGATCTTGCACACGCAGGATGTAGGTGCGCATATATGGCAGGTCTAAGAAACAGCCACTACTACTGGTTTCATGGCTTTTAGGCGTGAGAAAATTGAAATGTCTCAACTCTCTAATCTGAGCTGGTTCCATAAAGATGAACAAGTTCTTCAATGCAGGACAGTGACAGGAAATTCACTTTAAACAAATAAAAACCTCAAATACTATATTGTGATGAAAAGAAAGAATAAAAAGGAAACATAGTAAAAAGCTAGGATAAGATCCTTAATTCAAGAAATTTTCATTGGATAATCCTACATTTTCTGCATAATCAGGTTGGCCCCCCGAGTTCAAGTAGTTTTTCTTTTTCCTTTTTGGGCTTGGGCTTATCATCCAGAATGAACATATTTGAATGAATGGTCGACATGGATAGATGTTCAGATAGCTAAATTAATCTTCAAACGAGTAACCCCTTAGAAGAACCCAAAATATCCAAATATAAAATTCAGGACACATGCTTGTGACAAACGAACAAGCAATAGTTTATAAAGCATCATATCCAAGTTAAATGTAACTGCCAATTTGAATCTTTCGGAGAAGAATTTCAAATATCACAATTAACAGAATAAAGGCACGTCTCACAAAATTTGTAAGCAAATTAAATTTTGAAAAATAAATCAATTACTTTTGGAAGAAACTATATAATGCAAGCCTTTTAATTGTATGAAACTTAGATATTTCCATCCCGATTTAACCTGACATTCAATAACCAACTAACAGAAAAGGCTAGTTTGTGTGCACATAGTGACAGAGGAAAGTGGAAGACAACAGGCAAGGTAGGAGAGACATTTCTGACAATTTTGCACCAGAATTTAACAAGTAATGACATCAGAAGCACATCAAATACAGAAAGCAGAGTAAAAATAAAAGCATATATAAATAAAATAAGTAAAGTAGCAATGCAATAATAGTTAAGAGAAAGTTCTCTAACCTCCTCATCCTGTTTTGTCTTTGCCTTCCCCTCTCTCTCTTTTTCAGCAGCCTTTAATTCAGATATATATTCATTAAATAACTTTTCCCTGTCCTCGTGCTTAATGGACTTGCATCTGGCATCTGTTTTTACGCTATCTTTAACCTACCAAAGAAAAGATCCAAAGATTCTCAACAAGGTTGAAATGGGCAACAAAAGGCAAGGCCCTTCATATATAAACTGGACAGGAAATCAGCTGAACAAGATCCCTAGGAAGAGGGAGGACACGTTTATTAAGGACATAAGATACTAGCCAACCCTCAGTACTCAATATTTTCTTAATCAACCCATGTTCAAACTATTTTTTTTAACATTATTTATCATATCACAGCCTTTCAACAGATAAGTCAAGCCAGGAAACATCTGACCGTGGACTGTTGGACAGCTCTACTAATGGAAATCAAAGCAGAAAAGTATATCAAAATATCAACTGAGTAAAACACTCGTAAAAGTCTTGATATCCGTAAAATCAAGTTCCAACTGAAACTTATTGTTCTGGTCATGTTAGTGGAAATCCATCAATCACCTTGCAACTGATGACAGATACAAGTGTAAAGATAATACAAAACCACGATAAATATTGAACATGTCAAGGACAAAAAGTATGTCTCTATCTATTGATCATATACCAGTTTTATGCTAAGTTGCTAAAACAACGATTCAATTTCAGTACACCTGAACTAAGCATATCTTTTGGAGGCAACATTACTTCATTAGGTTACTCATGATGTTATGTGGGTCGAGCCTTCTGATAATTTTCTTATGAGAAAGTAATAAGAAATGGCTTTACACTTTGTGGCATTAGATAATCAAATAAATTGCATTCACTATTCTCCCATAACCTTTACCCTCTTTTGCACTTCTTTCCCCAACCTTACACTTATTTGCCCCAGTAGTCCCTGCGGATGGTGTCCATCAAAAACATATATTGCATGTAAAAAGGCAATTGTATTTTAATACTTAAAAGGACAGATAAAGATAAAGAAACAAAAAATCAAATACAAAACAGTTATTGTCCCCTATCCTGGAGCCTTATCTCCTCTCTCAGCAACCCCACCCTGAAACCCAAGCTCCCTCCCATCCTGGTGCTGCTCCACACTCTGGAAACCCACCCCTTTTTCTATTTCTTCTCTTCATTGATTTTCTCGGCTTACAATCCTTCAGTTTTTGCTCAACGTACCAGCACAGCATCAATGGAATGGATGGAGAAGATGATTGGAGAGGGATTTAAAAAAGAGATCAAGAATTAGAAGAAATTTTGTCAAAATCGAATCGAAGCCAAGGAATTTGTGCTGCACACAATAGACATGCCTTGTGGGGCCGCTGTTAGCATCCATCATTCCACCTGAACTGAAGGTCTGCCATTCTCACATGGGGAGCATGGGAAGCAGCAAAGCAAACTACTTTATTGGAAGAACCCTTACTATTCTGATTTACATTTTGTTCTTAATATTATTTTTATATCAGAGCTTACTTTACCCACTACCTTCCTCTACTTATTGTACCTAGGAGTTTGGCATTACAACTCCCTCCAATGGATACTGGCCTCTTTTGTGCCGATAATGCTAATCCCAATAAACTAAATGAAGAATTTAGTAAGTTTCAAACACCAGGTCCTGCAAATATTGGAAGGATGAGGTATGAACTAACACAGACTCATTGGGGTGGTTGGATGCTGTGGTGGTGTGTAGCAGCTGAGGAAAGAGGCAGGGATGGTAGTTGGTTGCTGCACTGCAGTGTTGGGATAGCGTGGTGGCTTAATTGGGGAATGGGATGGAAGAAGAAAATGAATCTTCTGCTTTCATTGTTTTACTTCTTTTTCATTTATACATCTTTTTGCCTTATTTAGGGAAAATCCATCTTCTAACATTTACTCAATAGATTTTTGAATAAAAACCATTGTAGCAACTTAAGGTGCTGAAAAATGAAAGGCTGGGGATGGATCTGCCAAGGTATGAAGGTTGGGACAGAAGTGCAAAAGGGACTAAAGGTTGAGGACGGCAACTGCAGTTTTCCCTAAAAATACAGATGCGGGCATTCTTTTAATGACCTGTATCTTCAATGAGATATTAAATACCAGACAAGGTTGGCATGCACATACCTTTGACCAGCGCGAACTCGAAGTAATATCTCCTCTATCCTGAAGCATGGACTTGAAATTTGATATAGCAGCAGCATGCTCCGCTTGGGCTTTTTCTTCAGCAGTCCTTTTCAAAGGAAGCACCCTGAAACAAAACCAATATCCTAGTTAGGCCGTGTATATTGACTAACTAAAAGCTTATGAACCGCGAATAAAATATTTCAACTACAAAAAACCAATATGACAAGGTTGAGCAATTGGCCTTGGTCACACCTTAAAAAAATGGAACAAGCATGCTAAAAAGGCAATATACAAAATAAGGTCAGGTGGCCAAAACAGAAATTCCCTGATTATGGCAAGAGATTAGGGTCTCGATCCCACCAAAATCAATTTATTTAGGCTTAGATACATTCTCACATGATTGTGGTCCATATTCTCAGTCGAAATACAAAGCTTGAGTTCTAGAGAAAGCATGTTGTACAATCATTCAAATAAAGATGCAAGGAAATATATTATTTGGTGATGCTTTGAGTAACATTGTTCTATTTAAAACACTTTTAGCAGGATCTCAACCATATGTTGAATTTTTAGAATATCTTTAACCCCTATTTGATCCACTAGCACAAGGTTTTATAACTATTGGGGGGCAAAGATGGATCCAGTTCAACTACTAACAAAGAAAATTATAAGTCAACAAATATTGCACTTAGTGAGCATCACTCAGTTTCATCATCTTAAATCTAGTTCTGGAAAATATTGCACTTAACAAAAATACAGCCAGTAGAACAAATTTATCGAAAAGCCAATGCAGTAAATATGTTTGCATTTCCCGCGTATCTCTAAAGTCAAGGACAAAACTAAATCACTAAGAATTTGCCCAATTATATTTTAAGTAACAAAAAGATAATTCTGCCAGAACATGTAAAGTAGGCCAATAAAACTGGAATCAATCTATTTATACACAGACAACTAAGTGTGTATGGAATTTCACGAACTCACAAATTCAAGACTACTGACTATTGACTAACAAATTTGAACTTGATTCCTTCTGATGTTTTAGAACCAGAACAAATTCACATGCGCTAAGAAGCCAATAGCATTGGATTTATAGCCAACTTCAATTTATACATACAGCTTACAGTTACATGCATATACTAGACAACGATATTAAAAACATTACAAAATAGATAAGATTCAGTAAAACTAGTCACAAAAATGGCAGGCATCACAAAAATCTCCAATGATACAATTAAAGATTCCCTGTACAGAGACACCTAACTATCAAGACTGGCATCATGGATCCCACGCACATAAGCTGCATCTTAACGGGCAGCTATAATACTTTCATTAGAATCTGATGCATAAAGAGCATTCACAGAGAAAGAGGGAGAGAGAGGGAGAGAGAGAGAGAGAGAGAGAGAGAGAGAGAGAGAGAGAGAGAGAGAGAGAGAGAGTATTTTAAATGATAGACATATGAAATAGATGGAAGAAGCTTTTAGTAGATGAGGAAGAAAGGTTGGTTCATTTTTCCATAAAGGTACTATATCATTACTCCATGTGCAGCTTTTGATTTAATACACATACACAACCACCAGTCACTCGAAAAAATAGACAACACTTTGTCTATAATCAAAATTCAAAACCTAAATCTAAAAGCAGTGGGGAGGTCAAGGAACAGTTTAGAAGGGCAAAAACTGGCAGCGATCAACAATGAGCACAAGATATCAAGCAAGCATCCCTACTGAACTCCACATGTAGACATATATATTGCTAAATGACCATGACTACTGCATTGCCAAATTGTTTTAAGTACTAAAAGAAACAGCAAACTTTACCTTTCATTCAACAAAAACTCTCTTTCTTTCCGGGACAAGACCTCAAATCGTGGATCCTTTCCCCATTTTCTCTTAAATCTTTGATAATCAGTGTTGCAATCAATATCCTGAAGGTTGGTGATAAGTCAGAAATCAATCTAATCTCTAGAGCTCAAAATCTATACCTTATGATATCCTAATTCTAACAGAAAGTGAGGATACTTTAATAAGACACAGCTGCGCCAAACCTCCTTTGCTTCTTCCAATAACTGCTTGAAACCCTCCACAGCAGCCCTCTGAGCAGCTCGTTTTTCCTTCCGCTCCTCTTCAGCACGTGTTCGCACATAGTGCTCAAACAGCGCTCTTCGAGCACTGTGACTTGGGATAGCCTGCAAAGGGAAGAACTTCAATAACAAGCTAATTTGTAGCATGGGAGATAAAGAAAGATCCAGAGATAATTCCCTTCATACCAAAGAATCCAATGCAAATTAACAGATCAAAACATGAAACAAGAAACATATATAGTGAATGAAAAGCACATTGTGGCAGCCACACAATCAATAAGTATATTGGTTTTGAATGAGGCTTAGAAAAATGCTCCAATTTTACATATTTTTAGATGGTCGTTTTCTTCTTCAACGGGCATTTATTTCTCATATGAAAAACTTTTAAGAGTTTTTATGAAGAAAAAAGAAAAGAAAATTTTAAAGAACACATAAGCAGAAAGATAATTTTATTTACCAGATGCACTGTGTCAGTGCGCAGGCATGTATAACTATACAAGATAAGATTCCACTTCCCAGTGAATGCTGCTAATTTACAGATAAGCATCGAGGAAAAGTAGATGGAAAAATGATCAAATTGCCACACTTAATTCATTGCTATATGAATCAACAAACCTTAAAACGTGGATCAAACACTATCTTTGGAAGTTCTTTATCCCATTTCGAGAATGGTGCCACACCACGTTCCTTGAGCATCTCCTAGAAATTCCAAAAGTACAAAGGATAATAGAATGGCAAAGCATCCAAAATCCGACCACAGAATTAAATAGTCAATAACAGTATAGCCTAGCACAGTGCTTGAATAACTAGAATAAAAGTATACATAGGCGATATATCTAGATATCCTAAATTAATTTCAGGCATAGAAATCACCAAAGAAACTTGAATGACAACCCATCTAATTCACACTGAGACGAGTGTATCTATACTAAAAGGAAAGCTTGGAAATAAGCAATAAGTCGTGTGAGGTCATACAAATTCCTACAACACAGAAAACAAGAAAATAGTCACATGAATTTATCATCTTTATCCCTCAAGCATAAAGCTTACTAACCACGATAAAACATATAATGATCACGTATTACCTGAACTATATATCTTTTAGACTCATTAATAAGAAATCTGTCTTTTTACAAACTCAAAAAAAAAAAGATTCCTGAGGAAGTGTAATTCAAGTCTGAACGCTACAATTTCCTTTTAGTCATAATACAATTAAAATGACAGCCAGTGGAGTCACAAAAGAGAATCATGGTATCCCAACAAACTAGTGTTTAGGTATTTAGATTTGATTATGAACAAGAAATCAGGACTTGTAGACGATATAATGCGTAGAATTAGAATTGTTGAATATTAGGAAATAATAAGTTAGGATAAAGTTAGAAATTATTCGCATCTATCTGTTAGGATAAGATTAGGTTGCTCCATTTTTTATGCACTAGATTGTTAATTTGTTTTTATTCTAAATAAGATTAAGGAATTAATCTCTTCTATATATTTTTGTAATCTGTGCATTATCAATAAGAAATATAGGAATATTTTCTCTCCAAAACTACATGGTATCAGAGCCAGCTTTCTTGTTCCATATATCACAATGGTGAATACATCAATGATGAGGACGGTGACGACTGGAACTACTTCTGAAGCTACATCAGAAGCAACTCAACCTGGAGTCAAGACTGCAACATACGGTGTGGAAAACCCCCCTGTCAACTCCTCGTTTCAGATTAATGTTTATAAATTGAACGGTAAAAACTATCTGGAATGGGCTCAGTCAGTGAAGCTGGCTATCGATAGTAGAGGGAAACTCGGTTACCTGACAGGCGAGGTGAAGCAACCAGCAGCAGAAGATCCACACCACAGAACATGGAGATCTGAGAACTCTTTGGTGACAGCTTGCGGAGAAATCACGAATCAATTATGGGATGATTGTAATATTAGTGTATGGTATAATTAGAGTTAAGTTAGGAAATATCTTTTCTTTCTTAAGTTGGAATATTATTTTCCTTTCCTTTTCCATTGTATTGTATTATTTATTGTGGTGTAGAGTTGTAAGCATTCTTTTTTTTTATAGGTAATCTCAGTATTTTATTAATCAACGAAGAAACGAGAAGTGTATAATCAAGATAAATACAAAAGGAACAACATGAAGTTAGACGGCCCCTCAATAGGATTACTAGCCGTGACATTAAACCAAGAGTACAAAGCCAGAAAAAATAATTCTCTAAATTGCTCTGTGGTCCGTGTTTGGTCTTCAAAACATTGGTTGTTCCTTTCTCGCCACACACACCAAACAATGCATCATGGGATATGGTTCCAAACAAGCTTGCTATTCTTGTTACAAAGTTTTCTCCTCCATGCCCGCAACACATCCTCAATTCGTCTAGGCAACACTCAATCTATATGTTGAGAAGTCAGAATACCGTTCCACAGCCAACGAACTCCATCACACTGAATGAATAAGTGGTCATTCGTCTCCTCATCACTCCTACACATATAGCACCACTCGGTAACAAAAAAGCCATTTCTGCGAAGGTTATCCATCGTCAGTGCCTGACCCCTCACCATCGTCCACAATAAAAAAGCTAGTCATGGAGGTAGTTTACAGTGCCACACCATCTTCCAAGGGAATGAGTGCTCCACAGGATCCAAAAGGAACCTAAAATAAGAGTGGACTGAAAAAATACCATTCCGTGCCAACCTCCATCTGCTACGATCAACCTCTCCAACCCGAATATGTGCCTCATACAAACAAGATAAAAATAGTACATAATCATCCAATTCCCAATCATGCTGGCCCCTCTGAAAGTTAATATTCCAACTATAACTCTCATTGTGAATGGTTAAAACGCCATTCACCATAGCAGAAGGCACCATAGGAAGGAAGGGAACCCCATTTTAAACGGTCTATCTCCACACCAACAGTCATCCCAGAATCTGATATTATTCCCATTACCCACCGCAAACATCAATCCATCTTGAAAGTCGCTCCATCCACGTCGAATATACCTCTACAAACTCACCCCGTACGGACCACAACCCTCGCCCGAGCACCAACCCCCTTCCATCACATCATACTTCGCCCCAATGATTTCTCTCCAGAAACTCTCCCTCCACTCCAAACCGCCACAGCCATTTGCAAGTTGTAAGCATTCTCATTGTGTCTACATGGTATCAGAGCATGGGTACATTCAACTTGGCTATCAATGGCAGAGAACACCGCCAATAGTAAAAACTCAGCCTTCTCTAAATCCAAAACCAGTGAGACTGAAACTATTCCCACCATGAATTCAATTGGAATTGATAATCTCATTTCAACTCACGGTAGAGAAGCTCAATGCTAGGAATTACATAGAGTGGACACAATCAATTAAGTTAGTGGTCGACGGGAAAGGAAAATTTTGGTACTTTATCGGCAACACGAAGCAGCCCGCGGATCCAACACTTCAACAAAAATGAAAATCTGAAAATTCTACAATGATGTCATGGCTCGTCAACTCAATGAAGCCGCCACTGACAAAATTTATCTCTTCATGGCGACCTCGAAGGACATATAGGATATCGTTCGAGAGATGTACTCCGATGCGGAAGATTCGTCCCAAATTTACAAAATTAAAACAAAACTATGGAAGGCGAAGCAAGGAGAAGGGAATGTCACTGAATACTATATGGAGATGACTACTAGTCTACTCAAGGAGGGAACAAAATTGGAAAGATGTTCCTATAGCTATTCGAAAGGGTGTTAGGTCTTGCACAAAACATCCTATGTCTCACTATGTTTCCTATAAGCATAGGTCAAACGAATCCCTTAAGAGATACAAAACGAGACTTGTAGCGAAAGGTTATACTCAAATCTACAGCATTGACTACCTTGAAACCTTTGTACCAGTGGCCAAGCTAAATACGATTCAAGTGATCTTATCTATTGCAGCAAATTGTGATTGGCAACTTCAACAATTAGATGTAAAAAAAAGTTCCTTGACTTGGAGGAAAAAGTCTACATGGACTCACCCCTGGGATTTAATGAGAAGTTTGGATCCAAGATATGCCGATTCAAAAAGACTTTCTATGGACCAAAACGGTCAACGACAACTTGGTTCGACAAGTTCACTGAATCTGTACAGAGACAATGCTATATTTAAGAACATTCCGATCACACAATGTTCATTAAAGATTCCAAAGAAGGAAAAATAGCTGTCTCAATTGTGTACGTAGATGATATCATATTGATAGGAAATGATGTGGTTGAGATGGACCAATTAAAAAAGAATCTCTCAACAAAATTTGAGGTCGAGGACTTATGCCCCCTACGATACTTTCTCGGGATGGAAATTGCTCGCTTAAGAAAGGGAGTTGTTGTCTCACAAAGAAAAAACATTCTTGATCTCCTTAAAGAGACAGGAATGAGTGGATGCCGACCAATTGATACTCCAATGGATCCTATTCAGAAGTTTGGGAAATAGCAAAGAAGGAAAACTCGAGGAGACATCTCAGTACCAAAGGTTAGTGGGAAGACTAATTTACTTACCACATGAGGTTGTATACCAAATATTGAGATACCTGAAAAGCACATCGGGACAAGGCTTATTTTTTCAAAAGAATGAGCATCGGAACATTGAAGCTTATATTGACGCAGATTGGGTAGGTTCAGTAACTAATGGACGATCTACTTCTGGTTATTGTACATATGTATGGGGTAACCTCGTTACTTGGAGAAGCAAAAAAATCACGTAGGAGCTCTGAGCAGTGCAGAAGCCGTGTATCGTGCGATGGCACAAGAAGTGTGTGAAGTGTTATGGCTAAAGCGAGTACTAGCAGAACTCAAGCAACCAATAGATATGCCTCTGAAATTGCACTCTGACAACGAGGCTTCAATCAGCATCGCCAACAATCCAGTGCAACACGATCAGACCAAACACGTGGAAATTGATAGGCATTTTATTAAAGAAAAGATTGAAGCTAAGGAAATCTGCAAGCCATTTGTTTCAACTGCACAACAAACAGCAGATATCCTTACAAAACGATTGTTTAAACCTAACTTGGGCATGATAGATATCTATGAACTAATTTGAGGGGGAGTGTTGAATATTAGAAAATAATAAGTTAGGATAAACTATAAAGTTAGAAATTATTCGCATCTATCTGTTAGGATAAGATTAGGTTGTTCCATTTTTTATGCACTAGATTGTTAGTTTGTTTTTTTTCTAGAGAAGATTTAGGCATTAATCTCTTCTATCTATTTTTGTAATCTGTGTATTATCAATAAGAAATATAGGAATATTTTCTCTCAAAAACTACAAGAATGAGCTGAAAAAAATTGAGAAATACAATGGGAACACTACATGATCAAAAGATACCTGTCATGTTAGAGCAAAAGCTTTATAGAATGCTTATTAAGCCATCTATGTTATACGATTGAGCATAAGACTGTTAAAAGACAAATCATTATAACATGAATGCAACAAAAAGAAGGAATAAGATGAACATGTGGTCATACTCTTTAACACAAAAAAAAAAATGAAGATACGCGTTAACAAGTAGGATGGCAAGAATTGAAGATAAATCACGAGAATGAGAACTTAGGTGGCTGAGGAACTTCTAGCGTAGACCTAACGAAGCTGCCATTCACAACATTGATACAAAAGAACAAGTAAGAAGAAGAAGATGCTGTCCAATATTAATATGGCCTTGAGGTATTTGCAAAAAGATTTGATTTTTATTGGACCTCAGTAGATATAACTTTGGATTGACTAGCATGAGCAAAAAACACTCATGGAGTTAGCCCAAAATCTATGGGTAATATTGTATTGCTTTTTTTTTTTTTGCAAAATAACAACCCATCATAACACTAGAATTCTGTGTCCAATAGGCAGGACTATCCAACAAGGATTAGCATGCAAGTCTCCAATTGCTGTATTTCTTGGTTCTCGACATAAAAAGCACGTTGGCACCCCCACTGTTGCACCTCCATATTCTTATGGTTGTCGCACCACTATTTCCAACTTTTTTTTTATTTATAGAAAACATATTTATATTAATCATGACATATAGATACATACATCAAGTTGAGGAGTCTTGAAATATAAGAAATCAAGGATACATCACATTCTTCTAAGTTCTAACCAAGAACTATGATTAGTGAAACTCCTTGAATCCTTAGATGTAGACACCCATAAAGAAGCCAAAAACTTTACTCTCTCCCATAAATTGTTATGTAGTTTTTCTTTTCTCGGGAAAAATTCTCGAATCCCTTACATCCAACATTTCTCAACAAGCTACACCACAAAAAATCTAACCTCATCATAGTGTGAGAATAATTCCACAGAAGTCTACCATAAAAATGAGATTTAAATTCGAACCCATAGCTGATGATAGAACTAGAATCCAGGTAATTCATCCTATATTATTCCAGTAAAATGATTCCAGTAAATAAGAAACGCTCTTGAGGATACATAAGGAAGAGGATATACCTGGTTTCTTTGTGAAAAATCGAGGCAATGGAATTAATTTCAAAAATTAAACAAACAAAAATAATGGGAACATTTTTCAATGCTGAGACTTTATACAATCTAGGAAGTCAGAAAAAATAATGGGAACATTTCTCCTCATAAAAAATTATGCACATATAATCCCATGATCAAATGAACGTGCAATAACAACTGAAAATTTACCAGCTATCAATGATCTATTAAAACTTAAGCTCACAAGGCCTTTGAACGGGCAAAACCCTTCATAACATTAAGGCTTATTTTCTTAATAAAAAAAAAAAATAGATATAGCAACCCAAAAACTACCTTCATTGAAAGAACACTAGAATTTGAAAACTCAAACATATGGTTCCCACCTTATGTACCATCTCAAATTCAAATTGGAGACAGAAGGCAATGGTAGTTAACATTGTAGACCAATAGGTTGTGAATTCAATAGATGATGGAATTAAAGGTCCGTTTGATTGCAGGAGTGGAATTTGAGTGAAAAGAAAATAAATTCTAGGGAATTGAATTGCCTAAAATTGTTTTCCTGCGAATTGTCAATTAATTGTATTTGATTAGTATAATTTTCAACGTGAAAAATACTGAAATTTTGGATCCTTTGGTGTTCGTTTGACTTTGTTTTACATGGAAATTGTCCATTAAAGAGATATAATTGGGGATAGAATTTGTTTCCATTGCTAATAAAAAAAAGGGTGGAAAACCATTTTCCCACCAAAGTGGTGAGAAAACCAATTCAATGAAAACCAAGAAAAGGGGGTCACGTGGGGGGTTCGGGGGAGGGGGGAGGGGAACCAATTCCAAGAAAAATTTTGTTATCAAACAATGTAAAAGATAGAAAATGGAAAATGATTTCCAAGATCCATGGAAAATTGGGGATATCAAGCAGGGCCTAACAACAACTTTACAATGTTGTAATTAGCACACCACTCATTCACACAAACTTTTGCCCAGTTTATTCTAGCGTAAGAATCATAAAGCATGCTTGGGAGTGTATAAATTATAATTTAAGCAAAGGGTTGCACAGAATGTGTAAATAAAAAGTGGGTAGTAGCGATGCCCTACAAAATGTGTGGATAAAAAGTAGGTTCCACCAAAAGTGATTATACTGTAAACACCTCTTAAACAAGCACTTAATCTTCAGGGTGAAATGACATCTCAATTGTCAAAAACTCTAGGAAAAATTACACTGTTTCTTAACTTGAGTTATCATTGGGATTGGTAAAGTATATAGCCAGTTGCCCTGTACTTATAATGTTGAGAGCATTGAAAATATAACTGCCTTCATCCCCAAAAAAGAAACCTGAAAGGAAATAAAGATACCTTAAATTGGTTGATGCATTCCTCTTTGGTAGGACCTCTGTCTTCATCCTCTGAATCAGAAGAGGAATCTGATAAATCACCATCACCATTAGCATCTTTGCGCTTTTCAATGCAGTCATCCTGTGAAACGTTGGTCACGTCTTCAATCGTTTTTGAGCCATTTAGTTCTAATACCATCCCTCCTGACAAAGCTGAGCCTGCAGAAGTAGAAGCCGGGGTTCCAGAATCCTGTAACTTCCTTTTGATGAGATCAAGTGCAGATGATTGTCCAGAAACACCCGAGGGTCTCAGAGCTGTGGCATCACGACCACCTGTGTTAGCAGCAGGTGTACTTAAACTAACAGGAGCAGATCCTTTTTCATTTATTACATTATTGTTTATCACCGATAGTGATTGAGCTTCTGAACAATCAGCATCCTGCTTCTTTTTCAACTCCATCACCTCATTAGGAATTTGCCAGCTGCTTAGCTGATTAAATGATAGGCAAAGAATGTAAGATGACAAGAAGTCCAAAAATAATAAGAATACTAGCAAAGAAGACAATTAATAAACCCCAAGTCATCAAAATAACATTAGAGAAACAAGATATAAAGAAGAGACAAACACAAGATATTCTAGAAGATGTTCTCTAATGGCTACCAAAAAAAGTTGGCTCTCAGACAATATGTCCTGGCCTGAAAATGAGTCTTGTGTGTATTTTTTCCTTAAAGTTGCCTTCATAATAACATAATGTCCAGGGCAATAGACATCAAGGATGTTGGTACTCTTGTGAACATATATGAGTCATAGCTTTTGTTAAAGGTGTAGCCATGCAGGTATGAACTAAGTTGCACTTATCAAAAGATGAAACAGGATAGAGCATCCATTTTATATGGAAAACATAATAACTGACGGAGAAGAAATAGAAGAATATCAGAGGACAAGAAACACGGGCTAAAACTTAGATCTAAGCGCTATAACTCTTCATAAATTATTTTCCAACAACGTTGTAGATCTGATAGTAGCATCTTGTGGAACTCCACCAAGCCTTGCACTAGTAGCAGAGAGATCAACTCTATCCAATGTAAATGAGAAGGAAAGAGGAATTTGTCAAAGATCCTAGCATTTCTCTCTTCCAAATCCACAAAGTAATCAGCATCAATGCATAACCGGAACCCAACAACAATTTGCTATCATTCATTACCAGACTTGCAAAACTTGTTATGCAAACGTAAGAGGCCAGCATCAGGAAAAATAACTGGTCAAATCTCCCAACTAACTAGTATTAGTTTCTCAAGATCCATAAAATAAGTAAAAGCCTTCACCATGTAGGGAACTTAGTCTTCTAAGTAAAGGAGGCTAAAAGAAGAGAAAAAAAGCACATGTTTCAAACTTCCAACTCAGATATGCAGTGATTTAGAAAGTAGAAATATGGCTCACAAACTCATTTGCTTATCATTAAGGTTTAGGGGGAAATGGATAGTTTCCCAGAAAACCCATTATTATAAGAGATGTGTGAAGAGGACAAGCAATAAAGAATAGAAAAATGCAATTGCAAAGGGCATTATCTCTGTGCTATTCTCCAGAAAGGATTAAAGAATTTATTTTTACTTAAAATTAAACAAGTGGAAAGAATATAAAACTTCCAGGAACTTCCACATGAAGTGTTTCACAAGGTAAATTTTGTCATGGAGTTATGTTTTGAATATCTTTAAGTGACTCAACAGAATACATTGACCTCAACATGAAATCATTAAAAGACTCTAATTGAAAAATAATCTATTTCAGTGAATGACTCATGCCAAAACACACAGGTAATGGATAATTGAAAAAGAATCTATTTATGTGAATGCTTTGTGCCAAAAGACAGGTGATAGATAGATTGACCTAAAACAGAAAAAATCATCAAAAGTTCACAATTGAAAATTAATCAATTTCAGTGTATACTTTATGTCAAAAGGCATCAGTATTTGAAGAATTTTCTTCTCAGAATAGGTAAGTCTTCACTTTTCTTCTTCCATAAATTCCAGAGTTCGGAATCTGGACAGGTTACAGCATATTTTCATGTGAACTTCCTTTCTCCAATGTAATTCGTTCTACTTTACCTTCTCCCTTACTTTGAATACTTCCATTACAGAGTCCCACAATATTAGTGCCATTTAGCAGCAAAAGAAACTCAGGCCTAGTCTGGTAATGTTTTCTTGCTAGGGAAATTTGGAAAAAGTAATTTGCTCTCATTAGCAAATCTAGACTTGCACTTAATTTTCTATGATAAAATTTTTTGCCCAGAAAGGTGCTAGGAAACTTTACTGCTGAAGGCAAATAAAAAATATTATTATCTAACATCTTATCAAACAGATTCGTTGAAAATTCACAGGAACAGTTGAATTGAAAGGTAACTGAATAGCAAAGTCAGATTACGGGCAAATAAATCAGCTTCAAATGCAAAAATGAAATGGCTCTAGAGATATGTGCTAAAATGGTAAAGGGGATAGGAGCTTCAACCACATGACCATACCTGAGTTCTAGTGTTGTAGTAATATCTCTTGCCATCATTAGTAGTAACCACTGCCCAATCTGTACCTGCCAGTTTCTCCCTGAACACAAGTATATAATTAAACAATAGAATAAATTCCACAGTGATGTTCATTGTACACTGATAAGTGTAATTTCTATACTTATTCAAGATCCTAAATGATGATATTTTATTGTCTTTTTGATAAAATACGACCTAAATTATGTTATATTGCATCTTGTAGGCAAAACTCAATGTTTGATGAAGAATTAGAGAAAAGAATGTAAAAATGGCGAAAAATGGTAAAATCCAAAGTTCGAGGATCAAATTGCAAATACTCAAGAAGATACTTTAAAGATTTCTAGGAGACAATTGGATGAAATTAGAATTCAAAAAGGAATGGAACATGATCAAAGTATTATCAAAATCAATTTACAATCGCACAAGATATATTCCAAATTTTTAGCCGAATATTGAGACTCCTTTTTGGCATAGTAAACATCCGAATTGGAAAAACTCTATTTCTATCAAAGTTGTAGCCCTTCGAGTTATCTTTCCAACGCACTTTGAATCGAATATCAGGAGAGAAAGTTATAACTAAAATACGGACTGCTGTACAGAGACAAAAAATCTGCGCGCGAAGGCAACTTTTCTTATTCGATTAGAACTCTTTTGGAAACCAATTTGAACGTGATTTTCAACCAATTTTCGGCTCCTATAAAGAGATAATAGCAGAATACATATGGAGGACCTCCCTAGACTTAAAAATCTCTATATTATACATATTTTGGAGGCGAAGAACATGACTAACAACGTGGAATCAAGGCGAATTGCATAGAATATTGAAGATTCTTCATCCGGATTCAAGATTCACATCAAGAACGTAGATTTTTCATACTTCTTCCATCTTTCTTATTTCCGGGTAATGTTTTTCCAATTATTCTTGTGTAATTTAATTATAAGATGTTATGCTAGTTTTTCATTATATTAGATGAATGATGAACCCTCTTGCTTATTTGTTTTAATTCAAGACAATTAATTTAGTACTTCTTGATTGGTTTTGCATTCTCACTGAACTATTTGATTGCTTAATCATAGTAAGTTGCTTGTAGTGTAGGAATACTCACAATAAGTCTAGAACGCGGCAAAATCAACACATGGATAATAGGTATTAGGAATAATATCTATGGCATGTGCAATCATGTATGATAAATCATGTGATTCAATGCATGTTTTTCATATGAACTCGGACTAGGAATATGATCGGGTCGTGTTAAACATAGGTTTAATATATCTTGGAAAAACATATTGAATAAAAGTGGATTATCGATTGTCTTGAATGCATGAATTTACTAGATTATGAATTAAGAATTGAAATAAATCGCAATATGGGGATTCACGATTCCAATACAAATATTTACATATTAGATAAACACTTTATTTGTTTTGTTAGTTTATGATTAATATAGATTACATACAAATCATCTCTTTTTGATATTACCACACTTCAAATTTAATAGCAGCTATTGAACTACAAATTAGACATTATTTCTCGTGGGAACGATACTCTTAACTCACAAATATTATTAGTTGAACAACGATCTCATACGTTTGCGGGTTTCACGCGAACATATACACTGAGTTCGATTACAGACATGACATAAAGAGATAAGAAGCTCCTTTTGTTGAATTCAATTCGATTTGTTTCAACCAGACCATATAAGGTGCCGGTACAATTGGTCAAATCAGCACACAATCTAAAGCTCAAAATTGAATCATTGTACAAGATGAGTAGAAGGAAAAATATTAGAGTTGGACAAAACTTTCGAACCGAACCTAAACCAAATTGAACCGAACCGAATTGAACAGTTTTTCTTAAGTTAAATACCTGAGCGAGTATCTAAATCGAGAACCGACGGATTTGGTTCGATTTTCAGTTCTGGACCAAAAACCGAATCAGAACAAATCTCTATAATTTTTTTAATCTCAATTAAGCCAAATTATTTTATTTTTTCTAAGTGAATTTGCTAACTAATTAATTTAACCCAAACCCAAAATATGAGTTTCCTATTTCTAATTTCCAACCAAGCCTAATTTAATTAAATGGAGCCAATTTTTTACCCAAATCTCTTATTCTACAATAGTGTCGTTTCTGCTTTTCCAGAAATCGAAATGGAAGCTTAGTTTTTTTTTTTTGGAAAGGTAATCAAGTATTTTATTATTCAAAGAATAATACACATGTAGTGTATTATTACTTTAAACCAGAAAGAAACAATAAAAAATTAGGCAGCCCATCTACATGATTAGTAGCTGCAGCATTAAACTAATTATACAATGTCAAATAAAACAATTCCCTAATCTACTCTGTTGTTCGTGTTTGATCATCAAAGCAGCGGTTGTTTCTTTCTCTCCACAAACTCCAAACGATGCAACTCGAAATAAGGTTCCACACAAGTTTGCTATCCTTATCTTGAAACTTTCTCCCCCATGCCTTTAACACGTCTTCCATACGTCTCGGCAATACCCAATCCATGTGTTGAGACATCAGAATATCGTTCCACAACAAACGAGTCGCATCACAATGAAGGAATAGGTGGTCAATCGTCTCCACATCCCTCCCACACATATAGCATTACTCTATAACATAAAAACCCCTTTTACGAAGATTATCCACAATTAACACCTGTCCCCTAACAACCGTCCAAAGTAAAAATGTCACCCTTGGAGGCAATTTACATTTCCAAACCATCTTCCAAGGGAATGAACTCTCCACAGATCCCAATAAGAATCTAAAATAAGTGCCAACAGAAAAGGTACCGTCCTGTGTCAGCCTCCACCTACTACGATCATCCTCACCAACCCTAACGTGCACCTTATACAACGACGTCAGGAGCAATGCATAATCATCCACTTCCCAGTCCTGCAAACCCCGCCCAAAAACAATGTTCCAACTAGGTCTTCCATTATGTATATCTAATACCTCATTCCGTTATGTATATCTAAACTTTTCATTACTTTTCAACCACACATTCTTCATCAACCACTATTCCAGAATTCATTTTTCCCCAAAATCGGTGTCAAACACAAGCTCAATCACTTTTCCTCTCAGACCACTTTCTAAACTTCGGTAGGGAATGATTCTCTTTTTGCCTTAAATACTATATTTCCTTCCATGCAATTACTTATTCTTTTTCCCAGTTGATCAAGCAGCAGGTACCTTTATTTTCTTTCATTTTGCAGCTCAAGACAGAGGGTTCCTTTGAAACCTATTGCAGCCCACTTCCTTTTTTCTTTTTTTGGTTTTTATAAATTTGGTCAAAATTTCCAACAACTGAAGCACCAAACCGATAACTTTAAATATTTGTTTCTCAATAATTAGACATATTCTTTTTGCCTTCTCACCTATTAAAAGGCCAAAATCCATGCTAAGAAGGTAACATAGCCGAAGATTTTGTTTCCACGTGAAAGTAATAGCTCCCAGCTCTAACTGCCCATCCTCAATCTTGGAGAACCTCTAATTGAAATTAAATAGTTTACTTTGATAGGTTCATCAGTTATATTAAATCTTCTTACGGATTAAGTTTCTATATAGCATGGATCAATTTCCTCTTCCACAAAACATTAACCACCAAAATGTCCAGGATTTGCCAGATTAGATAAACCATGAGATTCAGCTTAATACGGTGAAGATCCAAAAGTTCTTAACATGTCTATCATGTTTATCTTTCTTAGTTTTCTTTCATTTTCTTGTTCACCTAATGATTCTTGTGCTCCCAGCACGTGATGGGCCTTTTAAATTTTTCTTGTCTCCGTAAGTGTTACAAACCACAAAGAACGGGTTTAGTAAATTAAAAAAATTTAGAATTAAACATTCTTCAATAATTTATAAAGAAAGCAAAATGGATATCCCAGGTAGATATTTTAAGCTTTTTCTTTCTCTCTCTTTTTGTTTTCTTTTTCCTTCTCTTGACAGATGAGAGAACACTTTCACAAAAATAGTACAAGAAGTCAGAACTAAGAAAATATACAAGCTCCCATCACAATAAAGAAAGTAGAACGTATTATGAAGAATGTTGTCAAGACATGGCTTAGAAAATAAATTAACTCCATGTACTCCCAATCCCAATTACAACAGAGTCATCAATCTCAAATAGAAGTATAAAATATTCGACACATTGTTTCGTAAAATTCACAAGAATTACTAAGAGCATGCAGGCTGATTGGTAGGAAAGAAAGATGGCTATCTTTCTGCTCATGGCATGGATTCAAAAGCACACTGCACTATACCAAGACAATCATAGTCTAAAGTTACACCGTCCTTATAGAAGCCAGCAACTATTTTTGTTTAATAAAGTCATAGATCAGGATCATTGATTCCCTGATCTTGTACTTCCGGATAGTTAGGTATTTTAATAAAATGATATTAACTTCCACTCAACTATCCATATTCAACAATTAAAACGAATCACATCTTCAGTCTCTATCTCTGATAAACCCATTAGGCCATCTCCAACCTTATACCAAAATTTGAGGTAAGTTTTGCACCATTTTTACACCAAACTGGAAATCATCTCCAACTCATTATACCAAAACTTACACCAAATAAAGAATGTTTAATCATTTTTTTTATTTTTTTATTCTTAAAAAATTATTTATTTGAAAAATTATTAATTTATTTTACAACTACATAAATTACTAAATAAATAATTACATTAAATTCATTAATAAATTTTAAAAATATATAGGCCTTGTATGGGAGGGATTAAAATCGGATTAAAATTGAAAATATAGCCGTTATTGTTGACTTTTATTAGACGAGTGGGACCCAATAACGGCCATATTTTCAATTTTAATTAAATTTTAATCCCTCCCGAACGGGGCCATAGTACAATTAATCGAAATACCACAAATAAGAAAATATTACATTTTGAGTACTTTTATTTTAATTCATTCCTTAATTATTATTGATACATTATTAAAATTTATTATAAATGCACCTAACAACAACAACAACAATAATAATTTTTTGTATTACAAAAATGTATAACAAAAATGGACACAAATACCCTTAACCAATTTTTTTGCAAAGTGAAAAAGAGGAGCAAAATTGTATTTAACAATTTCGGTGCAACATGGTGCAATACGTTGGAGGACATTACAACAAATATTTGGTGCAATTTGGTGAATTATGGTGAAATGGTGCAACACTGGAGATGCTCTTAGCACTACACTTTTGACAATTTACAATTTGGACATGAGCATTCAAAAAGTAAATCTCACACAAAAGGGCGTACACACCACAAAATTGGAAGTTGTGAATATCCAAGCTAGAAAATATTTTATCATTTCTATCAAAACATGATCAAAATGTACAAAACAGTATGCCACATTAAATGTAGAGAACTCACCATGAAATTGGAGTTGGCTGCACAGCTGCTTTATCAGGCTGCATTCATAAACAAAAGATAAAATAAGAAATTACCAATTTAGGCACCAACAATACTGGCTAATTAAAGACATGCACAATAGACAAGAAAATAGTGACACATATCACAAATGGCATAGTCACCCAGTACAATTAACGAAACCTTAGCTTCTTTTTCTCTTTCAACATTGTCTAATGTTGTATCATCTACCTTACTAAACAAGCCAATAAGGTTCTTCAGTTTCTCCACATTATGATTGTCCGAGAGTATTTTTAAGAATAAAAAATAATTAATCAGTATTTCAGTACAATCAGCTGCCATGGAATATCCATAAATAGTGTAATCAACACCCCATGGATACTTGGTCCTTTAGCAAAAGGCAAGCAGAGCCGTCGAGGTGGTGTACAGGATTTTATCTGAAGATCGCCAAGTAAATGCTTGAACCCTTGACCACTGAACTCATCTGTCGGTTCCATTGCATTTAGACACTACAAAGTGAGCGGTGATTTGAAATACGTGATTGGATCATTTGACCACTTTTTATTTAAAGGTAATCCAATATTTTATTTATCAATGTATAATACACATGAAGTGTATTATTGATTTAAATCAGAAAGTAATAACATGAAAGTAGGCAGGCCATCTATATGCCTGATAGCCGCAGCATTAAACCAATTATACAATGTCAAATAAAACAATTCCCTAATATGCTCTGTTGTCCGTGTTAAATCTTCAAAGCAATGGTTGTTTCTTTCTCTCTATACACACCATATGATACATCCGGAACAAGGTCCCGAATAAGTTTTCTATCCTTATTTCGAAAATTTCTCCTCCATGCCTTTAACACGTCTTCTATACGTTTCGACAACACCCAATCCATGTGTTGCGACGCCAAAATATCATTCCACAATAAACGAGCAAGATCACAATGAAGAAACAAGTGATCAACCGTCTCTCCATCCCTCTTGCACATATAACACCACTCTGTAACATAAAAACATCTTGTACGAAGATTATCCACCATTAACACATGTCCTCTAACCACTGTCCACAGTTAAAATGCCGCTCGTGGGGGCAATTTACATTTCCAAACCATCTTCCGTGGGAATGAACTCTCCACAAGTCCCAATAAAAATCTAAAATAAGTGTGAACGGAAAAACTGTCGTCCCGTGTCAACCTCCACCTACTACAATCACCCTCTCCTGCTCTGATGTGTACCTCGTACATAGATGCCAAGAACAGTGCATAATAGTCTAATTCTCAATCCTGCAAACCCCCGCCAAAAGCAATGTTCCAATTGAAACTCCCATTGTGAACATCTAATACATCATTCACCATAGCAGACGGCACCAACGCAATATGATACAAAGAAGGAAATCCCACCTTAAGCGGTTGATCTCCACGCCAACAATCATCCCAAAAACTGATGGTGTTGCCATTTCCCACTACAAAAGACAATCTATCGCGAAAGCCGCTCTACCCTCGCCGTATATATCGCCACAAACTCACCTCATAAGAACCACAACTCTCAACTGAGCACCATCCCCCTTCCATAGTACCACATTTTGCCCCTATAATTTCTCTCCAAAAACTCTCTATCTCCACTCCAAATCGCCACAGCTACTTACCCAGCAAAGCCTTATTAAACAGTGCGAGACTCCTCAGTCCGAGGGCACCCAACCTTATAGGGGAACAAACTACCCTCAATTAACCAAATGTAATTTCCTCTCCTCCCCTAATCCTCCCCCAAAGAAACTCCCTCTGGATCCTCTCTAATCTTTTTGCCACTGCAGCAGGAATCGGAAACAATGACAAGAAATAAATAAGAAGATTCAACAACGTAGACTTTATGAGAGTGAGACGGCCTCCCTTAGATGTACCCAACATAAAAACTAAGAATTGCTTGTGAAGATACAGTATAAACTTGTAAAGCATGCAAATGCAGTAATCTATCAACTATTATGTAAAATAAAAATATTGGTGCCACAGTTAAAAGTGATTTGAAAAAGATACAAATATTGATTCAGAGTTAAATATTACTTAATTAAAATGAAGCGAAGAGAAACGAATCCTGTGGAAAAAGTTGCTTGGCCAACAGTTAGGAAATTCAGGGTCTCAAGGACTATATTTACAGAAGTAAAAAAATTCTTTTATGTAGAAAACGGAAGGCTACTGGAAGTGATTTTAAAAAATATTTTTGGGTAGCATTGAAAGTTTTTTTTTATCTTTGGGTTTTAAGCTCTTCATTCTTTTTCTTTTATCTGGCACGGACATAAAATATCTCATCCTTAGACTTGAGTCACAACATGAGCATGAAAGTCAGGCAAATAAGATGAAAATGAAATTAAAATTTTGCTTCTGTACCTAGAGGGTTATAACTGAGGAAGAGCCTACGGAGAAGACCATAAAAGAAGCAGATCGACTGTTAGAGAATATTAGAGAAGCTGGGTCAGATCTCTAGGGTGCCAAGTAGTTAACTCATTAAAGCTAAAAAATGGCATCTTTGAAGAATACAGCGGATTCATCCATGCAAAATATGTTTAGTAAAGTGAAAGCAATTAATTGTCTGCAGCAATGTTTCTGGAAGAATAAAAAGGTCTGTGGGGTACTTCAATGAGCAAGAAGCTTTTTTTTTTTTAATTAGAAAGTGTGGATGGTGATTTATAGATTCCTCGCTATGATTTACTTCAGTTGATGCTCATCAGTTTTTATGCTTTCCTGTAAATTTTATGAGTGAATGGCATTTCGACTCAGTAAGATTCTTATAGTTGTGGTTCGTGAGTCTTGAGTAGGGTATTTATAGTTATTTGCAGCCTTAGACTTAATTAGTTCAGAGTTTCCTACTTAAGAGTCTTCAGACCTTAATTTTTTACGAGTAAATTAAGTCCTATATGTTATCCTGGTTGGCTAAATGTAACGCCCCGAAATCTTAGAATAAAATATTTATTTGTTTTTATATTTTAACTGAGGATTAAAATGAACAGTTATTTTTTTAAAATTTTCATTTTATTTAGAGTCATATAATTAGAGTTTGATCGAACGAGTTTTTACATATCGACATTAGGCTCGTTGGATAGCTCATATTTAATCACGAATTTTAGGCTAATGAAAAAGTTGTTTTGGATAAGCACACATTAAATTAGACCCAATTGAAAGAAAACAAGGGTAAATAGAACTTTAAATAATTTATAATACTTTTCAATTTTTCTCTCCCCTTAATGTAACGTAATAAAAACCATAAGTTATTTTGATAAATTTGACTTGATAGTGTACTTTATCTACATATTAAAATCCATCATGATATTTGAGTGCAAACAAGATGCTGCCACGTGCATGAATTGGTTAAAATTGTATGTTTAGTTGACACATGTTGATGAGATATGGAAGAAGTAAATGTTGATTTGCATGGAATTTAGGAATAAAGTTTTCAAGTCATTGTCATCCAATATTTGTTGCTTGGGATACGTTTCTTCATTCCTAGGTACACTAGGATTCAATTGTTTTTACCCTATATATACCCAGGTATAGTCACTGTATTTTCACAAAAAAAAAAAAAGAAAGATAAGAGTAAAGGAGAGAGAGAAGAAGAGTGGGTGATTACCTTCACGTGAAAGAAAGAGAAAAGGTATTGAAAGTCAAAAAGTGCAATACATTTTAGACTTTTTGTTAATAACAGAGTAAGATACATTTGTGCAAGTCGATGTTTCCGTGTGATTTTATGTTCAATAATATATGCATAAATTGCCACTGAACCTTTGTGTTCGACCTAACGCAATGTAAAATCCTTCGGGAAATTCAAAATGAGAAATGATGGGCATCTCGCTTGATCACTGATATACTCCATAAAGAGAAATGTAGTATGAATTGTCTATATTATTGTTATATAATTGCGTATGAAGACTGCACGTATCTTATTGGGTATTTTTAAATACTCACTCTTACTATAATTTTTCAAGTTAATTCGGACCGATTGGAACTGTGACGAATGGTGCAGTGGACTGCCAAGAGATTTCGACATGTGAAAAACACTAAGTTTTTCTGCCTTTAGATTTATTAGTTTGATTTGTCCAAATATTATTATTGAATTAGTTAGTTAAGAATGTAATTATTTTTTTAAAACAAATACGATTTCATGATTTAAATTTAAGTTTATGAATGTTCCAATATTTATTAAAGAATTCTATATTTTATCGTTCCGCGAGGAGATTGAATTTTTTGTAACACCCCAGTGTTTGTGAAAATTTGGGGAGTTACACTAAACAAGAGAGAGTATAAGTTATGCAGATACAGCAGAAACATCGAAAAAAAATGCAAAAATTCTTCTTAAAACTATTGATGTTTTCTTTTTGAAGCTAACCAACTATTGGTTGATAAGAATGTTAGTCCAGAGATGTAAAAGATCCTCAAAAAGAATTGTACCTCTGATGATCAGAGACAACATAAATGGTTGCAGTACCTTGTCCTTAAAGCCCAAAGGTTTCTCATAGGTAGATACTCCTGTCAAAGAATTATAATAGTATACAACTCCACTTTCAGTTCTGTGTGCTGTCCAGGCATCCAGTTGTTCTCTGACAGAAGCTTCAACTTCGATCTCATCATTATTAACGTGTTTACTACTATCTGTAAAACATACAGGCAATGTTTAACACCAAAATATAATAATTGGAATCTTAAATGCATTATCCTAAACATGAAATCTCAACATACCAATACCAGGAGGTAGCTCTTCCTGTACTGACCCAACTGTTGACTGGTCACCAGAGGCCACTGAAGACGTAGAATTCCCACCAGAAGATACTGCTGGAGTAACTCCAGGAGGTTGGGCATTGGGAAATGAAACAGAAATTGGCAGAATAGCACGAGTTGACATGGGAAAAGAACCGGGAACAACAGCAGGGTATGGTGAAAATGATGGTCTCACAATGCCACTGATCTGTGGTGACTGCAACCATGGTCCTGGAGGAGCTGCTTGAAATGGAGTAGGATAGGGAGCAAAAGTCTGCTGCTGAATTGCGAAATTAGAGAGAACAGGAGCAGTAGGCATGAAGGATCTTGGGAGCGCAGGAGAATCCACAGATGAAGGGACAGCAGTTATGTTTGAAGATGAAGATACAGAGGATGCAATTCCAGGAGGGCCAGGTGTTAAAGGAGTTCTAGGCATTCCTGGAGGCACCTGAAGTGGTGCAGGGGGCAACCAAGCAGCCGTGCTGCTATAACTATTAGCTGCATAAACAGTTACTGAAGGACTTAGATTTGTAAGAGCAGGCTGAGAAGCAGACTGCGTGGAAAGCTGTGCAGAAGCGATTGCTCCAATCTCTTGAGTAGCACTTGCTCTTACATTCTACAGCCAGAAAAAAGCCTATGAGCTCAACAGCAATTCTGACTATCTTGCATACAATATAAAGTGGGAGATATATGCATATATCCACATTCAGTGGCTAGAATTTATACTGTGACAGTGCATCTAAGATGAAGAAATCGAACCAAAATACATACAGTTTCCAGTGATAAGTTGTTCTGCATCAGTTGCTGATTCCCATTAAAAGAGAAGTTTAAAAAATGTGAAGAGCTTCCTTGAGGAACACCAACAGGCGGAGGGCCTGGAGGGGTCATGACTTGTGCAGCTGTTCCAGGTACAAATGTACCGGGTTGTGAGGTGCGTAAAGGAACAGGAGGATGCAAGAATGCTGGCTGTGCAGATTGTGTAGGAGATGAAGCAATCTTTCCCACTTGAGAATGACCTTGCTCAACAGCCTGCCATGAATCAATAATAATTGTCATAAATTTCCCAGGACACGTATGGATGTATGAATGTATAAGACTAATCAAGTTAAAATCCCCAGTAACAATCTCAATGAAACTGAAAATGAAATTATACTTCAGCCATGGGTTTTTCACCTAAAGAAGAATAGGAACAGAGGAAATACTGGAAGCTAATTCTACATGAATTACAAAATAGTGGGTAAGAGAGTGATATTAGAAATCAATAAGGATCTTTTAGAAGTTGATACAGATATTTCAGTGTAACAACGATATACCAGAATCCATTAGAGAAAACAAGATTATAAACTAATCCAAGATCATGGTATTTATTGTACTAAAGATGTTCCACCCCAATAATTAAAATTATCAACTAGCTAAGTGATAACCCCCTCTTAAACACATGTCCTCTCACGTGTCTCCTCGTAAACAAAAATGTGATAATTACATAAGGTTTTAAAAGAGTGCCACTGATTTATTGGGAACTGTACGTAGTATTTGAGATACGGGAAAAGAAATACCATTCTGGTAATTTTCAAAATGGATTGCAGACAAACTGCAGGTTCATCAATCATCAATGGTTCTAGAACTGCTGAGCCTAAGCTACATGCAATAGCACCTAGAATTACTGGAAAAATATATATAAGATCATTGGGCCATGCAGGTTTTCTATAACAATTACGACCCATACCTTTAGCAAAGTCAGGTCACTTTCATGAAATGTACCACATGTGCAAATCAAGAGGGTACTGAAATTGGAGATCACAGACTCAATTCACGAGTCTACAGCCTATCCTCCCCCACATAAAAGGACATTTACTATAAGCATCAGATTCCTTGTTTAAGCAGCTTAACAGAACACAATGATGAGGTTTTTACTCAATGGGTTTCTCAATACGCATGCATTGCAAAAATGTGTTAGTTAAGAGTACGTGGAGCCCTACCGTGCTAGCAGATAACTGCTGACCACTAGAAAAAATGTATCTATAATGCAAAAAAGAAGCATCCCTCGTGGACAGACTAGAGATTGTGCACGTCTGATTATTACAATGAACAACCCTTTGAAATTTTAACTAAAATACAACATTTTCTTCTTTTTGTGATTACTTACTGGACTAGAAGATGACTGCTGCGAACTTCCAGAAGGTGGATTGTTCCGATTCAAGTAAGAGAAGGAAGGTCGCAGGACACCATAAGCAGTAGCACTGTTTTGTTTTGGTTCAGATGCATCTTGTAAAGGAGTAGTTGGAGTTGAACTAGATACGGAGCGCAGCTCTGCCATTTTTCCTTACTTTAACTTCGTTAATAACAATAAAGAGTCCAAGGAGAAAACTGCCAGAAAAAAGAAAAGTACAAGAATTTAAAAGGGAAAAATCAAATAAATTGCCAACACATTTACATAGTACTTTCCTCAGAAAGCAAAACTCGGATTTTAACATTTGACGAGATGGATAGGGTGAAATTACAAATATTTGAAACATTCAGCTAATACCCACTAGTTACGAACGTAATTAAGCAACACGACAGAAATTAACAATAACAAAACGTATTTACAAAAGTCTGTGTGACTGTTTAACTGGAATAGCATTCAGTTTGTATATCGATGACGAAGAAATGGTTTAATTTTCTAAAAATTGGGTCAGTATGAAGAACAGGTAATTTAGTAATAAAACTAACAAAGAACAACTAGGAAGAAACGTACCAAGTAGCCAAACCAGAGAGAGAGAGAGAGAGAGAGACGGCGAAAGCAAGAGCAGAGAACAACTAGGAAGAAACGTAACAAGTAGCCAAACCAGAGAGAGAGAGAGAGAGAGAGACGGCGAAAGCAAGAGCAGAGAAGCTGCTCCGACTATGGCGTCATTGCCTGTAGGGGTTAAATAATGTAGTGCGATTTGGAAGACAAGTTAAACCGGGATCACGATTTTAAGTTATTTTCACCCTAGGTCCATAATCTTTTGAAATGAAGAATTATAGTTCCATAATTGATCCCAGTGCAAATAAAGCTCATGTTTAGTTCAATTTTTTAAGAATTCATCTTTTTCAAATTTATTTTTAAATACACAATAAAATAATTTACTCGTTGATTTATAACTTTTTTCTACGGTTTATCACATATTCTTTAAAAAAAATTATTTTTCATAAAATCTATTCTCGAATTTTTCTTTACCAAATAGGTACAAAATTCGAAAATGATGACTCATCCTAATCCCATCCGAAAACTAGTTATAGCTAGCACCCCATGCTTTGTATTATCATGTTAAAAATTTTGAAGAAGAAGACACTTCTATCATTTGGTTTTAATCTTTCTTAAGTATTATGTGGAGTACTTTTGGGGAAAATTAATTAAAGGGTAATTGGCGCAAAACGTCCCTACCTATGACGGGTTGTGTGGAAAACGTCCCTACCTATTATTTTTTGGTTCAGAACGTCCCTACCTTTACATTTTCTTGCGCAAAACATCCTTTTCACCAATTTTTAACATAAAATGACAATTATACCCTCCTATATATAATAAAACAAAAATAAAAATAATAAAAATAAAAAATAAATTGCAATATGCTCCTAAACTTTTTTAAAAATACAAATCAGTCCAAACTTATAAAAATATTAAAATTAACAAAAAACTTTCACCCTCTCTTCTCCTCCACCCCATCTCTTCTCCTCCACCCCGCCAACGCGCCGCATCGGAACCCTAAACCATTCCATCCCTTGCCCTTTTCTCTCAAAAATGGGGCTGAAAAAAAGGGCAAAAACCATTTCTTTTTGAAATTAACCCCCAAACTTCTCCCTCTCTCTACCTTTCATTTCTACCCAAAAGAGCCTTAGTTTCCATTCAGTCATTCAGAGCCACCTCAAGAGAAAAGAACTAACTTTCTTTCAATTCAGAGCAACATAATCCCCAAAAGAATTTCCATTAATCGGAAAACAAGAAACCCAACCAATAAAACCAATGTCCAGGACAAAATGCAGATGAAAGTGGAGAAATAAAAAGTGATACGTAAGAACAAGAAAGCGCCAAGTTATGTGCTCCTTGTTCCTATATTCTTCAAATAAAAATCCCCAAATGCAGTCAATTTGGACTCTATAAAAAGCAATAACTCAGCATTCAAATAAAAGAAATGAAACCACCTCGCCTCTGATAAATTAATTGTCAACTACACACAATTTTTTTTAACCAATTAAACATAGACAGATTTAGAATCCCTCAAAACAAAAAAAGTAGCCTTATTTCAGTATCAAAGTCAGAACACAAATGAAGACTTTGTCAAATCCTTTGAACTTTCAGATGAACTACAGAAAACATCAAGAAAACCCAATTGACACACATTTACCAGAAATCTCTGCGCTGCAAAATCCATCAACGAAACGACCCATTTCAAAACAAGGATGAATGAATGGAAACTAGGGCTCTTTTGGGTACCGAAATGGATGGTAGAGAGAGGGAGAAGTTTGGGGGTTAATTTAAAAAAAAAAAATGGTTTTTGCCCTTTTTTTCAGCCCCATTTTTGAGAGAAAAGGGCGAGGGATGGAATGGTTTAGGGTTTCAGCGGCGGCGGCTTTAGCGGGGTGGAGGAGGCGGAGAGGGTGGAGGAGAAGAGAGAGAGAGTTTTTTGTTAATTTTAATATTTTTATAAGTTTGAACTGATTTGTATTTTTAAAAAAGTTTAGGAGCAGATTGCAATTTATTTTTTATTTTTCTTTTATTTTATTTTTGTTTTATTATATATAGGAGGGTATAATTGTCATTTTATGTTAAAAATTGGTGAAAAGGACGTTTTGCGCAAGAAAATGTAAAGGTAGGGACGTTTTGCACCAAAAAATCATAGGTAGGGACGTTTTCCACACAACCCGTCATAGGTAGGGACGTTTTGCGCCAATTACCCTTAATTAAAATTGAATGTGTATTGCAAGTTATTTTGAAATACTTTACAAGTGTTGTAAAAATATTATTTGATAACAATTTATTGAGAAAATTTGATGAGCCTCAACAAACTAAAGAAATTATAATTTAGGATAAAAATTTAAGAAAATAAAATTGTACTTTGAAAAATCAACTTCTATGATTCAAAACTTGTTGTGATGATGAAATACAACAAATGAGCAACATTTTCATTTGGTACATAAGAATTAATTGTTGATTTTTCAATTTAAATACTAATTAAAAATCTTACATATAGAAATAAATTCATTTATAATAGCTTTAGATTCATGTTAATCAAGATTCATCAAGTTAAGATTCATTTAATCTAGATTAATGTGAATGCTAATTAATTGAGAATTAATAACGCAAAATTCATACATGACAAGGATATTCTAGTATCTAGTACATATTGAAAAACGAAAAGTATGGTATTATTGAAATAATTGAATTGTAGTATGGTTAAAATCGTCTAAAAATACTGCTCACTCGATATGATATTTTATATATTATAGAAGATTAATATGAATGTTAATTAATTGAGAATTAATAATACGAAATTCATACATGACAAGAATTTTGTAGTATTTATTACATATTAAAAAACGAAAGTAAGGTATTATTAAAATAATTGAACAGTAAGGTTAAACCGTCTAAAATATTATTCTCACTTGATGTGATATTTAATATATTATAGATAGTGATTTGTGTATATAAAAAACAATTAATTCAATAAGTTCTAATAAAAAATTTGCTAAAAAATATTTGAACACAAATCAAGGAGAAAATAAAGTTCAAAAAAAATGACATCGAGATAGTCACATCGAACATGTGTCTTCAAGTCATATAAGCCTTTTGTGCTTATAAGAGTGGCATCAAGTGTATGCTATATGCAAGAAGGCTATTGTTAGTAGGTGTAGGGGTGGAGCCAGAAATTAACGTTACGGGAGGGAAAAATTTTAAAAATTTAATGTACGAATGAAATTCATGTATAACAAAAAAAAAAAGTTGTAATGTAATATTACCTATTACAGATTCAAAGTTTCTGTTTTCCACATTCTTTACTTTGATACTCCAAAAAATTTGGTTGACAATGTCCTGTCTTTAAATAAACCCGCCTAATCTGATTGCATTCATTAAATAGATGTTTACATATTTGCTTTCTTTTTTCCTTAATCCCGTTTAATATAATCAAATGACCCCAAATTTCCAAATCAAGAATGGAAGATGAAGGCCTATTTAGGGTTTAAATATTGGTGGGTGAAGATATTTAGGGTTTAAAAAATTGTGAATTTTTTCAATTTGATTTTCAAAAGTTTCATGTGCCTGTGGTCGAATTTTGAAGAAAGAAGAAAGAAAGGAATCAAATCTAGTAGGATGGACTATGGACTAAAAGTTAAACGGGTTAGTTTTAAAAATTGGGTCTAAAGTTAAAACAAAAGACTAGTTTAGGAATGAGAAAATTAGGCCCCCTACCCTCCCAAAATTAAAAAAAAATTAGAAAAATAATCTTAAAACTAATTAAAATTCTTAATCCCGTAAGTAATACGGGCAAAACTTCAAAAATTCCCAAACCTCCAGAAAGTCCCACCATCACCGGCCACCCATAATGATGTCTGCAACTGCTCTATAACTTACCTCGCCAACCACCACCTAAACAACCCATCGTTGGACCGACGAGTGCTAGTCCTTCCAGATATGCTTCTTTCTCAATTTCTAGTTTTTCTTTTGTGATTTCTAAAAGTGTTTTAATTCTAGGTTGTTTCATTTTGATTCAAGATTTTAAAGAAATTTTAAATCCATGTTTGAAATAACACAAATTGATGCATATGGAGTCACCACCACCCTTTTCCGGCATAGTGCGGTGGGAGCCGAAGCAGTATCAATTGCCGGAGATGGAGCATCCACTTTAGAGGCAGGCGATGATTCCTCAACCTTAAGCGCTGACTAAGCAGGGGCTGGGGATTGAAATGTAGCTTTAGCTTCAGCTTCAGGCTTCAACTACTTCATCCTCTTGTTTTTTTTTGCTAAAAAATTCTAATCGTCGCACCAAGAAGAATTTTCTTTCCTTCGTTAATAACAATGGCCGCCAATATTACATCTTAGAACATCCCAAAATCCATATATGCTTTATCAGATTCTACAACAACAAAAGATTCACCCTTCGACCATTAAGGCTTTCTCACAAGTCTATGGCAACTCCACCATCTGTCGTAACTCCTCCGCATCCGCAATAACATCTGGGCTCCGCCTTCGCCGACTTCCAAAAAAAGAGAAAGAATGGTACACAATCGTTAAGATTTCTGGGATAAAAAAGTTCAACTTCGCCTGAAGACCCAACCACTAGCATTTGATGCGATTTCAAGTTTCAACATCCATTTCGGCCCTACCCCTCTTTAATCCATATGATTTTTAGTCGTAATTTGATTTTTTTTCCCCAAAATTTGTGACAATTTTAGATTTGAAGTTCAATTTTTTGTCAGCGATCGAAATTCTTGTCCAGTTTGCAGATATGAGTTGCCGATTGATAATAATAACTATGATAATAGCAATAGTGATCCAAGTGAAGTGCATAGAGAAGTAAACGAGGTGGAGAATGGTGATAAAACTATTGGATTGAAGATATGGAGATTGCTTGGTGGTTGGTTTGTTGTGTGCTGATTTTCGAGAGGGATGAGGCAATTGCTAATGATATATATTGAGATGGATGGTGGGTTTAGTAATTGTTAACAATATTGTGAAGAATATTTTCTCTCTATTTCTTATTAGAAACGGTGATACACATATATATACAAAGTCTAGGATTCTCTCTTAGGAAAGTATATAAATTAGGATCTTAGAATAATGTAATTAACTAATTACAATCTATAATAGTAATAAAGGTGTTTCAAGAATTTGTTCACTCTATTTGATTATAGAATTGTTGTATATCGGATGACAGTTATAAATATAAATCATCATTAGCCCTTCGCTTTAAACAAAAAAAAAATTCGTCATTTTTTTGAGTTTGTCACTTTTTGAGTGTTCGTCACTTTTTTACTCTGTATAACTTCTTTTAATTTATGCCACTTTTTTGAATTCGTCACTTTTTTGAAGTGTTTATTACTTTTTTCAGCCGCCTTCTTGATTTTTATCACTTTTTTTAATGACAAATATCAATTTTTAATAAAAGTGACATTGTATATCATTTTTTAATAAAAAAGTGACAATTGATTTTACATAGTATTGTTTACTTCTAAAATATGTTTCATATGATTTTTCAAAAGACCTATAATTTTAAGGGTATTTTTGTAAGTTGTCCTTTAAGAATTGACTAAGCTAACCAAGTGATATGAATTGTTAGTGGGCTATAGATTGAGGTTCTGTTTGATTCTCATTATTGTTGAATGAGAATGAAAAATGTAGTCGTTATTGGGCCCCATACAAGAGATAAGAAATTCAAAATTGATGATTTGATGTGATGGATAACGGTCATATTTTTCATTTTATGGATGAAAAATGAGAAACAAATGGAGGCTAAAATTAAAATCAATTTTCATATAAATGTACTATTTTTAGTGGATTTGGGCAACAGTGGGCTACAACCAAGTGTAGCTCACCGCTAGATCCGTCCCTGATTAGGTGGCCTAGCATGAATATGTCGGCTCAAAGTGAGCTAAAGGAGTTCAATACCAATGGGATGCTAATCATGTCGTAGAGAGCTTCATGTAGTAAATGAAGTCGTAAATTTAGGGCAATATCATTGAAGAAATATTTTTTAATGTAGTAACACAAACTCTTTAACATAGAAAGAGCAAATCTACAATAATTACTTGGCAAAAGTTCAAGAAAGAGCTCAAGTAACAATTCTACTAAGAGAAGATATATGTGAGCCCCATGAGAAATTGTGGAAATTATAGCATATTCAAGAATATGTCAAGGGATCTGTTGCAGTTTTACCTTAAATCTCTAGTACAAAGGATAATACGTTTTTCTATTTCACCTATGGTTTCTATAATTTGGTCAAGAAATGGTTTCGAGAAATAAATGATGGTTGATGAGATCATTATTATTGAGAATCATGGACCGATCTATCAAGTTCCTAAGGTATAGTGAAGTCATGTGTATGATCTCTATTCAAAATATATATGAAGGGAGTTTCTAATAATCATGTTATGAGAAGATATATACTTGCACATATTTATAAATACTAGTGGGCACAGTGGCGGACCCAACACCCAGCGAGGGGGGCGGCCGCGCGTGCCAGGCTCCGCTGAAACAATGCACGGGGATGAAAGAAGAAGACCGGCGTTGGCGAAGGCTTCCTCTTCATGTTTCTTCTTCTTTTTTAATTGGGCCTTTGCATTTGGTTGGGCTGAAGCCTGAAGTTATAATTTAATGTAGTTCTTTTCAACCCAAATAAATGATATATATGGTCCAGGCTCAAGGGTCCATTTTCAGTAATTCACCCAGGTCAGTTCCATTTCATTTTCCACAAATTTACACAATTCCCCACTTCCACCCGCCCCCAGTGATGCCTACACCAGTGCCGGATCAGAAGCTGGAAGGTCGAAAATATGCTCTTAGTGATGCCACTGCTGCGGTACCGTCGTGACTGTAAATTTGAGCCGTGAGTTTTCTGACTCTTCTCTTTTTTGTTTTTTTTTGGTTTTCGGGTTATTTTTTATTTATGAGTTATGATTATCATTACTTAAGAATTATGATTTATGTTCTATGAGTTAATTGTCAATTTGGCATTGAAATGAGAATTTGATTTGTGAATATGTGAATTGTGATTTGTGAATTTGTGATTTGGGATAAATAATTTATGTTGCACTATCATTGAATTATGAATTTTAATTTATGTTTTTCATATTAATAGCTTGTAAAAATAAATTAGTTTATCATAACCTAATTAAAAAAAAAAAGTAGAAAGAGGAATTAAATGAACATAAAGAAGAAGAAATTATTTTTTATAATTAAGTACAGTACATTGTATTTTCATCGGACCACAATAGTGATAATAGGATGATAATTTATACGCTATGTTTGGTACCAATTCTCATTTTCAACAGTAAATCAATTCTCATTTTCAACCACACATTCTTCATTAAAATAATATTTTCTATCACATCAATAATCTTATCTTCTTTTTCAACCATACATTTCCCATCATATCACTATTCAAAATCAATTCTTCCCCCGGAAAATCCCTACCAAACACACACATAATGTTTTTCCATGTAAATATTTGCAATGTTCTGATATCAAGAACATTTTGGACATGAAAATTGCCAGAATAGTTATATTACAGCTAAAGCGAATGTAATTAATCTATTAATTATTAGTCCCCTCACTAATAATTAATCGTTCATCTCTGAAAGAATGAATTCGAATTGATTAATGCAAATATCAATTATTTGTGGTTTAATCATTAATGCACATTCTTAATGGGTCATGATTATGATATTGGTTTTCATATCCAAGGCAAGAGTGATTCAAATAATTAATAAATCCAACTAATAAGCTAATGAAATAAATATGAAAGAGTGAGGGAAAAAGATGTTTTGGTTTTGCATTCTTTGATACATCTTCATTGATCTCCATCCATATTTGTTATAAATCCTCACTTTAATTAAAGCAATAAAATGGTGTTTTTCTCTTATGTTAAAGATTAGTAAGGCAAGGATTGATTGGTGGCTTTCTCTTGGTAGCTAGTGTTCACGAAAATATGTTTCGAATAAAATCACCGCAAGTGTACGGTTCGTTGACAAGTAATAAAGTGGAAATCCTAAAATTTCGAGTATCGTTCCCACGAGGATTGATTTAACTTGAGTTCTATTATTGCGACCTTAACCGAATCTATTAAACTCAATATGGTTATTTTTGTGACTTTAGGATGAAACTATGACTAATCTATAAATTAAACTAAAATTATGAATCAAATGCAAAAGTAATGTTTGAATGCAAAAGTTTGAAGAAATCAATGTATGAAAAGCGTACTAGGATCCCGAATCGCCAAGCAAAGTTCACTCTTAACCCTTATTTCACAATTTGACAACACGATGAATCGTTTGAAGAATCAATGTTTCTAACATATCCAACAATCTCTTTCGAGTAGAATTGAACCTATCCTAGTATACCATTTGACTATATTTCTATGACAAATGCAATATACAAGAATGCATGAAGTTTTATAAACACTTAGAGATTCACGTAATGCATATCGGTATATTTCTATCCTCTATGAACAAAAGATGATTTATACCTTGTTGAGTTTATTTCCCTTCTTTCGAATGCATAAAATAAACCACCCAAACTCACATAATCACATGCATTTAATTATGGAGGCAAGAAAGTGTATATAAATCATTCAATAGCCATCAAACGTGTTTAAATGTCAAATTGCAAAATAGAAATTAAAAAATCATAATGCGAGGTTCATCGTTCACCTAGTACATAAAAAGTCTAGCCTAACATGGAGAAAATAAAAGAGCAATAAAAATGATAGAAAGAAAACATCACCAAAAAGTAGAAGTTTAAGGCTTGAATCTTGGATCTTGATGTGAAACCCTAGCTCAAGCTCTTCTCCTTGCTCTTGAAATTCGATTTTTTCTCCCTAAGAATGCATAAAACCTAGTCTAGGACGAGTTTAGGCTTTTATAGTTGCCCTAGAATCATTACCATAAGAGTTGTAGTTGGATAAGGAAACTTAAGAATTTCTCGCCCAGAATATCCCTTGCTATAGCAAGGTATATTTTCATGCTGTAGTATGGACAAAGTAAATCCTTCCTGAAAATCTCTGTTGAGGTCTGGGCTATAATAAGGTAAAATCTCATGCCATAGCATGGAAGAATTTTCACTTGTAGTGCAAATTGGTCCTCAATCTTCTTTTCATTTCACTTTTGGAATTTCTTCCTCTTCCATCTTCTTCTAGTCATCCATAATATTGACAATTAGATCTTTAGCGAGGTTCCATGCTCGGTTCGTCGTTCGGGTCAACTTATGAATAATTGCGATTTAGTCCCCGAACTTTCATTTCCTTCCATTTTGGTCATTTTCGCCTTTTTTCGCGCATATTTCATTATTTCCATCAAAGTAAACCTACAAACACAATTCATATTGAATTAAGCCTTATTCAAACATTTATATCAACAATTAATCATGTTTTGTCGCATAATTAAGTGCACAAAACGCACTTATCAGCTAGAATTTCAATTAGGACTCCATTAGGTGTTGGAGATATTACACCGATAACGTGCATGAATTATATTCTCAAAATGTACATTTTACTTGAACAAAATCGAACATAGTTTCTACTTACCAAAATAGAATTTGGGTGATATTTTGTTATATTATTCTTGTAGTCATCGCTATATCTCGTATTTCGTAAACGATCTCGCTATTGCGGTTGCTGACGATTGCGACCGTCGACCGCCCTAGCTGAGTTCATTTCCTAGGTCCGCCACTTGTGGGGCGAACGTGTTTTGCACGTTAGCTGGTTTATATTAAAAATAAGTGTATGTAAAAATGATAAGATGACGTGAATAAAATATTGAGCCATAAATAAAAGGTTGATGTGTAATGTTTAGTATTTATTCTCATCTATGATTTGTTGATAGTAAAATGAGTAATTTTTAAATATGTCTCAAACAATTCAATTTAAACTTGATCCTATTTTGACTTGCTTCCAGCTTCATTTTTAAAATTTTTATTTATTATTATTTTTTTGGTAGGTGGGTGAGCGTGAGTTGCGTAGGGGGTTTGGAATTTAATGAAGATTCATACCACCACTAAAGGATTTCCTTTTTAATGGGACAAGTGGATATGGAATGACAATTGTATTTTGCCTTTTTTATTTTTTTTCTTGCTTTTACATTACATAAATCATTGGCAGAATTTTCTTCACCAAGGATATATAAGAAGACTGATTAGAAAATGTCCATGAAAAGTAATACGATAGAGTATCTTATCAACTCAATGAGATTGTATATAGTTGAAATCCCTAAAAATCAAAATAAGAAGAATAATGCAATACTGTAATTAGTATCGTTGTTTCTTTACTTACATATTGAAGTTGTTAGAAAATACAATTATCACATGCTCACATCTATTAGCATGTCTGTACTTGGTCATTTAGTGAAATGGTTGAGCACAAAATGGACGATTGCTCTCTGAAACATCTACCCATACATGGGTATGGAAATCAAAGCATGCACACACGGCTATATAAAAATATATCGGTATTTACTACTATGACTATGCAATTATGGTAGGTCTTTTAGCAGATTATACAATCTACACGATGGATATAGGTGGCGATAAACATCAACCAAAATGATAGTAAAGACCAAAAACCATCACAGCATTTAATATAAATAACCAGAATAGCAAAGTACTAATTACAAGAGTTACAGAGCCAAACTAAAGATAATGTTTAGCTCAATGAGTTCTTCATGAGTAGCTTAAAATACGAATAATATTTTAAAGTTGATTTACAAATTTCAGAAGCTATTTCTTGCTACATCTTGGACTTCAAACTGGAACGAGACAAAAAAGAATGAAAAACCATTTTTAACCTGCATCATTTCTCCAACGATTAAACATTTTGCATCATTGAAATTCTCTTCCCTGGACTTATTCACTGCAATGCCTTTGTCACTGTCATCGTCACCATCCTCTTTGTTTTTGGAATTTGAAGGACTGGAAGTTCAGAATAATACCCTTTGGTTGATGATGCATTAGAATCATGTTGCATCAAGTGTAGTGATGCAACAAATGGAGTTAGAGTCGTGCTTTCATCAATGCTAACACGTGGATTTTTTCCTGTTGTTGTGAAGATGGACCGACAATGAAGATGACATCGTACTTGCCTACCCTTTCTAATTTATGTCGGGAATTGGTTGCAAGTAGAAGGTAGGAGAGTTACGTCATTTTGATTAAGTTGATTTGTTTAGTACTTACACTACCGGTTTCAACTGCGAGTGTGGAGCGAGCATTTTCAACAATGAAACATGTGAAGACTGAAATTCATAACAAAATGGATGATGGTTTTCTGGCCGATTGTTTAACACTAAACATTGAACGAGAATTTAGTATGAATTTAGATTTAAATTCTATTATAGATGAATTTTATACTATAAAACATCGTTGGGTACAACTGTAATATGTAAAATTATATTACAATTTCTCTTGTTATATATAACTTTTATTCGTACATTAAATTTTAAAAAATTTAGCTCACCGTATCCATCATTCCTGGCTCTGCCCATGTATATATTCATCTTCTTTTCTGAAATTTAGCTCTTTATCCATTTTACAATAGCTAATGGATGATTATTCTAATGGATGATTATTGACATTTATGTCATGCTTATACGATAGATATCTAATGAATATAGTTTAAAAGGTATGTAGCAGCTTTTTATCTTAGAAAAGGAAAATCGTAGCAATACTACAGATTGAAATTTCATAATTACACTATAATTAAATCTTGAATATCAATTCACTATATCAGGAAGGTCTTTTGTTGAAGATGGTATACCAAGATGGATTGCAAAATTTTTTCAGTAATTAGTACTCCACAACCTGCAAAAACATAATTTTGCAAAGAAGTGATATTTCTAATTTATGACAAAGGTTGGATTTGATGCAGACAGTAACAGAAAGCCTTGTTTGTCATAGGAAACCAATTAGAAAGCTTCAAAATTTACCCCAAAATGGCACAAGAAACTACAAACAGTGTAAAAGTGAAACAAACATATAATCACAATAAACAATAGATAAAAATGCGTGATTAGTCTTCTTCATGTAGCAACAAGGAATTTATGTTAAAGTTTGTGTCAACTTAACCAAACTGAAGTATTGTTATTAGTCTTGTCTCTTGCTATATTGTTTGAGATGAAGTTGGACATTTATGAAGCTAAACTCATATTGAATAAATGTCATAAATGATACTATTAATTTTACAGTCTCATTTATATTAAAACAACGGAAAATTTTACACCGCTATGATCATGCATCATGTGTTTCACAACAATAGAGTGTAAATGAGGATTCTTTGCATTATCAGAAATTTCAGCATACACAATTTTGTCTACACTTTCAGGAAAAATAATCTTTGAACCTGTTTCAACATAATCAGAAAGTGGGCATGTGGTAAATCTCTTTCTTGGAATTCTGTAACATATATATATGCAGTCACATGTCCAAATAAATGTTGTTTAAATAAATCTTTTTTCAACTTTTGTAACTTTACTCTAAAAATGTGTGACACCAAATTAGATCTATTTTGAACTTCATCACAATATTTTAATTCTTGCTTTATTTCGGGTCAATTCGAATTGCATGTAATTGTTAAAAAATGTCAAGTGTTCCAAATTTTTGAACTAATGTCATTATATCCATATACCGTTTATTCAGATCCCTAGAACCACCAACGGAGGACGATGGTAAAATAATCCTTCGACCTACATTTGACCTTTTAGTTTCACCATTCTATACACTATCAATAATTCCTTGGTAAAGCTCACTACATATTTCTATTTGATTATTATGGAAGTAATCTAATTTAGAAGATTCAACTTTAATATACATGTCAACTACATATTATTGTAAAAGACGATTAACATATAATAATACTGAGTTATATAATGACCTTACTTGTAGCTTATGACAAAAATATTCATGACAAGAGATTTGAAATTGTTTCCGCTTCTTTTGCAAGATTGAAAATATATTAAACAAAGTAAACGTAAGTAATAAACAAATAAAAGAAAAAAAATTTAAAATAAAGTATTAACTCATTTTCAAACCTGTCATTTTATTGTTCAATAATTCTTTAGGATAATCGGTAGAACGCACATCAAGTAGCAGTTCTATAGAACAAGTATTATGATGACTCTACCATTCACTTACTCTTCGAATACCTTGATGTCAACCACTCTTGCCATTGGAAAATAATAAATGGTATTGGAGAGGATCATAACATCCAAAATAATTGTGTACTCAATGTATATAGCCAGAATGACTAAAAATAAATATATCACGAGTTCCAACATTTTTTATGGTTTGTCATCCACCCAAATGGCAGCAACTAGTGATGCTATTGGAGCATTATACACTCTTTGATCCAGTAACAAAACTATATGTAATTTTTATTTCATGACTTTCTAGATCAAGAATATCAGTTAAACTTCTTTTATATGTATTTTTAACCGATTTTGTATTTCATTTTCAGTGTCGTAAAAATACAGTTGTAAATAAGGTCTACAATCCATTGGAAGAAGTTTATTTAGGTAATGATATTATTTGTCCCTGAACTTTGAAAGTATATATTCTTTTTGTTTCTTTGTCAAAAGTCTTTATCATACTTCACACCAAATGAAGTAAAAGAAAAATTACAGTTGTAACTTCGAATATAAGTTTTGAATTCAACGATTCGCTAGATGTAGATGTAAATAAATGACGTAATTATGGAAATATAACATTGATTTATTGTTTTAACAGTTCCATTCGAACAACAAAAGCCTTTACTTTCTTTTTGAAATTTCTTTGCTCTACAAAAAAGGAAAAAAAAATTGGCAAAGGTAACACATAAGATTCAGTTGGAATTTTTTGTAAAATGTTTGAACTATTGGCTAATGTTTGTACTTCTGGCAACGCAGTAAAACCTAATAAAAGAAATAAACAATCTATAAACTTTAGTGAAAAATAATAGTACAAGAAACTAAACTTAAAGGTATAGGTTACCTGTTCCGTGAATATCACCAGTACTCTTAGTAGATGCATTAGATTCACAAACGTAAACCGCATCACCTAAAAAATCCCAACATATAACTTCAGGAAGATGAAATATAATTAAATAGCATAAAGTAAATGGGAAAAAAACCTTAAAACCTATTACACAAGTGTTATATATGAATTTTACAGATACATGATGCACGAGAAGTAATAAAATCCAACATGGCAGTTGCACATGCAGAAAACGAAAATAAGCTTCAATTAAATAAAAGTTGTATATATCTATTAGAAATATCTGTTCGGAATTTACTTAATCATGCACAGCGGAAATAAAATAATTTTCAATTTTCAAACGAGGATCTGCAATGTGTTTAGATAGAAACTGTGATGAGAATGGTACCTTTGATGAATTCCACAAACTCTTTTGCTTTTCCTTGAACTCCAATGATCACGATCTGCAATCCAAGCTGTCCAATTGTCCAGCCTCTAATGGTGATCCACACAGAGAACAAGAATGACGGCTAGGTTTTTTTTTCTTGTGCTAGCAAAAATAATGAAAAATTCCATACTACTTTCAAACTCTAGTAGCCTATTAATATAAGTCCAAATGGGCTCGACCCATCTGTTAAACTTAACCCGATCCAATATTTAATTAATCAAATTAATTAAATCTGGTCCATGAATTAATTAATCCAATTAATTAATTCGGGCCTATTAATAAACAACCCAATTAATTAATTATCCAACACTTATCAATTAATTAATTGGTAAATCTCATTCTTCTGATTCTCTTTTGTGTGTGACCCATTAGGTTCCCGATCACGATGCCTAACGACGTGAATTATTATTTTGATATAATCAAAATCAATAAATTAAAACGCCCCTTTTAATTTATCACTAATTCACTTTCGTTGTCCCAGATTGACATCTAGCAATGTGTCGGGCAATACATGTGACGGGAAATATCACGTAGTATGACAAAACCAAACTTGTTCGTTTACCGTGAAACTATAATCCTTTCGTCAATATGATCCGATCAATTATGAGATATGGATATGTGTCAATCTCAATTATCGATCATATCTTTTATCCCACTGTTAAGTCAATGTACGTCGAAAACTTTTTTCCGACTTATGAGTTCACCTTGGCCAATGATTTCATTATTAACTTAATTGGATAAAATGTAGATCATAATCTCTTACTATCTAAGAGTGACGAATCCTCTATTGATCATTCACTACCTTCATATGATTCTTGAAATACCCGAACGATGCTGTATTAGCGACCCTTGACAGAGCAACATCCAACACTACCAAAGTATGACTGCCCTCATATAATGTACTATGATGACCTCAAGTCAAAGGATCAATTCCACTACCGAACGTTAGAGATTAACCACTAACACTTAGATAGTTATCCATGTGGAATCTCTCAGCGGGTCTCCAATGTTTTGTTCTATAACAAAACATCCACGTGTTCATTCAAGTGTCACCACACTTTAACTTGTGAGATCAGCTACTTACTTCAGAAGTAAGAATGCCACACGCGATAGTCTATCCGTAATAACGATATCCATATCTCGTTATTACTTCGACCACGGACGATTTAAGATTCAGTCATATTTAATTTGTATCTCACAATCATAACTCCTTGTGATTAACAAATCACCAAGACTTAAATCTACGGATTCTATTATTTAATTTATTAGAATATTAATTTAATTAAATAATAGATATTGCCGTACATATGCATTGATTATATATATATATATATATTCAAAGTGTTTATGTCCAAAGTTGATTGGACTTAGGGCATAACACCTACAATATCCTCATCTAGTGTTCTCTTTATTCTTAGATCCCGTTGATATTTAACTCTACCCGCTCTTGTTTGAACCTATGATTTTTGTCGGCGTACATTCCACAATTCTCGTGCTTGGGTGTATAATTCTCGACGTTGTGAATTTCGAGATTCTTTTGATTTAACATAAATCTCTCAACAACTCTTCTTTTGTAGTTCACAGCTTCCAGAACTACCCTCACCGACATTCATAAGACAAATAATTAAAGACAATGTAAAGTGGAAAAAAAATGTTAAAACGGAGTACAAAACAGTAAAATTAAAAAAAGTAGAAACAGAAAAACTAAAGTCAAAGTGCAAAGAAGAAAGTCGTGGGTGAAGTATACAATAAATCCACAAAAAAGAATGTTGTAGGTGAAGCGTATAAAGAAGAATGTCTTTCAAATATTCAAAAATATAGAGGAAAAGAAGGGGAAAAAACTAAGGTGCCGTTCTCTTCGTGTTTCAGTTTTGTGTTTTGTGTTTTGAATTTATTTTGTGTTTTCTGTTTTGTGTGTCTGTTTTGAAATTGCTGGAAACTCGTTCTCTTTGTCATTCTGAAAAACTGTTTCTCAAAATAGAAAACTTGAAAACGCGTTTACTTTGAAATTTTGAGAATTTTTTTTATAATTTCTTATTTAATAAATCTGATTATTCAATAAATTTTAATAGTTTAATTTTAATATAGTAGTAAATAATATTGAGATGCCTTGTCAATTAAATTTGGCAAGTCCTTGATTATAGTATTTATATTGAGATGTCTTTTCACGAGTAAATTTGAGGAGTAGAATTGACATCATTAATAGAGTCGTGCGAAAGTAAATAAAAGACCAAAACAATTTCAATTTTAGTTAATTATCTTAGTACATCCATACAATTAAAAAAAATTGCTAAAAAAATACGAAGTTTCAATAATAAAGAAATTTATTACACGGGTTGCTCTGTTCTCTATGTACAAATAAAAAATTTCCCCAGAGTAAACAATTCTTTCTGGAAGCCTAATCACCACTTCCATCCTCCACAGACATAGCCTCCATCATCTTTCTCAGGTAAAAGATGAAAATTGTGAAAAAAGGCAAGTCCCCGTGCAGCGCCAAGAGCAATTTTCATTCGTAGGCTCCAAGAAAATGGCTGGAAGTAAGAACCTCCTGGTTCAACACAAAATCATTGTCAACTAAATAACGGGAGGCAATAGGTTCAGAGAAATATATACCTCCCAATCACACAAAGCCAGATACAAGGTTATACTGAACTCACTCCTGAATAGATTATTCTCCATGCTACCCTTGGGCATGAACTCATAGACCAAAAGTCTGTGGTCATCCTCTAAGCAATAACAAATCAATTTTACAAGATTAGGATGACGCAACTGACCAAGATAATTGATTTCAGCCTGAAAATCCAAAGTGAAGCTTGTCAATGAAAAAGAGAAATTAACTGCACAATAAAACATCTTTGCTCCATTGTTAGAATTCACTTTTTCCATATATTGTAATGTCTAGGCATGTACAATACTTTATAAGAACACTCACGTCTCGTACAAAACACAAAAGTACATGGGAAACAAAGTTAAAAAATGAGAAAGCACATACCAACCATTCCTTGTGACCCTGTCCCCCATCTTGTCTTAGCCTCTTACGACCTTTGTCCCCGACTCACCACATCCACTACCCGGTGCCCTGCAAGTTCACCATCATCTCCATTAACTAAGCCACCGAACAATACGAGCGACAACAAATTGCCTAGTCTGCAAATCGCATCTCCAAACAAAGAACATACAAAAAGAATTGAAACACTATTTTTTTGCACAAAAAGAACAATGATAGGTACACAAAAACTACAAGTCAACAACAAACTTAGCCATGTTTACATGAATCCTTTTCCTCACTTCATCTCGTTCAAGACAACCTAAAAACAGAGATTTCATAAGCAGTGATTATTTTTAAACCAATGACACAAGAATGTGGGATAAGAATTTATTACCCAAACCATGAAATTAGATACTTTGGATGCATAAGATATCTTATTCTTCAATCAAATACTAAACTAAATCAACAGCTAAAAGCAATAAATCAGAGGAAAATGCGAAGTGATATTTGATTAGCGGGACAAAGTTCGACCAAGAAGACATGTGAAAGCACTTCACCTCCCCTTGATTAGCTCCTTTTACAAGCCCTGCAATAGCCAAAACAGGACTTTCATCAAACATCCTTCTGGCATCACTTAGTTTACTACAAACACTATACATATAAATCAAATTGTTCACCACATATACATCACAGTCAAAACCCATTTTCACCACATGATCATGCAACTCTCTGCCCTCAAATTTAGCAAATTCAACAGAGCAGCCCTGAATCAAGATTGGATAAGTATAATTATCAATGCATGAAAAACTCTTTTTTAACATTGATTTATATAGAAAGATTGAATCTTGGGCCAGGTTTCTTTGCACGAAAGCCCTCAACGTGGAGTTCCAAATGAAACCATTTGTATTCTCAACGTAATGAGAAGATATTATGGGAATAACTAACTTGATTGAGATCATACGTCCAAAATCATTGAATTGCTTGAATTTTCGGCATCTAATCAAAAGGGTATCTAAAATTAAGAAATTAATTGTTGTTCTTGATATGGGATTTGTGTTGAAAGATGACTTTATGGCTGAAATGCAATTCGTATTGCTAAATCAACAATCAATAAATTATGAGGGGCTAAAAATCGTACCTTCTTGAAGAAACCTTCGCAATTTGAGTGCTCCACGATCGAGAGGGTGGCCGGATGTGAAAGTAACTCGGGAGAAACCGAGACTGCGCTCGCGATTTCGGATGGAAATTGGAGCTGTTTCCGATGGACGGCGGGCAGGCGATGGTCAGAGGATATAGAGGGAGATGAGGGGGTGCCGGTGGTGCGGTGGCTTAGGTGGCGGGCGGTGGAAGTCATTGATGGAAGATCGGTAGGAGGAAGAGAAGAGGAAGAAGAATTTTGGGAAAATTGAAAACGAGTCGTTTCCCGTGTTTTCAATTTAGTGGCCTTTTTGCAAGAAAACGTTCAAAATGGCTAAAAAGTCGTTTTGAGTTTTCAATACAATTTTTTTTGTGTTTTCAAAAACTCGTTTTCGAAAATGGGAAAGAGAACGAGTTTTCACTGTTTTGAAAAATCGAAAACAAAAAACGGCCCGAAAACACCAAAGAGAATGGCACCTAATAATTTGCAGTTCTAGAATCTCTAATATGGTTGAGTTAAAAAGATAAGTTACTATGCAAATTGATGAAGATCGTCTTTCCGAACCAACCCAAAAAATTAAAAATATTAAATAAGACAAAGAAACACATTCTTAATTACCAACCAAGTAATTTATAGTATTAATGGATGAATAACAACTCACGGAGAACCATTGGATTTGAACTTTGCTTTATATACACCATGCTTACACTCCCCTCACATAGAGGGGGGCCTACAAATTTTTTATTCATGGTGGCCCCCTACATGTGAGGGGGCTGTAGCATGGTGTACAATAATCATTATTTTTGGAATTTACACAACAAAATTTCAACTTACCACTTTCTTCATCATCATTTAAGATTGTTTTCTCGAGCAGACAATCGCCCATTTTCCCAAGTGGTTAAGAGAATTCTGATAATATTGGAATTTAATTAGAAAACTTCTTATTAGTTTTGACCTAAATAACACAAATTAAAATATTTCCAAAGTAAAAGAAACTCCCAAAACGAATTTCAAATGCATCCAAAAAGTTTTTCCAGATGCCAAAATGCTTAAAGCGATATTTAGCCATCCATCAATAGTACCAGTTAATAATATAACCGGCAATGCAAACTTCTTTCGACAATGAAAACCAAACCTCTGAAGCACATATAAGAAAAACTTGGTCTACTTCAGTGTACAAGTTGAAAATGTCATGTAAGACCTATTAATTTGGTCCAAGTAATATTATTTAATAATGGTTAATTATTGATAAAATTCTATTTGTCCATTGAGAAGTAGTAGTTTAATAATTGTTAACTTTGATGGAAAGTCAATAGATGGAAGGTGAATAGTTTTCTTTTATGGACATGAAATTGTCTCTCTTTGTCTATAAATGTAAATGAAGTCCATCAAATAAATTATTCAATTACAGAAAGGAAAAGAGAGGGAACAGTTTCTAGATTTCACCAATTTCTATTTTACATGTTTAAATCTTTCAACTATTACTATGGATCAATGTATGTTTCTTGATCTATTAATCTATATGTGAAAATCATGAATTCTAAAAATTTTGGTATTATGGTTATATAATTGCTTACATGTCCAAGCAGAAACTATAATCCTTTTACCTTTATTGCACCAAACATGACCCATAAACAAGAGTTTTAGGGCTTGATTGGGCCTTTTTTTTCACCGGGTTTGGGTGGTAACGTTTACGAGGGATTGAAAAAATTGGTGCTTGTTAGGTGTTATGGGCACCGATTTGGTGTAATATAATTTTGAACGATTCTTTCAACCCACCATATCGACAAGGTTTTAGTCGTTTCTCTTGTTTTCTTATAATTTTGCCCTTTATAAAATAATTATTTACTGTCAACCTATTTTGTTCAAAACTAAATTGTAAATTAAAATATATTAACTAAAAAAATTTATAATTTAAAAAATTATATTATAATTAAAAAATTACTTATAAGTAAAATATTATTTGTAAGATAAGAAAAATTACATTATAATTAAAAATTACTTATTAGTAAATAATCACTTTTATGTAAAAAAAATTATTAAAAATAAAAATACTACTAACAAGAAAAAAATACTTATAAAATGTAAGAAGTTACTTTTAAGTAAATAAAATTCATTTATAGTTAGTTAGAAGTAAAAAATAACTTGTAATTGTAAAAGTTACTTATAAGTAAAAAATATATACTTGAAATTTTAAGTAAATATTTAAATTTATTTAATTTTTTAAATTAAACATTAACTTATGTGTAAAAAAATATTTATAAGTAAAATATCACTTATGAGTAAAAAAATGTCATATAAAAATTTTTTTTAGTAAGGGACATATACGCAATTTTATTCTTTTAAAAAACTTTCAAAACTCGTGGATAATATAAACTCAAAAGCATGAATTAGACCATTTTAAAAATCGCTACTAAAACTACTCAAAATTAACCCGCTCATAAACATTTAGAATTGGTACGGTGAAACTTCCAAGCAGTCCCCTAGGCTGATCGCTGGAGCTATTGGATGTGAAGTCCTACTCTAACACACTTCTTCGTGTCAATGTTTGTGTATAAATTGTAGAATAAAAATGTCGGATTTGAAAAAAAAATTACAAAATAAAATCTGTACACCAAAAAAGTCAGATTTGAAATAATTGCAAATTTTATTCTGCAAAAAGTCATCAGTATGCTATCCCAGAAATAAAAATTTTGCTCTATAATCATCAGTATATCTCTGTACAACAAATAACAACCCGTTTGGCCTCCTTTCTTTCAGTTTTTAATGTTTGGAATAGTGTTTTTTGAAGAACGTGTAGTTGAAAAAGAATGAATATTTTTCGATTTACACGTGATAGTATTTTATGAAAAATTGTGTGATTGAAAATAAGATAGAAAAGAAAAAATGAAAATGAGAAAGGGGGGCCAATCAGGACTAAAATACCAAGTCAAAATAAGTTGTGAAATAAATTTGTCTACCAAATAAAATACGCAGAATAAATTGCATTAAAACATGCCTTGTTTTCCGTTTCTGCTGCAGCCGAAAATAGCCTATCATAGAAGTCTCTCAAGTCGACCAACATGTACAGATTCAACTTGTTTACCAAACAAAAAAAGTAGAATCTACAAGTCACAAGAAGTACTCTTCTTTTACGAGATGAATTTATGAGCAAGTTTATTTTGAATGACATTCAATGAGAAGAAATGAACAACTCTGCATGAACTCACACAATAAATGAACAAATCTTTACCAAAATACCTCAAAAAACTGCAACAATAAAGCCGACCTAAAGAACCCTTGCTTTCTAGCACAAAACTCCCTTCCTCTCGAAACTCTCGTTCTCTTATGATTCTTGTGCACAAATGAAGATTCTTCCTTTTGCAGAATCGAACGAACGATGAATAATTTGTGGGAGAAGATCTCGTTGAAGGTTAGGCAAACGGCTTCTTCCTGAGATATCGAAAAAGTAGCAGCGATAGGGTTAAACGATTTCTTCCGCTTACAAGTGACGCAGATGAAAATAAGGGCTGTTGGGTTTTGATACCCAATAAATCCGGACGATGACATAAAACCGATGTTTGATAATTATTATATCGACACATAAGGTTGATGACCCGACCCTAAAACTATATTGGGTCATTGGAAGCAGTCTAGTTAATTAGAGTTGCTCATGGCCCTATTTCCTCACTTTATAGATGGCTCGTTTGGCCCACTCTTTGCCTCCTTGTTGGGCCGGCCCATCACTATGCCCTAAGTGATCCATATATATCTCTTTCTCTTGTCTTGGTCATTTGAGAAGTGTGTCTTGCCTTTGCAATTGAGAGAACACGGCTTCCTTTCACCTTACTTTGTGCTTCCGGTTTGTGAAGAGAGTCTTGTTATCTTCTCTTTGCCTTTAGCCTATGTGGCTTCGCCTTTGTGGTTGCAAACACCTTCTCCTTCGTTGTTCTAAGTGGGCATATTGGTAGCAACCAAAGTGAGTGAGAGTTTGAAGGTTAGAGGTCACTTGTTTGGGTGTCAGTTGGAAGGTAGACTGAGCCTGGAAATTGGTCGATTGAAGCCTCTAATTCCAACATATGGTATCAGAGCATTAGGTGGGGATTTTTTCGGCCAAAACCTGTCCAGAAATCGAGCAGAAACTGTCAGGAAGAGAAGCGAAAAACTGTCCAGTTTTTTGAGTGAAAACCGAACCTGCAATTGGATTTTTCGGCCAAACCAGTGACCAGTTGAAGAATCCAGGACCACTGGCGTGACGAGCAGACCGAGGAGCTTCTGGGTCAATAGAGCGTGAAGCCTACGCGCAGAGAGGACGGCGGCCCGTGAAGCTCACGCGCAGAACACTTGGGAGGCGCGTACAGGCGCGTGGATGAGAATCTGGCGAAACTTCCTTTAGGCAGTTTGTTAAGTTTGATCTCCTAATCGTATTGATATTTTTGTTTTCGTGTTTTAGGTTACGCAGGAAAAGTTGGACTATTTTGCCCCTGCGTATTCGGGATTCAATTTTGCATTCCGTTGGTTGCTGTAGTTGCTGAATACTTTAGGGTGAATAGTGGTGGCCCTAAAATGCTAAAATTATATTTCTCAAAATTTACGGACTCAGATAAGTCCGCTCTGGTAAATTGGTTTATCCCATTTAATTTCAGTATTAGCGTGTCATCGTGTGGGGTGACATTAGGATTGGGGTTACCGTGAAGGGGTAACCATTGATTGTGCTAGAAATTTAGGAATTAATTGCTTTATTTGAAGTGTTGAATTTTAACTGCAAGTTAGTAATTATTTTTGTGCTATAACTGTTGTTTAGTCACTGTGTGAGACTACATTGCGTGGAATTGCATTGATTATCCTGTTAGAACACATTAGACTTGACTCGTTCGAACGTTCACCTGATCTGAGATTTTGAGTCTCACAAAACCCTGAGAATCTAGAACGGTGTATATTGCTACCTAGGATTACTTTGTGTGATCTATTTGTGCAATTTTGGTTGTTCTGTTTTTCAAAATGTCGTCACATTTCGAAATTGGAATTTTCAACGGGAAATGAGATTTTTCAATTTGGCAACAAAAGATGAAGGATATTTTGGTCCAATAAAAAGTTTCAAAAGCCATTGATGGTAAATTTTCGAAAATTTTTAAAGAAGCACAAAATGAAGAATATGATGAACTTGCATACACTTCTATCATATTACACCTGTCTGACACTGTTTTGAGAAAAGTTGGAAAACTTGATTATACCAAATAACTTTGGAAAAAGTTGGAGAATTTATATTTGCTTAAATCTACTCCAAATAAGTTGTACTTGTTTGAAAGATTCTTTAACTTTAAAATGGATCCTTCAAAGGATCTAGATGAAAATTTGGATATTTTTAACAAGTTGGTGCAAGACATCGTTAACTGTGATGAGAAAATGTTTGAAACCTATAAGGTCATTAATTTGCTTAATTCTATGCCTGAGTCATATAGAGAGGTTAAGAATGCGATTAAGTATGGTAGGGACACTTTAACCCCCGAAATTGTCATTGATTCCCTTAGGAGTAAGGAAATGGAGATTAAGACTGAAAAAGAAGATAAGAGAAATGGTGAGTTGCATATGATGAGGAGTAGAATGAAGTTTAAGCAGATAAGTTTGGGTAGAGCTCAAGATAGTGGTGATTCGAGTAGTGACTCGAGTAATGATGGTGGTAAGGAGAAAAGCAAGAGTTGGGACAAGTCGGTGGTAGACAGTGTTACAGCTGTGGTAAATCTGGACACTTCATTAGAGATTGTCCCAAGAAGAAGGGTAAGTTGAGAGGCGAGACAAATTTGGTTTTAGGGTCGAATGATGACCCTAATGAACCCTATTGAGTGTTACCCTAGTTACTGCATTTGCATCCGCGTGTAATCCTTTCTACATGTGTGTGATCGTTCGTTTCCACTGCATGGCTATATGTTGCATTTCAATGTGTTTGATATGCTCATTAGCATGAATTGGAGTGATCTTATTACTTGGTGTAATGTGTTTGCATGCATAGTGGGTTGATATCTATGGCATACTCTGTTTTGCTCTGTGAGAGGGTGTGGTAGTGAGAAGGTAGGGGGGCAACCATTTTCTCCTTCATCTTTGTGAGCCTGTGTGGTTTGTAAGATTATGTGAGGTAGCCTGTGAGGGTTATCTTCGTTCTCTGTGTGAGTCTCTTTTGTGAGTGTTGTGAAATAACCGACTATTTTTTCTATTCTCTTTGTGGGATTAATTCTTTATGAATTTGTAAGAGCATTGGTCTTGGAGTAACATTGTGGTGCGTGGGTCAATTTAAATTGAGCCCTAACCTTTGTGGTCGCCGAAAGGTGCTGTTTTTGTCATAGTGGATTTGAGATGCATTAGCAGTGTGTGTGTGTGTGTGTGAGAGAGAGTATGTCTTTTGGTAAGGTGGAGTATAGATGCCTAGGGGTACATTGTGGTTTGAACCATGGGATGTGGAGTGTGACATTTGGATTACGGTAGAGATGTGATCAAATGTTTGGAATCCTTTATCTGTGAAGAGACCCTGATCAGGTGGAGTGCGAGTGAGGTACTTCCATCACTTCTATTAGGTGGAGACCCATTATCCACGTTGGTTGGAAGAAGTGATGTGGTGATAAAGGATTATCCCGATAACTTAGGATCTATAGAAGCTTACCAGTTTGACATGAGTTGAGTGATTAGTCTAGTGAGCTCTGTGGGCGATAAGGTGAGATATGTGTTCTCGAGGTGTGAGCAACGCGGAATGGGATAGGATAAGTGTGGTGAAATCTTCGTGAGGTCATTTATGCATTTGTTGCATATGTGTTGGCCTGTTGATTGACTTGGTGTTAATATGTTGTTCTGTGTGAGCATGTTTGAAAAGATCTATGTGTTGTCCTATAAAATGATATATCCATCGCATGTTTATTTGCTCTTGATTGATTGCTGTGATTGTCTGCTTCTACTTGGGTGTTCTTGATCTTAGCTCTAGTGAGTATATGGAGCATGTATGGTATGTGTTTCAGGTTCGAAACACGAGGTAAGGTCTGTGATACCAATTTTATTGGTTGCCTTGATTGTGCAAATATGAACTGTGTTTTTTGATTGTTTGCAGATTTATCGGGAATCAAGGTGGAGATTTGTTGGGTTTTGATACCTAATAAATCCGGGCGATGATGTAAAACCGATGTTGGATAATTATTATATCGACACCTAAGGTTGATGACCCGACCCTAAAACTATATTGGGCCATTGGAAACAGTCTAGTTAATTAGAGTTGCTCATGGCCTTATTTCCTCACTTTATGGATGGCTCGTTTGGCCCACTCTTTGCCTCCTTGTTGGGCCGGCCCATCACTATGCCCTAAGTGATCCATATATATATATATATCTCTTTCTCTTGTCTTGGTCATTTGAGAAGTGTGTCTTGCCTTTGCAATTGAGAGAACGCGGCTTCCTTTCACCTTACTTTGTGCTTCCGGTTTGTGAAGATAGTCTTGTTATCTTCTCCTTGCCTTTAGCTTTTGTGGCTGCAAACACCTTCTCATTCGTTGTTCTAAGTGGGCATATTGGTAGCAACCAAAGTGAGGGAGAGTTTGAAGGTTAGAGGTCACTTGTTTGGGTGTCGGTTGGAAGGTAGACTGAGCCCTAAAATTGGTCGATTGAAGCCTCTAATTCCAACAAGGGCAAATAAAATGAAGAAATGTGTATTCAATTGAGACTTTTAATGAATTTTTGAAATTTAAAAAGTTCATATGTATTTGTGTATTCACGGTCTAAATTTAAAAAATGTAGACTTTTGGAGATTCTCTAAAAATATTAGTGTATTCACGATGTATTCAATTAAAACTTTTTAAAAGTTTATATAAGTCTATGGGTATTCAAATTTTAATGATTTTTAAAGACTTTTACAAAAGTCTCCATGATACTAATTTTTAAGCAGAAAGTACAAAAATAAAATCTAAAAATTTGTCTCTCATTGATCACAAGATTTTAGGAGATTTTCAAAAAAAAAAAAAAAAAATTAATTAATTAATGTGTATTTTTTTTCAATATTTCTTTTTCTTTTTTTCCTTCTACAAATATTAGAGTTATGATTAAAAAAAATATTTATTGATTTAGTTTATATTTTTTTCTTTCTTTCTCTTATTGTTTATTTCTATTTTCTATGAAAATAAATTAAATTGTATTCTTTGAACTTTTTTTTTCATTCATTTTTCGTGAAAAAATATCTATTTTTAATTAAATTATAAAATTTTATATACACTAATTTATAATTAAATTTAAATATTTTTTTATTTAATCTTTGAAGGTATATTATTTTAATAATACTGAATATTAAATTTATTTTTTATGTATATTATTATTTATTTATTTAATGTCATAAATTTTTATTATTTTTAAAATATTTTTTATTATATGGGGTGGGGAAGGGGGTGGAGGGGAGAAAGGGAATTGTGGAAATCACCACCTCCTATGTGATAATTTCACACTATTGCACTAGATCTACATGAATGAATTATATTTCAAATATAAGTTTTTGAAAATCTTTTGAATTCTATAAAAGTTTTAAAGTCAAATTTTATAAAAGTCTACAAAACATTTCCAAAAAGTCCACTAATTAAAAAAAGTTCATCAAAGTTTTTAAAAGTTTTAATTGAATACACCCTTCGAAAGCAAACTAAAGCAATACACGACTCCGTTTTGACCAAAAAAAAAAAAAAACGAATTAATGATTGCCGACATCTAGAATCCAACACGTGTCCAGGCTTCTTTTAACCTCTTTTATATTGTAGTGATGATAAATGATGTTAAAATTTCCACATAAATGTAAGTAAGAAAATATTTTTGTTTTACAATTTATTTTAACTCATGATTGCAAGAATATCTCAATAGATAACCACCGTGTGAATGTTTATTTCATTTTTATTCATTTTGCTCTTAAAACTATTCTAAATCACATTTTTGAAATTATTACTAGTCCTAAAAATATTGAAATTTGCAATCAACCTATTAAACTTTTGAGATATTACGTTTTGATCTATAGTTTTGAAAAATTGTATTTTAACATACTAATTTCATAAAATAAATGTGTTTTGAATCTAAAAAGTTGTGGATATTATGATCTTGAGCTTGGCCTCAATAAAATCAGATTTTGGTCTCTTTAAAGTTGGAAGAATTATGGATTATCCATTGAAAGTAGGAAATTAAGGAAACTACATATTTTTATGGCATGTAAATTCTCTACCCTTCATTTTCGGTGCACATAATCTCTTTTTCCTTATTAGGAACAATTTCATCAATATACATTCATTTATGTTCAAAATAAGCTAAAAATCGAAGGAAAAAAGAAAGCCAAAGCCTCCCCCAAAACCACGATCACCAAGGGTCACCTTGCTAATTTGTATTTCCAAGGTGATCCACGTTTGGTAATTGACCTTAAAATCTCTAACTACTGGTTCGTGTACCCACTAGCGCCTCTATTGGTTGGCGTCTCCCATGTTTCCCTAGCTAATAACGTGTCGTTGGTCTTGATTATTTGATTTGTTGACTTAGCCTTGCTTATTCTCTGCAACTATAGTTTGACCTAACAATACCTAGACCAAATAGATAATTAACTAATATTGTAACGTTACTCTTTTCTTTAATTCCATTAAGTTTAAGAATGAACCATATTCTTTTAAGCAATAAGTACCCTGCCTAAGAATATGCATGAGGATAAATCATATATATGTCATTGTTTTAGGGATATCAAATAGGCCCGTTGATTCTGGCCGGGCCATGTGAAAAGTCGAGCTAGTTTGGCTCGTGGCTTGGTGGACTAGAGCCAAGATTTGGGCAAAGTCCCATTTTTTGAGCGATGGCCCGAGCAGACCCTTGCGGCAGGCCATATTGGCCCGTGTCACAAAGTCCCTGTGCTGCTTGTAGCAAGTAACTACTTGTTGCAATTGCCTGCTTCAAGTAGCTAAGTAGCTTCACGAGGAAAAAAAATAGAGCCAACTCAACTCGGTAAGGTTCGAGCCAAGCCATGGATTTTGGTCAAGCTTTGGCTCGCGAGCTGACTCGGCATTGCTCGTTTACCCCCTAGGTTATTTGAACCCCTTTTGTTGTAAAAATAGATTTTATGATATATTTTTTTTGTAGAGTGGTGTGATTAAAAATAGGGAAAAAAAAATTTATATTTATATGTGATATTAGTTTATAAAACTTTTGATTAAAAATGAACTTTCAAAAAATGAGATCAACGTGAGTAAAAGAATTATAAACTATTTAATTCTATCTATAAATTTTGTATATTTGTCTACTTCAAATTACATGCATTTTACACAGCCCCTTTCACAATTATCGAGTGAAGTTCGAGCTAGGGATGACAACATGTTGGTGACTCGAGAATTTTACAATATGTTTTTTCAAAAATTCTGGGTAGTAATCAAGTTGCCTACACACTTCTTCGTGTTCTCACAATTATCGAGTGAAATATGATTATATTTTTTAAAATAAGCTAGGATAATGTTACTATTAATGACTAAATCCAAATTAAAGAAATTTATAGGAAAAAATAAAATAAAATTACATTATTAAATAAACAATTATGCTATTTGTACAATAATGATTGACAATATTGGTGTTGTCAAAATTTAGACCGTTGATTTGAAAAATAGTTTTTGAAATAGATGAATGTAATGTTAACAAGAGTAAGTTGTCAACTTATATTATCAAACTAGATTGTGGGAAATTTGCTTAAAAAGCCTAGACCTACACTCAATAATGTTTGAAAAATATCCTTTACTCTTTTTAATTTTATGTTAAAATCTTAGATGCCCTTCATTTGAAAGTCTAAAATGTCCAATTTAAAATCAAAATTTACCAAATTCTCCAAACATAAATCCTTAATTTCATTCACTTTTCATTCCCTATTTAAAACCAACAACAAAACAGCATGCCACCTTTTTAAATGACTGAATGACATTTTAATTAATTTCGTGTTTGTATCATTTTATGTTCATTCGTATCTACATGAGAATTAAATAAAACAAGTTTTAACTATATTTACATTTAGATTGAGAGTTCGTGACCCAAAACGGCATGTTTTTGTTATGAACGGTTCAATAACGTTTTAACTAATTTCATTTTTGTTTCATTTATTCTCTTATATTCATATGAAAATTAACATAGACAAGTTTTCACTATATATAGAATGAATTTGAGACACCATAACTCAAAATGGCATGCTGCCATTTTAAATGATTGGGTATCGTTTCAACTAATTTTTATATGCGTTCCATTTTATTTTAAGTTGCGCAAGTATTCTGAAATGCTTCGTAATATAATCGACTAGTTTTGGAATGAAATCAAGACATAGAGACCCAAAATGACATGTTATCGTTTTAAATGCTAGGTGTTGTTTCAACTATTTTTGTATTCTTTTCACTTTATGTTAACTCGTATGCATATGTAAATGAACGAAGGCATATATGTAAACTATACTATGGTTCACTATGAACGAATATAAGTAACTCAATTTCCATTATAAAATAAGATACTTAACAAATTAGCTGGTTTAACTTGTATAAATCTTCTAAAATGTTCTAAGATATGATAGACTAGTTTTGGAATGAAATTGAGACTTCGAGACCTAAATGGAATCTAGTCGTTTTATACATATGGATGTCGTTTCAAGGTAGGATTTATGATTTAAAGTATACAAAACACAACACGTATAATCGTTCAATGTTTACAACTTAGGAATTTGAGTACGACTCTACAAATTTTATGTTCGTTTCGCTTTTTCTTACTCATTTATCATTTCAAGTATTCTATGGTGCTCTAAACTAGTTTCAGAGTGAAATCGAGACTCATGAACAAGAAGACACGTGGTCATCTTAAACATAAGGCTGCTGTTTCTACTAATTTTGTGTTCATTTTGCTTTTTCTTACTCATTCAACATGCACAAGTCATCTATGTTGTTCTGAACTAGTTTCGAAATAAAAACGAGCCTCGTGATAAAAAGGGCATGTGATCGTTTTAAACATATCTAATTGTCTGAAATTAAACCCAACATACAATACAAAAACAAATGTGAGGCCCCGAACACCAAATAAAATTTTAGACACTTAAAATAAATTCAAATTCAAATAATTCGTAATTATTGCACCCAAAAACTATTAGAAAACAAGAAGCAAAAAGAATGAAATACAAAGCATATATTAATATATTTTTAGAAACAAAGACTTTTTACCTAGAGTTAGTTGGAACATTTTGCAACGCAGCGGATAGCAATGGGGGTTAGTGAAGGTGTTGATGATGGTGGTGAAAGAGAAGAAGTCGATAAGGGAAACGATATATTGCAAGAAGCCTTGTGGTAGGATGAAGGAGATAATGAATTTTTTTGACATGAACGAGATGTTGCTTTTAAATTGGGGAAGGATTATTAGTTTGATTTGCCTCATTTTGTTTTTATTTGCTTTAAAGGTATTTTGGACAGCGAATATTTATTAGATTAAAAAATATATTTTAATTATTATATTATGGTCAAAGCCTACTTTTCTAAACAAGTTTACCAAAAAGGTTATTTGACCCAATTTCCACTTGGGGATGGCAACGGCTCCCGCCCCGTTAAGAAATTTTCGGCCCGTCCCCATCCTGTTACTCGTTTAAAGTGGGGCGGGGCCTTTACCTCGTTTACTACCTGTTTCAAAATTTTTTTTTAGTTTTTAATAATTTATTTTTATTGCTTATATTCATTAGATTTAGATAAATAATTTTAGTTGCTATTTTCTATTAGAACTAATCAAAATTTGTGAAATTTTTCATTTAAAGTATTGAATTCTAAAAAAAACTTAAAAAAAAATAAAAATTTAATGGGACGAGGCAGGGCACTCGTTATCCGTCCCCGGCCCGAATACCCATTTAAGCGGGTTATCCCATCATGTTTTGGAGCGAAGTTCCATAGTTATCGAGTTTGTCGAATTTTTTAGCAATCCCCATTTCTACTTGTTATGTGTACATGCAGCATGATTCGTTGAATAAAACATGAAAATTGTCACAACTCACAATGGAGACTCACACCTTCCTGTTTACTTCCCCCCTGCTTCTCTTTCGTCTTTCATTAGTTGAATTCTTCTCATTCTTCTCTTTAGCTATCGACAAATTTGTTCTCTCTTCTTTCTGCAAAGTGATTTCTTGAATGAGAAAAAAAATTAAAATTCTTGGATTCTTTTTAGTACTCTGCTTCACGTGAGTTTGTTTCAATTTTTTTAATTCTTTCTGGAACAGTTTTGCCTTTTGCTTGACTGGTGGGGTTGTACAATTCTTTTCTTTGAAGTTGATCTTGTGACTTTTCAGTTTCCACAGAACACGCGCACACAACCCTTTTTCTCTCGGATTCCCGATTTCTTGTTCAAGTTCTGATTCTTTTATTGTTTAGCATTCTTGCCCCCACATGCAATTTCTTGAATTTGTCTGATCTGGATTGGATCGCAGGTATCACTATTTGTTCCTTTCCTTTGGAGAGAAGAAAGAGAGTGGTTGCTTCTGGGGTTCAATAGCTGAGACGCCTTTGAAGCACCCATGAAGATGGTGAGGATTTCTTGACACTTTTGGGATCTTTTTCACTTGGGTTATGTTTTGTTTGTCTTAAGTTGTAATGTTTTGATTTTTATATAATTTGGCATCAGTTTGGTTTATTCTAAACGGGGTGTGATTTTGATTTCTTATTTATGTAATGTAACTCTTAACTGTCTGACATGGAATAGGTTGGATTTGTATTTCCTATGCTGTTGAATTTGGAGATATCTTGATTGGGTTTTACTGATTTTGTGTAACTTGGATAGCAGTGTGAGTTAACCTTGTAAATACTCCCGAGGCATGTCGAGTGTGGATGTATCCAAGTATGCCCATAGTCCTGTCCATGCTGCCATTATTTTGAAAGACTATGCTGGTCTAAGGAGGATCATAGAAGGCCTTCCACAGCTTTGTGTCCCGGCAGAGATCCATACAGAGTCAGATTCAATTGCTGAAGAAGCTAAAGCTGATGCCATTTCTGCTGTTATTGATCGTCGTGATGTCCCTAACCGGGACACGCCACTTCACTTGGCTGTCAAATTTACTGATGAGGTTGCAATGGAGATGCTTATGCTTGCTGGTGCAGATTGGAGCTTGCAGAATGAACAAGGTTGGAGTGCATTGCAGGAAGCTATATGTAATAGGGAAGAAAGGATTGCGAAGATTATTGTTAGGCATTACCAGCCTGTGGCTTGGGCAAAATGGTGCAGGAGGTTGCCTCGGTTGATTGGAACAATGAGACGGATGAGGGATTTTTACATGGAGATAACGTTTCATTTTGAGAGCTCAATCATTCCTTTTATTTCAAGGATTGCCCCTTCTGATACTTACAAAATCTGGAAGAGAGGTGCTAATTTCAGGGCAGACATGACTTTGGCTGGATTTGACGGTTTCAGAATTCAGCGTTCAGATCAGAGTATTCTCTTCCTTGGTGATGGTTCAGAGGATGGAAAAGTTCCTCCCGGGTCACTTTGCGTGGTCTCACACAAGGATAAGGAAGTTATGAATGCTTTCGATGGCTCTGGGGATCCTGCTACTGATGCTGAAGTGCAGCAAGAAGTGACTTCAATGTCTCAAACTAATATATTCAGGCCTGGCATTGATGTGACTAAAGCAGTTCTTTTGCCTCAAACGACATGGAGGCGACAGGACAAAACTGAAATGGTGGGTCCTTGGAAAGCTAAGGTGTATGATATGCACAATGTGGTTGTAAGTATTAAATCGAGAAGGGTCCCTGGGGCCTTGACAGATGATGAACTCTTTAATTCTGGCAATGAAAATGAAACAGAGAAGGAGGAGGTGAATGATATTTTGACAGATGAAGAAAAATGGCAGCTTGAGGTTGCATTGAAGTTGGACTCATCAGATTTAAACAATGAGCATGGCAATGGTATTACTGCACACCGCCGTAGTTGTTATGAGCAAAGGGATATTCCCATTGAGGACATAAATGGTTGTACTGATGGAGAAATAGAGGAAAAGAAAGGATGGTTTAATGGCTGGAGGAGACGAGAAAATAAACTAGAAGAGCAGAAAAAGGTTGGTCCACCAAGAAGTTCTCTGTGCGTAGAAGATAAGGTTAGCAATCTTTTGGAGGATTCTCCTTCTACAAGTCAAAGTAAACATGGTAGGCACTCTGTGGAGGAGACTATGAAGCGGGAAGAGAATCGAAGAGGACACGACTCCAAAGCTTCTTCATCAACAAATTCCAAAGTTGCAACTCACCGCAAGGATGGAAGCCCTGAGAATGAGTATAAGAAAGGTTTGAGACCCATTCTCTGGCTTTCTCCAGATTTCCCATTACGAACTGAAGAACTTCTACCATTGCTTGACATTTTAGCAAATAAAGTTAAAGCCATACGGCGACTAAGGGAATTACTCACTACAAAACTTCCCATAGGGACCTTCCCCGTCAAGGTATGCGCCTTATGTTTTTACTTGTTCTCAATTGATATGTGCTGCATTAATAATTCTCATTTTGTTTTTATTGAATTAATGGTCTTTGCAAATAAAGCCCCTTTCTTAATTAACAATATTTATTATGTATATGTGATTATATTTTGTCGACAAGGATTACATAATTCTCCTTTAATGGGAGTGGGTAACACAGTATACCAAAGTAGAATTATGCATTAGTGCTTTTCTTAAAGACACCATAAGTAGGTAAAAACATGATATTGCAATTGCGTGGATGAAGTTTTCTGCAAAATGTGTAGATAGGAGGTCTTTAACATTTGAACATTCTTCCATCAGAATTACTAAATAAATTGGACAAGTGTGCATTGTCTTTTTAATTGCAGGGTATGACATGAATAATATTGGTAAATATGGAGATTGTGAATCTAGTAACTGGGCTTAATCTGTAAAGTTTTCTGCTATAACTTTTTGGCACCATAAGATTGTGCATGCATATGGCTTTTGCAATGGAAGTATTTTAGCATCATTGACTAATTGAAGATAAAGGGAAAAAAAAAATGGGTGCTATGGAAGAAGCTTTGTGGACACTTCTTTCTGTTCGTGAATTAACGGAAGCTCTACGAAACAATGCTTAGTTAATATAATGAAATGTTTGTCAGTGTTGAGGAAGATAAGATGAAAGAAGTTAAAATCATCTTTCCTTCTTCCTTGTTTAGATGAGAACTGAAAATAAAGTTATTGGAAACTGCTTTCTTCTTGGTGCCACAAATCTTTATGTGTATATGGAAACCATTCTCTCTTAATTCGATGATTGAATAATTCTTTACTCGTTAATTTTTATTACTAATCTAGAAATACGATGTTAACTTTCTGTTCTGAAAACTAAAGACAACTCTGTCCATGTCCTCATTTTGCTAATGTATCTTTCTTCGTTTCAGGTTGCTATTCCTGTGATACCAACAGTCAAGGTTTTGGTTACTTTTACAAAGTTCGAAGAATTACAGCCATTGGACGAGTTTATAACTCCTCCTTCAAGTCCTACCAATGGAGGTGGAGAGAGCCCTGCAGTGATGGGCTCCTCAAGTTCATCTTGGTTCCAGTGGATAAAATCTTCTTATCAGCGTCCTAGTTCATCTACGAGTGGTACAGACAGCAGGGTTGAAACGCTTCAAGATCCATTCGCTATTCCTTCAGATTATACTTGGATTACTGCCGAAGAAATGAAAAAGAAAATGCAGGAAAAGAGCAAGTCGAAGAAAGCAAAGAATCAGAAGCCACATTTGTAATTTGTCAATCATAATATCTATGGTAAAGGAGCTCTCCTGGTGTCAAATTGGTATAGTTGTTTGGTTGATCAACTAATTTCATTAACTGAACAAACAAGAAAAACTCATAGTACTTGTTGTAAAGATCACTTGTACCATGTCGAACAGTATAAATAAAGAAAAATGAGATAATCTTGTCCATCCTAAAAATTGAAAGTTGGGATTCTTGTATATGTAAGAATGTTTTATAGATAATTTACAATTACTAATCACTGCTGGGGTATATTTGTACGGACGCCACTTGGCGCCATGGGCGCTGGACGTGTAGCATGATTGCATCCGTACATGGTGAATTCACTTTTGAATAGTTAGTGAATCCCAATGTACGTTGATTCAATAGTTTTTAATGAGGAAATTGCACTTGATGTAGTTTTATTTAGCCCATGGTTGAAAATTATTATTTGGGAAAAATAGAGTTTTGAATATTGATTTTTAGGAAAATGTATTGTTAAAAAGTAAGAAAAATTTTGGTTTTACGTCTAAAATATTTTGCCCCTGTTTGGTGGCCAATTTTTTTTTTTGAAAAAATATTGTTTAGAATAGTGAATTTTTGAAAAATGTGTGATTTAAAAGTAGGGAAAGTTTTGGATTTACGTGTAGAATATTTTATTATGTGAATGTCCGATTAAAAGTGAGTATGTAAAAATAAGAATTTGAAAATAATAGTTGTCAAAAAGGAGCTTAAATACTTCTGCTCATCAATTTAGATTTGGCTCGCTGGCTCGAGCGGCCCATGGTTTGGCCGGAAAAAGTTCGAGCCGGCCCGGCTTGCGGCTCGATAGAACCAAACAAAACTTAAAAATTATTGTCTGATTTAATTCAACATAAAAAACATCTCAACCGAACACCCACATGACTTTGAGTTAAAAATCCACAATGAAGGCATACATCCCATAATGGTAGAATTCAAGAGATTCAAGAATCGACAAAATAAGTATGGCAGCAAACACAAATAAGTGTTCTATTTTAAGAACACGGATAAAGTTTTGATCAATTTCTACTTGAAACCAAAGGTTATGGGAGTCGGGAGAGGCGTTGCTGATAAGTGTGGAAAAACACACTTATTCGACACTTTTCGAAATTAATTAGAATTGATATTGAGTATATTTCTGTGCATAATTGTGTACTTTTCATGTTTATAGGCGAAAACCCCGAAAAGAGGAAGAACGGCGCGAAAAAGAACGAAAAATGACCTAAAGTGAACAAAAATGTGAAGTTGGGGACTGAAATGCACAAGTCTGAAAGTTGAAGGACTTGAAGTGCTATTTATGAAGGGCCTAATTGAAATGAAAGAAAAAATCCAGGGACCAAAATGTACTAATTCAAAGTTGAGGGACCATTTTGCTACTTTCCAAAAGTTTGGGGGCTTGGATGCAATTTTCCCTAGATATTTTGGAAACTTAATCCCTAAGTAAACAAAATATCTCTTTCCTATATATTGACTAGCTTGGACCTTTTTTTGGTGGTAGAGAATTAGGATAGTTTTAGTTTTTTTTTTAATTTTTTAGTTTTGTTAAGTTTAAGTTTAGTTTTTTCTCTTTTTTCTTCTTTCCTCTCTTCTTCTTGTTTTCTTTTCTTTTGTGTTCTTGGCTCATATTTTGGAGGTGAAATCATAGAGTACAAGGAGATTACTACAAAGGACTTGGCAAAGAGTTGGGAGAAGATCAATTCCAAGCTTCAAAATGGTTTTATCTTTAAACTTTGATTTTTTTCAATTTATTTTGCCAAACTTGTAATGAATTTGTTAAATATCTCATTTGTTTTCATATCTATAAAATGACATAAGTACTTTGTGTTGGAATTTATGGATTGAACTTAACCTAATTTGTTTCATTGATTATCGATATATCTACATGTTTAGTGAAAAATACAGTTGTTATCAAAATCATAGTGTATTGATCATCATATTTAAAATGATTTCATTTAATTGACGACTAGATGGAATTGTTAGGTTTTACTTCATTTTTTGTGACGCTTAAATGTTGTAATTAGGTATTGATGTGATTGTTGAAAAATAGTTATATTAAATAGACCGAAATGATTGATGACTCGGATTTGCATTAGTGTATCTGTTGCGCGCTTAGGTGATATAGAGATATACACCTACTCTGAGTGACCCATTAAGCTATTTTCACAAAAACTCACGATGTTGGCTATGTTTGTATCGACATAGAGATATGCTTTACAGATACGTCGATTAGGGTTAATATGACCTCAAGAGGGGGTATTAACTAAAACAGGAAAATCGGGTCTAACTATCGCATTTTGGTAATATGCATCGGCACATTATTGATTCGAGATTAATGAAACAATAGGTTAAGCGACATCGTAAATTCCAACCACACTTTTCCCTCTGATATTGCCAAGACACCTTATTTTCTTATTTTGTAGTTTGTTAGTTTATTTACTGCATTTAAATCCATGTCTTTAAATGTGTGTGTTTATTTTTGTCGTTAGAATTAAAATCGATTAGAGTCAAGTAATCGAAAGTATACATTCCTCGTGGGATCGACAATCCGGACTCTTTAGGTCCACTTTATTACTTGAACGCGACCCGTGCGCTTGCGGTACGATTTTCAACGAACAGTTGCCATGGGACGGAATTCTAGAGAAGATACTTTATGGGAAAAATGAGCGGGAGATTGCTCAAAAAATTTCACTAAGGCCAACAAGAATGTTGAAGATAAATTGATGAACCGTGCTATAGGTACAGAAAGATTTGCCAGACAATTGCCAGATTTTTGCAATCAAAGGCCAGGATTTATACAAAAAGGCGGGAAAAAAAAAAATCAAAGGCTGAGAACATTTTCTGGTAAAATTCTGGTAAAATTCCCCGTACTCAGGGAATTTTCCTAAATTGATTGGTATCAAGAAAGTTGTTTTCACTTTTAAAATGATGACATTATATTCGATTATGTTGGGTGGCTGCAAAGATCCAACACCAAAAAGGTAAGAAACACATGCATTAAATTGTTATTTAGGAACTTCAAAACAAACAATGTGCGAATGTTAAATAATCTTCCATTTTTCCATAGGATCAACAAATAGATAGGAGAAAGGGCAATTTACTGATTCAAATTTCAATACAGTTTTATACATGATTGACACCAATCACCAAAAATGAAAACGTGAAGGGAGAAAAATATATTTTACATAAAAAAACACAATATGTAAAATTATCATTTGGGAAAATTGCAGCTGCAGTCCTTGACCTTTTCAAGTTTTACAAACTTTATCCAAACCTTCAATTTGTGCCAGCGAAGGTCCATAACTTTTCATAAATATGTAATAAAGGTACAAATGGATGGACACCATTCACTTGATGGTTTGTTGACCAAAAAGTCAAAATTTTATTAATTTTGACAAAATTAAAAAGGACAAAATGATAACTTTACATATTATCTCTAAAATAAGTTAAAAATTAAATTAGAAAAAAAAAGAAAAAGAAAATAAAAATTCCCATCTTCCACCCACCCCATTCCACCTCACCCCAAACGAGAAAACACCAACAACCAATTTGAAACCAGAAAAAACACCGACCACCGTCGGCCACTCAATCAGTCAAAATTTCATCCTATAGCCGGCAGCCTCATTCTACAAACACATCTCACACAATTAATTGGACAAACATCATATGGAGATCAAAATCAACTCTTTAAACCATGGGAGTCTCGCAGTCCAACAACAAAATTCGACAATTTCGGTAACACCCACGGTCATGCACCACTACCAGCCAATTTGCCTCACCCAGGTGGGTGCTCCAATTCATGGTGAGACATAATGCAAAACAGCTCCGATTGATATAGGTCTACCTTGGGAGCAAAATGTAGCTGTCCCGTCTCCTTCAATTAACGAATCTGGAGATCTTTTTCTACTAAATTGACAACCCACAATCCCTTAGCAACACCGAACGATGATGGCTATACCTTCAATTGATCCAATTTTGTCACAAATTGTTCCAATTTTGGCTTTAAATCCTATCCTATTCCACACGTAAATGAGGTTTCAATTCTGTTGGATTTAATTTGATTTCTGGTTTTGATATTTGGGTGGTGGCGAATGCCTTTGGGAGTCGGTGTCGTGGCGACAGGCCTTTGTGCCCACCGTTGTAGGTGGGAGTTGGAAAAGAAGGTGCCGGCCATCGACCTTTCTAATTTTCCTGAGGGTGGGGTGGGGTGGGGTGGGGTGGGGTGGGGTGATTTTCTTTTTTTTTTTTTGGGTTTTTTTATTTAAGTTTATGTAAAAAAAAATGTAAAATTACAATTTTGTCATTTTAAAATTAGTCAAAATTGTGGTCAATGTCAATATCTTGGTCAACTAACGGTTAAGTGGATGGTTTCTATACGCTAAAATTATATACGACAAGTGCACGGTTGGCGTTGAAGTAATAATAAAGTGAACTTTTTGAGTCCGGATTGTCGATCACTCGAGGAATGTTTACTTTTAATTACACAATTTTAATCAATTTTATTTTAACAATAAAAACAAACACACAATAAAATTTGATTTTGAAAATTAAGGAAAAGTAACTAAAAATTTACAAAATAAGAAAACATAAACACTTGGGAATTTTGGAGGAAAATGTGGTTGACATTCATGGTTTCATTTAACCGTCGCCTAATTAATTTCTCCACAACCCAATTAATAAATTATTTATTTATGATGTTAGACCCGATTTTTCAACTTGTAGTTAATTACTTCTCTCGAGTGAAATTAACCTTAATTGATTACTTTTATCTACTATATCTCTATGTCAATTAAAATCAAACAATCGCATTAAATTTTTGTGAAAATAATTCAATGGGTCACTTAGGGTTAGGTACCCTACACAAACCTAAAGTATTTACTATTTGATCTAAAATGTACAATCTTCTCTCGAACGATGCAAAAATCACTAAACTCAATCACTTAATAGCCAATAAATGAAAAACATTCAACACAATAATAAATACACATGAAAAATAAGCATTTTAACATTAAAAGGCAAATATTAAAATTAATTAAAGTTAGGTTAAATTTCAACTATAAATTTCAACACAAATAATTTAGCCCATTTTATATATGTGAACAAAGAAGAATATTCATACAATATATCACCAGACACCAATAAAAAAAATAATGAAGAAATAACAAGATTATAGATAAACCCTTGTTTGGTTAGATTTGTGAAGATAATTGCTAGCTCTTGGTTTCCCCAAAATTTCTCCAATTCCTTGATTGATTCTCTTTTGTGTGATCTATGATTTGTTCCAAAATACAAAGAAAATGAAAAGAAAAGAGAATGAAAAGGAAGAATGAAAAATGAAAAGAAATGGAACCCAGAAGTCACTGGACAGAAACCCGTTTAGGGGTTTTAATTTTTCAAACCCTTTTCCAAAAATTGCATCCCAAGCCCCTACATAATTTCATGATAGGTCCCTCAAATTTTATATTGTACAATTTGGTTCTCATATTTTGATTTTTCTTTCATTTACGCCCTCCATATCCAATGTCCTTCAACTTTCTAGAATTGTTCATTTGGTCCCAACATCCACGATTTTGCACAAATTTGGTCATTTTTTCCTCCTTTTTTCCTTGTTCTATTTCTTTAGGTAATTTTTACCTATAAAAGTAATAATTACATAATTGTGAGTAGAAATTCGCTTATTTTTTTATTTTTTGATAAACATATTTAGGTATTAAATAAGTGTGCAGAAATATACTTATCAGTTTCCAACCATTTGGATCTCTACTGCATATTTATGAATGGTTAGGGACATTCGCTAGCACAAATTGAAGGCTATGATAAAGTCTGCATAAATGAAAAAGGTAAGGGATCGCTGTTGCAATTTTCCCTTATAATTTTATATTTCTATGCTTAAGAACTTGAAACTTTAGGTTATGTAAATTTTTTTTTTTTTTATTTTGTTAGCAAAGAATGTCATTTAAGAAACTAATAATATGTCATTACAATAAAACTCTATAGGACTATGTTAATTATACTTGCTATCAAGGCTCTCTCGAATCTCTCAATTTGCTATCCTACTTGACCTTATATAGCTTCATCTTGTTAGAATTGATGTTGGAGATCTATTTAATCCAGCTGTCACCATTGTTCACCTAAATCTTTCTTGCAAGATATATACCATGAACATTTTAGCAAGTTGTATCTCCAACATTTTATATAGTGCTTTTAGAAGTTTTCTACACTTTCTCTACACGGAACATTCTAGACTAAAATCTCTTCCACTTTCTTTCCCAACATATGATACCATACTATTCGTTTTTTGTCATCCTAGCAAGGGTGGATGTGTTTTGGTTCACTAACCAAATCAAATCGAACTGAATTTCAATTCCATGAACAAAAATTTTAAATTATTAAGTTGACATTTATATCACCAAAAGTTGATACTCGCGTTAAAATGAATGCAATAAGCCTCATTCAATGTAATTGAGAAGTTCCATCTTCATAGAAACATATGTTTTGATTAATATAATTTATAAAATTAACAAATAAGCATAATTAATTAATAAAAGAATAGGTTAAAATCGATTTGGAATTTTCGTTTCTAGATACTAGAACCAGAACTGAACCAAAATCCACGTGTTATTGATTCTAGTATGTTCGGTTGGTTTCTATTGTTTTTCCCTCCCCTACATTAGTTGTCCCCTCAACAAGGTCCTAACATCTCAATATAGTTGTGATGTCAAAATTTCAGAGGTTGAACCTCAAAAAATTGTAGTGCGTTTGACACCTTAAAAATGTAGTAAGGTGTCAAATATTTATTGAGGGGACAACAGTGAGACAACAAATGTGAACTCTCAATCGATTGTCTTCCATGTAACTTTCTTCACCTAAATTTCTTCACAAAATTCAACAAGATTGTAGCAAAACCAATAACTTTTTCAAAGTTCTACCGAATGATTGGCCAACCGTGGTGGGTTAATAATAAATTTACAAGTAGTGGGGTCGATAGTCTTGGTGGTGGCGAAAACATGAAAGTGAAATGTGTATAACATAATTTTACAAAATATGACAACTTGTGTTATAAAATTTATTGCAAAATGTTAATTAATAAAAATATATTTTGAGTATAATAAAAAGCTTAAAAGTCATTATGAAATTAATAAAAGTTTAAATATATTTTTTAATTGTTCCCTAAAATAAATAGACATATAAAAACTTCTTTTATTGTCTGATGTAATTCGATATATCAAACTAGTCAAATATCTCAATCAAACCAAGAACTAATGCGAACTCACGTAACAATTGTAGTTACATAACTCACGACAAATTAGATCAAATTCAAGAAAGCCAAAAATCAAAATTTGAAATAAATTATTAAACCAAAGAATCAAGTCATTTCAACAATATCTTGACTCGGTGATCACAAAATTTATGAATCTTACTTGAATTGTTGAACGCTACAAGAATTTAATTTTTGATAAATTCGAAATTAATTTGATAAAAATGAGAAGAAAGCAATATGCCCCGCAATAATATCTCTCAAATTGTCTGTTTTACAATGATAATGAGCCCTTGTTTGAGCTACATTAAAATTTTCATTTACATTATTCTACTCATTTTTAACAGCACATTTTTCAATAAAATAATATTTTCCATCACATAAATAATTTTTCCTTTTTTTTCAACAACACATTCTCCATCAATCTACTATTTCAAAATACATTCTTTCAAAATAATGTGGCACAAACACACCCTGCGCTCTATTTATATGGAACCCATAAAACCTAATTAAAGACAAAATTAAGCATTAAAAAATATCAAAAAGATACCATACACGAGTTTTGACTAAAATAGAATTCTAGGTGAAATTTGAAAAATATGCATCCAGAAATGCATTATACGGCCGCATAGGCTTCCTTCATGCGGTTGCATAGACTAGTAAATGGCCTTCAGCTTGGTTTCGGCATGGAGACATGCGGCCGCATGCTTGGACATACTAACCGGTCGCATAGGTCTTCAATTCAACTCCACTATCTATTGCTTGAATCAAGTTGATTCATCTTGTTTCTTTTTCCAAGTCCAACATGAAACTTGTTCCTTTGCTTATTGTGATCAATGTTTCGTCCACTGTAACTTGGGCAAGCAATCCCATAGTTTCATTTACCTTCTTTGCCCGTGATCTCTTCATTGGTCCTTCCTCTACAATTAACGGATCCTTGCACTCACTAGCTCTCGTACCTTGGATCTTATTATTCCCTCCATTTTCAAATGGATCTTCGAATATCCACCCGCATCAAACAAAGAGAGATCAGAAACATTGAAAGCAGTAGAAATATTATACTCACCTGAAAGATCCAATTTATATGCATTGTCATTGATCTTTTCAAGCACTTGGAATGGTCCATTTCCTCTTGGTTGCAATTTTGACTTCTTTTAAGTCAGAAAGCATTCATTTCTTATATGCACCCAAACCCAATCTCCTGATTCAAATGTAATACGTTTTTTTTCCTTTATTTGCTTGAGAAACATAATACTCACTTTTCTTTTCAATTTGACACCGTACCTTCTCATAGAGGGATCTTACCAACTTGGCCTTCTTCTTTCCATCTAAACAACATCTCTCATTGTCACGCATTTTCTATAACGTGAATTTATGCCGCTAGTGTACGATGTCAAGTTTTGTAATATAGTATGAAAGTTAGGATGTCGAGCCCACAGGAATTGTAATTTAATTCCACTAAGTACTATAATTATGCAACTTCTATTTTATCTAGACAATTGATGAATGATTGGTTGATTGTTTTAAATTAAAGTAATGAAATTGGTTGAGACAAAATTGAGGAATATAAATTGTCAAAATGAAGAAGCCTAGGGAATGATTTCACCAACTTTCAATTATGATTCAATGATATCAAATTATCCAATTAATTTTCCAATATTTAAAAGCAAGAATCCAATTGTATTTCTCTCCCCTCTCTCGAGTGCCGGCTAGAAATTAATCCTACAATTCAATCCCAATATCTCTATTCCGAATTAAAGCCTAGAATTTATCAAAATCCCGATTCTTTTGTGAAGTAAGCTTCACAGATTTTACACTTTCTCTCGAAACCCATAAAACCTATGTTGCGTCAATCCTATGATCACGCCTAAATTCCCCTCTCTCGAGTGCCGGAATTGACTAGCATCTATTCATTCAATTATTGATCAGGTAATTGAAAGCATTAAATTCATGACACAATTAAATACACGTGGGAAATCCAAAAGAAGTAATTATAAATTCATCAAATCATAATCTCAAGTGGCTACATCAAATCCTAGCTAAATTATTTAGTTCATGAAGAAATTCATAAAATCTAAACAATCTATAATGAAAAACATAAAAGAGGAGATAAGAAAAACTCTTTTTGGAGTATTGATCGAAGTCCCCTTTGATGTTTCCACCCTTTCTTCACTTGATTTCTTCAAATCCATCTTCTTATTGTCCTTGAAGATTTAGCCGTTTTGTATATTTTTCCTCCTTCTCCAACCTCCAAAATTAGGTCTTTATGGTGTTATTTATAGTGTCCACAAGTTGCAAGACGGAATAGGGTTGGATCAGCCGAAAATCTTTTAAAATTTTCAAGTTTCTTCCTTCTCTGGTCGGGGCGCCCGGGCGCCGCGTATTCTGCTCATTTTCAGCAATGTGGGCGCCAAGGCGCCTACCTTGAGCGCCAAGGCGCCCGGTTCGCTGAAATTCAGTTTACGCTTCTTTCAGTATTTTTAACATAACTCTTTCTCCTGATATCCGATTGAGATGATTCAAGTTGCGTTGGAAAGCTAACTCAAAGGCCTACGACTTTGTTTCAGACATCATTCTCCAATTCAATCGTTTACTATGTCAAAAATGAGTCTCAATATGAGACTAAAAATCTGGAGCAAAACTTTTCGGTTGTAAATTGATTTGTGATCATATTTTGACTAAATTTGATCCCTTTGACATCTTTCCTCATCCAATTGGCTCTGATCACTCTCAAATCTTCATCGTGAGGCTCGGTATAACTTTTCAATATTTGTACTTTAGTCCCCGAACTTTAGATCTCTTACAATTTAGCCCTTTCCTTTCCAACTTTTGTTTATTTTCTTCAATCTCATCAACCTACATCACAACATCAAAACTCACATAAAAACGCTCTAAAACTCTCTCAAGAATGACAAAATAACGAATTAAGTGACATAAATATCATGAGTGTAGAACACTCATCAAATACCCCCAAACTTAATATTTTGCTTGTCCTCGAGCAAACACCGAACTAAAGGAAATTACTAACAAACGCACAAACAGATAAATACGAACAAAATCACTTAAAATAAATTGTGCTAGATATCTTGCCTTCATAGCTCAGAATTGAAAACATAACATCAATTTCATGAATCGCTTCAAAATTATAATGTAAAAGCTCACTTCCTACCTATTCAATGCAAAACGGGTGTGTGTGTGAAGAGTTAAGTGCAACGCTGTATATTAATAAATAGATCCAATTCCCGACCTAAAAAGTCAAATATTTCCTTACTTCGCTCGTGGGATTCATACACCCCCAAACTTGTTTTCTTTTCATTCCCCAAGGTGTATTCTACAGTTGATATTCAATACTACTTCTTACACGACTCAAGTTTGGTCGGATTTCACTAATTGCAGTTCAACATATCAACAAATATGGATTCTCCTTATTATGACTGCTTCAACCTTCAAGACTCAACCAAATTATTAACCCCTTATCAGAAGTCTAATCCTCTAAAATAAGTGTTCAGGGCTTAATTAAGGTATATGGTGTGGTACGTCTTCTGTTTTATGCACTTGTTTTTTTTATATATATATATCTTATGTGGGGACGTTCTCCATTGAGCTTTCTAAATGACCCTTGTAGCGAGCTTTAGACCGATGACTCCCAAATCAAATGACTTTAGAGCACCAGGTTTTAAACCCTTGCAGACTTATTCACTCGAGTCATAAAGGCTATGAAGAGACACCTTACAATAAGATTGTTATGATTGTCCTCATTAGGATCTTTTTAAGGTGGCTTCCCTTTTATGCAGTGATTAGTGCAATGCCCTTTATTAAACACTTATTCTCGAAAATTGACCTCTAACTTAAGGTTTTTCACCCAATTTTCATCCCATAGGTCTCAGATAGTCCACACAACATTTAGCACACATGGAATCCACATCTACATCCATGTCTCCCTACAAAAGTTCGACCATCCAAACATTCTATATTTGGTTTAGGGATGTGAATCTTGTTTATTGGTTACGTGGGTATAGCATCCAAGTTCTCTATTTCAACCTATAAACATGAATCAACCTACTCATGTACAACATCACAATTAACTTACGTGTATAAATATTTTTCGTTTCTCATGAATAAGCAAAAATTTATCCACAATTCATAAACAAAAGCATGTTCTCAATTACATAAACCAATGCCGGCAAGACTATCTAACTCATGCAAACCTGTTAAAATGTGTAAATTTTTTTTTTATGCACACAAATCACACAAAACAAAAAAAATAAAACTAAGGCAATTAGACACAATTTATAATACACCCCAAACTTAAATTAAACATTGTTCTCAATGTAAAATTAAAGAAAAAGGAAGAGACTTCCCCGAATTGTCTGTATTGCCCGTGACGTTGTGGTGTTGATGATGTTGGTGTTGGTGGATGTTTCTTCTATCTTTCCCCCCAAACTTGAGATGCATCCCGTTTTCACCTTGTCAATGTTGGCTTGGATGTTTCGCTACGTCATGTTCCTGAAAAATCAAATTTTAGAGATTAATTGCATGGAACAAGTGTTACTTAATTCAAACATCTAACAACCAATTTAAATACTCAATGACCTAAGGGGAATGGGGTATGGCTGAAGAATTCTAACTAAACTATAAAATAAACTAAACTATCATAAATTCAAAAGCAAAATAAATCAAAAGCGGAAGAAAGCTTGGGTTGCCTCCCAAGAAGCGCTTCTTTAACGTCATTAGCTTGACATAACTGTTGACAGTTGCATCATGGAACTTTGAAGAAAGCTTTTGATGCCTTGCTCATTTTGCTTCTTTTGCCTTTGATCAATTTTTCGTTGATTTTCCAAATTTTAACATTGCTTCCTCCAATGTGATATGACTTGTCTATTCTATCTGATTCGAATTCAACTATGTAAACTTCTTGTTCCTCCTCAAGCTTAATCACAAATTCAATTGTTGGACAATCAATGAAGTCGAATGAACGTGTGTTCAATTCATCTTCATTAATTGCCGCTTCTTCGTTTAGTTCCTTTGTGATTAATTTGTCCTCATTTTTCTGTCCTTTTTCAATAGTTGATATTTCTTCAGGTTGAATAATCAGTTCACAGTGTAAGTCCACGGGCAACGAGAAGTCTCTATTTTCAACCCCTTCGAGTGGATTGTATTGCCACCTTCTCAATTCATTCCAGTAACTCCAGTCTCCAATACGTATGTTGCACTCTTCCAACTTAGCAAGTTTGCTATAGTACTTTGCAATTACCCTCTCGTTAAACAAAGGAGGACCATTTTCCTCAAGTGTGATGTCCTCATCCCAATCGTCTGGTACATAATCTCCCAAAGGCATGTAGCATTCATCAGATTTGTCAATTGCTTCTTTTCGACATCTTAAATATTCTATGAACCCTAGAAGCTTTATCGCACGGGTGTCAGAACGTCTATGCAAACATTGCTCAGTGTAATGCATCCCATAGCAAAGCTGGCAAAAGATGTCTTCTACAAGCACGTCGTTTTTATTCATGTTGAGAGTACTTATTGCAATTGTTCTGCTCTCTTACCATTGTTAGAATCATGCATATACAATTTAAAATTACCTGGAAAAAAATAATAATAAAAGAGATCAAGGTGGGTGGTTAAAATTAAAAAGAATCTAAATTAAAATAAAAGTTACTTGGCAATAATATTAGTAGAAATCAAATTAAACAATCCCCGGCAACGGCGCCAAAAACTTGTCACGCGTTTTCTATAACGTGAATTTATGCCGCAAGTGTACGATGTCAAGTTTTGTAATATAGTATGAAAGTTAGGATGTCGAACCCACAAGGATTGTAATTTAATTCCACTAAGTACTATAATTATGCAACTTCTATTTTATCTAGACAATTGATGAATGATTGGTTGATTGTTTTAAACTAAAGTAATGAAATTGGTTGAGACAAAATTGAGGAATATAAATTATCAAAATGAAGAAGCCTAGGGAATGATTTCACCAACTTTCAATTATGATTCAATGATATCAAATTATCCAATATTTAAAAGCAAGAATCCAATTGTATTTCTCTCCCCTCTCTCGAGTGCCGGCTAGAAATTAATCCTACAACTCAATCCCAATATCTCTATTCCGAATTAAAGCCTAGAATTTATCAAAATCCCGATTCTTTTGTGAAGTAAGCTTCACAGATTTTACACTTTCTCTCGAAACCCATAAAACCTATGTTGTGTCAATCCTATGATCACGCCTAAATTCCCCTCTCTCGAGTGCCGGAATTGACTAGTATCTATTCATTCAATTATTGATCAGGTAATTGAAAGCATTAAATTCATGACACAATTAAATACACGTGGGAAATCCAAAAGAAGTAATTATAAATTCATCAAATCATAATCTCAAGTGGCTACATCAAATCCTAGCTAAATTATTTAGTTCATGAAGAAATTTATAAAATCTAAACAATCTACAATGAAAAACATAAAAGAGGAGATAAGAAAAACTCTTTTTGGAGTGTTGATCGAAGTCCCCTTTGATGTTTCCACCATTTCTTCACTTGATTTCTTCAAATCCTTCTTCTTATTGTCCTTGAAGATTTAGCCATTTTGTATCTTTTTCCTCCTTCTCCAACCTCCAAAATTAGGTCTTTATGGTGGTATTTATAGTGTCCACAAGTTGCAAGACGGAATAGGGTTGGACCGGGCCGAAAATCTTTTAAAATTTTCAAGTTTCTTCCTTCTCGGGTCGGGGCGCCCGGGCGCCGCGTATGCGCCAAGGCGCCCGGTTCGCTGAAATTCAGTTTACGCTTCTTTCAGTATTTTTAACATAACTCTTTCTCCTGATATCCGATTGAGATGATTCAAGTTGCGTTGGAAAGCTAACTCAAAGGCCTACAACTTTGCTTCAGACATCATTCTCCAATTCAATCGTTTACTATGTCAAAAATGAGTCTCAATATGAGACTAAAAATCTGGAGCAAAACTTTTCGGTTGTAAATTGATTTGTGATCATATTTTGACTAAATTTGATCCCTTTAGATCTCTTACAATTTAGCCCTTTCTTTTCCAACTTTTGTTTATTTTCTTCAATCTCATCAATCTACATCACAACATCAAAACACACATAAAAATGCTCTAAAACTCTCTCAAGAATGACAAAATAACGAATTAAGTGACATAAATATCATGAGTGTAGAACACTCATCACTCATCAACAGACAAATGAATTAAATCCAAAGGTGTTAGTGAATTGAAAACATAAACAATTTCAAATGAAGTATAAGAAGTAGTAGAATGCGTGGAACTATTATATGCAAATTCTATGAATGGCAAGCAATCCTCCCAACTCTTCAAGTTTTTATTGACTATATTATGCAACAGTTGTATCATAGTCTTATTAACAACCTCACTTTGCCCATCCATTTGTGGGTGACAAGTTGTATAGAATAATAGCTTAGTTCCTAATTTAACTCGTAAAACCTTCCAAAAATGACTAAGGAACTTAATATCCCTATTCAATACAATACTCATACGTATCCCATGTAAGAGCACTATTTCCTTAGAGAATAAATCCGCAATATTAGCGGCATCATCAGTTTTATGACATGGAATGAAATGATCCATTCTACTAAATCTATCTACTCCCACAAATATGAAATCTCTTTATTTTTTAGTCGTAGGTAAACCCAACACAAAGTTTATAGACACATCAATCCAAGGCTCACTAGGAACAGTGTATATCTATAAACCTTGAGGTAAAACCTTAAATTTAGCATTTTTACAAGTGATGCATCGACTACATACCTGATCAACATCAAATTTTATCTTAGACCAATAGACGTGTTCATTTAACAAATCCAAAGTCTTCTTAATCCCAAAGTGACCCATTAAATCTCTACTATGTGCTTCACGTACTAACAATTCTCTCATTGAACACCTAGATACACATAACATATTCTTTCGAAATAAATATCCATCATGCCTAAAGAATCTATCTATTGCACCTTTGTCACATGATTCATATATATTAGAAAAGTTCGGGTCATTAGTATACATGTCCTTAACATATTCAAATCCTAGCAACTTTGCACCTAAAGAAGTTAGAAGTACATACCTCCTTAACAATGCATCTGCTACCACATTTTACTGATCTTGTTTGTATCGAATAACATATGAAAATGTCTCGATGAGCTCCATCTACCTTACATGCCTCTTGTTTAGTTTACTTTGACCCTTTAAATGTTTCAAGGACTCATGATCGGTGTGAGTCACAAACTCCTTTGACCATAGGTAGTGCTGCTATGTCTCCAAAGCTCGAACAAGTGCATACAACTCCTTGTCAAAGGTAGAATAGTTAGAGTTGTGCCACTTAGCTTTTCACTAAAGTAAGCTATTAGCCTTCATTCCTGCATCAAGATAGACCAATACCTATTCTTGAGGCATCATATTCAATCTCAAAAGTATTGTTAAAGTTAGCTAGTGATAAAACATGTGCAGTAGACAACCTATTCTTAATAGTCATAAAAGCATGTTCTCGTTCAACGATCCAATGAAATCTTATACTTTTCTTTACAATTTCTGTGAGTGGTGTGGCAAGCGTGCTAAATTGTTTAACAAAACGCCTATAAAGGCTAGTTAAACAGTGAAAACTCCTTACCTTAGTTATACTTTTAGGTGTTAGCTACTCCTTGATAGCTTTGATATTCTCCTCATCCACTTCATACCCTTTGCACTAACAATATAACCAAGAAAAATAACTTTTTTCATGCAAAATGTACACTTTCTAAAGTTAGCATAAAGTTGTTCTCGTCTTAAAACTACAAGAACATATCTTAAATGTCCTATATGATCATTTAAATCCTTACTATATACCAAAATAACATTGAAGTAAACTATTATGAATTTACCATAAATGACGCAAGACATGGTTCATTAATTTCATAAATGTGTTAGGTGTATTAGTAAGTCCAAATGGTATGACTGATCATTCATATAAACCATACTTAGTCTTAAAAGTAGTTTTCCACTCATCCCCTTATCTTATCTTAATTTGATGATATCCACTTTTAAGATCTATGTTACTAAACATGTATGATCCATGTAATTCATCTAATCTAGGTATAGGGTGACGATATTTTACCGTTATATTGTTGATCTTTTGACAGTCTACGTACATCCTCTAAGTCCCATCTTTCTTTGGCACAAATAGTACGGCATAACACATGGACTATGATTTCCCTCACATACCCTTTGTTCATCAATTCCTTCCACTTGCCTTTGAAGTTACTTGGTCTTCTCGGGATTACTCCGATAAGCAGGCCTGTTTGGAATGATAGCTCTAGGTACGAAGTCAATTTGATGATCAATACCTTGAATGGGAGGTAACTCACTAGGCATGTCCTCCAAGAACAAGTTTTCAAATTCCTACAATGAAGAAGTAGTCAAACTAAGGAGGGGTGTATTAGATTCCTCAAAGTTGATGAGTGATTCCTTATAAACCAATAAGATCATATGTCGGTTCTCAACTACAGCCCTCTTAAACTCACTCTTTTTTGCAAAGAAAATCACTTTTGATTTTTCTCTCCTCTCATAAGACTTTTTCTCTTTACTCTATTTTGGCTCTACTCTTTTTTCCCTCACAATTAGCAACCTCACTTTTTCCTCTCTTGTTTCCTTGTTGTGAAAGATCAATCTCATTCTCCTTCTCTCTCAGTCTTTTTTCTTCATCACTTTTAAATTTGAGTTGATCTTCATAAACTTGTGTTGGTGTTAATGACGTAAGAGTAATAGATTTCCCATCTTTAGTAAAATTGTACTCCTTTTTATACCCATCATGCATCACCTTCCTATCATATTGTCATGACATTCCCAACAAAATATGCCTGGCTTGCATAGGAACTACATCACACATCACTTTATCATGATACCTCCCAATTGAGAAACTCACCAATACTTTTCTATTCATCTTAACATCTCCACATTCATTCAATCAGTGCAATTTGTAAGACCTTTGATGCTTTAGCATAGTTAATCTCAATTTCCCAACAAGTGTAGTGTTAGCCACATTAGTACAACTTTCTCCGTCAATAATCATACTATATACCTTGTTGGTGACGTGGCATCTCGTATGAAATATGTTCTCCCTTTGTTGTTCCAAGTCATCCACTTTGATTTGAGCACTAAGAGCTTGTCATATAACCAACAGCTATTCCACTGCATACTCCACTTTCTCACCATCACTAGCATCCTCCAATTCTGACATTTCATCATATTCACCCTCACTATGACTCACCACTTCTCCATTGTCTTTCAAGATCATCGCCCTTTTGTTTTGACATTGAGAATCAATGTGTCTCGATCACAAACACCTAAAGTATTTGATATCCCGATTCCTAGGGGGTTAGGAATCCGCCTTGCGTATAGCTTTACAAACAACTTCCTCTCTTCACTTTGATAGCTCAGTTCTACATTTTAAAACTACCCCCATCACTTTTATCGTTATCCCACTTTTATCCAAGAAGAGTTAGAACTCGAAGAACCCGATGGGAATTTAGCTGCTTCTTTCCTCTTCAAATGCCTCTCCACCTTCATAGTTACATGTAGCATGTCTTTCAACTCCACATAATGTTGTAGTTCTACTACATTAGCTATCTCCACATTCAAATCATTCAAAAATCGAGTCATGGTAGCCTCCCGATTCTCCTCAACATTCGCTCTAATCATGGTAATCTCCATCTCCTTGTGATAATCCTCTACACTCTTAGATCCTTGATAAAGGCTTTGTAATTTTTTTATAAAAATTCCTATAGTAATGATTATGATCGAACCTCTTCCTTACGAACCAACTGATGCGAACCTACATAGCAATTGTAGCTACGGAACCCGCGACAAATTAGATCAAATCCAAGAAAGCCAAGAATTAAGAAAGAAAGCTCAACCCAATAAATTATTGAACCAAAAAATCAAGATAATTGCAAAAATCTCTTAATCCTGTGATCACAAAATTTATGAACCTTACTTGAATTATTGAACTTCACAAGAATTTAATTTTTGGTAAATTCGAAATTAATTTGATGAAGAACGAGAAGAAAGTAAAATGCCTCGCAATAATATCTCTCAAATTGTCTGTTTTACAATGAATTGAATAAGTCATATTTATATGAAACCCATAAAATCTAATTAAAGATGAAATTAAACCTTAAAAAATATACCATATAAGAGTTTTAACTAAAATAGAATTCTAAGCGAAATTTAGAAAATACGCGTCCAGAAATGCACTATGCGGCCGCATAAGCTTCCTTCATGCGGTCGCATAGACCAATGAATAGCCTTAGCTTGGTTTCGGTATGGAGACATGCGGCCGCATGTCTGGACACACTAATCGGTCGCATAGGTCTTCAATTCAGCTCCACTATCCGTTGCTTGAACCAAGTTGATCCATCTTGTTTCTTCTTCCAAGCTCAACATGAAACTTGTTCCTTTACTTGTTGTGATCGATGTTTCATTCATTGTACATTGAGCAAGCAATCTCATAGCTTCCTTGACCTTCTTTGCTCGTGATTTCGTCATTGGTCTTTCCTTTACAATCAACAGATCTTTGGCCTCGCTAACTCTTGTATAATGGATCTCATCAAGGACCTACATGACTTGGATAAAAATCCATCACGAAGGCACTAGCCCATAATGGTAGAAATTTGGCCTCTTTACGGTCCGGCCAATAATGAAAATGAATGACGTTCATGTTGGGAATTTACTTAATCATGCACAGCGGAAATAAAACAATTTTCAATTCTCACCAATGATCTGCAATGTGTTTAGATAGAAACTGTGATTAGAATTATACCTTGATGAATTCTGTAAAACCCTTTGTTGATTCACGAACTCCAATGATCACGATCTGCAATCCAAGCTGTCCAATTGTCCAGCCTCCAATGGTGATCCACACAGAGAACAAGAATGGTGGCTAGGGTTTCTTTTCTTGTGCTAGCAAGAATAATAAAATCTCTACAGTTTTCAAACCCTAGTATCATATTAATATAAGCCCAAGTGGGCTCGGCCCCTCTTGAAACTAAACCCGGTCCGATACTTTATTAATCATATTAATTAAAACCCGGTCCATGAATTAATTAATCCAATTAATTAATTTGGGCATATTAATAAGCAATCCAATTAATTAATTACCCAACACTTGTTAATTAATTAATTGGTAAATCTCATTCTTCTTGTTCTCTTTTGTGTGTGACCCATTAGGTTCCCGATCACGATGTCTAATGTCTGAATTATTATTTTGATCTAATCAAAACATCGATAAATTAAAACACCCTTTTAATTTATCACTCATTCAGATTCGTCGTCCCAGATTGACATCTAGCAATGTGTCAGGCAATACATGTGATGGAAAATGTCATGTGATGTGACAAACCAAAACTTGTTCGTTTACCATGAAATTATAATCCTTTCGTCAATATGATCCAATCAATTATGAGATATGGATATGTGTCAATCTCGATTATCGATCATATCTTTTATCCTACTGTTTAGTCAATGTAATCGAAAACTCCTTTTCGACTTATGAGTTCACCTTGGCCAAAGATTTCATAATCAACTTAACTGGATAAAATGTAGATCATATTCTCTTACTATCTAAGAGTGACGAATTCTCTATTGATCATTCACAACCTTCATATGATTCTTGACATACCCGAATGATGCTGTATTAGCGACCCTTGACAGAGTAACATTCAACACCACCAAAGTATGACCGTCCTCATATAAGGTACTATAATGACCTCAAGTCAAAGGACCAATTTCACTACCGAACGTTAGAGATTAACCACTAACACTCAGAGAGTTATCCATGTGGAATCTTCCAGCGGGTCTCCAATGTTTTGTTCTATAACAAAGCATCCACGTGTTCACTCAAGTGTCACTACACTTTAACTTGTGAGATGAGCTACTTACTTCACAAGTAAGAATGCCACACGCGATGATCTATCCGTAATAACGATATCCGTGTCTCGTTATCACTTCGACCATGGATAATTTAAGATTCAGTCATATTGTAATTTGTACCTCACAATCACAACTCCTTGTGATTAACAAATTGAAAAGACTTAAATCTACGGATTCTATTATTTAATATAATTTCAATAGAAAAGCAATATAAATAAATAATAGATCTTGCCATAATTAAATGCATTAAACATATGAAAAGTGTTTATAACCTAAATCGATTGGGTCTAGGGCATAATACTTACAGTTCAACCTTTTTATGGCTCATCTCACGCAACTGAAAAATAAAGACATGGGAAGAGAGCGAGAGAGTTCCAAGATTCAAGAAAATAAGTATGGCGTTAAGCATAAATTCATGGGTTATATTTTAAGCACAGGGACAGAGATTTGATCATTTTTTACTTGAAACAAAAATTAAGGAAGAGGCATTGCCATGGGACGGAATTCTGAAGAAGAAACTTTATGGGGAAAATGCTACGCCGTGGGTTATACTCATAGAAAATGAGTAGGAGATTACTCAAAAAATTGCAACGCAGTATGAATATTCAAAGTAACAAATTTTTGTCTTTACTAAGTTGGAGAATATTGGGAAAAGGACAGAGACGTTTAGTAGAATGGCTAGTTGTGGAACATGGGCTAAGGACAACGCTAAGGATGTATTATGTTGATTCCTAAAAATGCCATAAATCTAGACATCAAACTTTTTGATTTGCGTACCGATACAGAGAATTGAACTCGTTGACTTTTAGGTATCGAATACGATAATTAAGAAATTAGAGAAATTTCAACAATTCAAATTTCAATTCAAAATTCTTACAACTCGTGTTCAAAACAGTAAATAGAATCTGGATCATAACTAAACTTCTAAATAATGATCAATTCTAGCTAATGATAAAATTAAAGATAACAACTAAGTCTAAATGAACTTAAAATTATGAAAATTAAAAGTCCTAATACTAATTAGAGACTCGATTAATTATAAATTAAAATACAATACATAGATAAAATTGCCTAAATTAAATCAAAACCATTCATATTCAATATTCATCATTCTCCTCCGATTGATCAAAATTCGTCCTCCAATCTTGTACCGTGTTATCATCCAAAGTCTTGTTGGTAAATTTGCATTGCACACAAAAGAAAACTCTTCGAATGAAATTCGAATTATAGCAGGCATATCAAAATCTACATACTCTTTTGCGTGGCACTTAAAACCAACCATGATTTCTTTGGACCACCTATCAGAGACATCAATATCAGGTTCTTCAAAGAAAATAGATGAAACGTCATGATTGTCAGTACGCAAATTCATATATTCTTCAATTTCTTCAGCAACGATTGAATATCTATCGTAATTGTTATTACCAAATCCACAAATTCTTCAATTTTTTCGTCGAAGATTGAAAGATCTTCATAACTGAAATTCAAAGATTCGTCAACTTCTTTGCAAAAAAATCGGCTACCATCATAGTCCTCATCCAAATCTATGTCCATTGACTTCTTTGGAATGAAAAAGTTATCATCATACATAATAGCTTTTGTCATTGAATTTCATGAACACTATCAACAACAAACACGACTCTAATACTAACTGATGTAGAGTAACGAAAGCGATAAAATAATTAAGGAACACGTAATCGAAGTTCCGTTGATTCCAAATGAATACCGAAATACGACCACCTTCTAATTTCTGTTGATTCCTAATAATACCAAAAATCTTGGCATTAAACTCTTTGATTCGCGTATGAATGCAGAGAATTAGATTCGTTGATTTTTAAATATCAAATACGAGAATTTAATAAATTGACGAAATCTCAAAAATTCCAATTGCAATTTTTGGCATAATGCTTATAACTCATATTTAAGGCAGAAAATAAAATATGAATAATAACTAAACTCTTAGATAACGACCAACTTAAGAAAATGATTAAATTAGGGTGCCGCTATTTACGTCCACAATTGTTATATATTCATATCACTTTATATCTATCCCTATTAAAATATGGGTAATTATATTACCACCATAAATTTTACTTATGACACCACATTATGATTACTCGACAATCAAAATATGTTTTCAATTAATACACCACAATAAATTTACAATTATAGTACTAATCCAATAAAAACTAAAAATGATAATTATATTGCGGCCACAAGTACTATTTCTTTCACCACTTGTTATGCACGCCTTAATTAAAATATTATTTTCATAAACACACCAAAACAAGTTTATAATTATAACCCTAACTCAATTAAAATAAAAAATATAAAAAGTACATTTCCCTTTGGGACGCAATTTCATAAACACAACAACCATTCTCAAGCCTAGTTATCATATTGAAAAAGATCGACAGTTGTTGATAATAAGGTCTTGAATAAGAGGCGTAATTTGCATCAGATGCACAAAATTAAGAACATAGTTATAAAACCAACCAAAAAGCATGACAAGAATATGTGTTATATACTCAGAAACAGAAAAGTTTAAGCCAAAACTATGGTGGATAATGGAAGCAAATTTAAGTAAATAAATTGTTTTGGTGTGTTTTTGAAAAGTATACTCAGAACCATATTTCCATCATTTTAATGTCATTTTACTCATAGTTATTTGAGTAAATAAAAAAAAATTGTGATGCACCAAATACTTATTGTGGTGGTAATATAATCCTCCTTACAATAGAGAAATACAAGCAAATGACCCAAATTCAAAGCCAAAATTCCAAACTAACCCCAAACTAACCCATTTCACTATTCAAATATATAAACTACCTAAAATACCCTTAATATAAAAAGTTTCAAAATAGGTTATTTTAGTCCTCATAACTTTAATTCTAATTTTGGATTCAAATAAGTTTCTTCACCATCAACTCTTTCCACCTATCTTGAGCCGAAAAAATTTGATATTGATTAATAATTTTATTTTTGAATTTTTGCATTTTAGGTCCAATAAAAATGGTATCAGAGCCCTATATCTTGAGGATTTAAAGACATTAGAGAATGGAAGATAATAACGAAATTTGCATAGGATGGTACGTTAACAATTCTACTGAATATTTAGATACTGATAGTTATATTCAACATCTTGTTAATAAATCAAGAAATTTGATTAATAAAATAAAAGACTCCGATAGTCTTAAAATAAAGAAAAAATTTGAAAAGAAAATTACTTTTCTTTTAATAGATTTTGATGAAGTTTTAGACGAAGACATAGGATATCTTGTTAAAATGCCTATTCTTATAGAAATGAAAACTTTAAAAAGAATACAAAGGGTTCTTAATAATGAAATTATGAGAATTGAAGAATTAGATACCTAAGGATCATGGAAATAGAAAATTTAGAAAATATAGAAACTGAAGTATACGAAGGAGTAGAGGGATATGCCTTAAAAGGAAAATTTGATTGGGAAAAATTTAGAAAAATTAATAGAGCAGAATTAAGTCTAAAACCACCAGGAGAAAATAAATTATTCAATATTTTAGGATCAGCCTTTAGAAGAAAAAAGTTAGTCATTAATGAATATCATGAAATAGAAAAAGCCATAGATATTAAACATACACAAGGAAAAATAAAATTAAATCATATAACAAAAAGAAATATTAATGAATTCCTAGGAAAATTAAAACAAGAAAAACGAGATAAAATATCTTATGTTTACCTTCTTTGGAATACAAATAATAATAAAATCATGTTTTAAAGAAGGAATTAATAGTCCTATAATACTTAATCTACAAGATGAAAGATGTATAACTGCAGAAAATGGAAATTTAGGAATAGTAAAAGGAAATTTAGCCTATAAAAAATTAAAATTTACTTGTTATCCAAGATATTGCGTACATATAAATGATAAAAATTTAGATGATTGTCTTAGTCTACATTTTAAGATGACTAATAAAATATTAAAAGATGATAATAAAGTTTTTACTATATTATATCAAGGATTATATTGTTATACAAATAGTAATTATGGAAATATATATAAAGAAAAACCTTTTATAGAAATTGACGAAGAATTTAGGGATATAGGTGAAGCAATCTTACCAAGAGAACAAGACATAGAAGAAATAGAAAATTTTGAGATAGGACATGATGATGCTATAAGTATTGATCAACCTATAATACCAAAACAAATAACATATAAAGAAAATAAAATAATTATTGGAAATAATACAGTAAGACATAGTATTTCAAAAATAATACAAAGTAAAAATAATAGTGTTTATGGAATCAAAGGAAAGTTTTTTAATGGAAATAAATGGATAAATGAAATTAAAATACTTATTGATCTTTGGAGCAAGTCAGAATCATATTTGCTCTCTTATTGATGAAGGAATTAAAAAGAAAAAAGTTGAACCTTATAGTTATAGAGATTTTGAAGGAAAAATAAACTCTTGTGATATCATAGGACAAATTCAAATTAAATTAGGAAATTTATTATTAAGCATAGAATGCTATATTGATAATAATATGAATTTTGATGAACATCCAATATTATTAGGAAATTCATTTTTAAATAGTCTTGATAATTATAAAATAGACAAGGAATGAATTCTTATTACACATCAAGGAATAACTACATATTGCCAAAAAGAAAAATGAGTAGAGAAATAAAATTCCCAATAAGTGTATATATACAAATAACTGTATTTGAATAAAAAATAACTACTTGTGCTCTAATTGATACAGGAGCTGAGATAACTGTCTTTAAAGAATTTTTATTACCAAAGTGGATAGAAAATAAACAACAATTAACTTTACAAGGAATAACTGGAGTAAGAGAATCTTTAAAATATAAAAATGAAAATATAGAAGTTATAATAGGATCTAAAATAGTAACCATAAGAAATGTTTACCAATATAATATTAATGATTGTGATATTATTCTTGGAAATGACTTTCTACAACAGTTTAGTCAATATAGTCAAAATATTTATACTATTCAATTAAAAACACCATGTGGACATTTACTAAAAATTGCTAGAGAATTTAAACCATTCCGAGTTCAGCCAGCTCAGCGTGGTGAAAAAATAGAATTTATACCAAAATTACTCAATTAATATTCAATCAAAACAATTACTCTTGATCAAATAAAAGATCTTTTAGCTAAAAATTATAATGAAAACCCACTTGAAAAATGGGAAAAATCAAAAACAACAGCTAAAATAGAACTATTAGAACCAACAATCATTATTAGAGTCAAACCTATGCTCTATAATCAAGAGGATAAGGAAGAATTTCAAATACAAATTCAAGAACTTCTTAATCAAAAACTTATAAGGAGAAGTAATAGCCCTCATAGTAGCCCAGCTTTTATGGTTAGAAATCATTCGGAGATAAAAAGAGGAAAATCTAGGATGGTAGTAAATTATAAAGAACTTAATAAAAACACTAAGTTTGATGGATATTATTTACCAAATAAAGAAGTATTAATAAATATAGCTAAGAATAAAAAATATTATTCAAAATTTGATTGTAAATCTGGATTTTGGCAAATTAAACTAGAAGATAATAGTATACCATTAACATCATTTAGTACTCCTCAAAGACATTATGAATGGTTAGTTATGCCATTTGGATTAAAAAATGCACCACAAATTTATCAAAGAAGAATGGATGAAGTCTTTAAAACTTATAATTTTCTTATTGTTTATGTTGATGATATACTTGTTTGTTCAGAAACATATGAAGATCATCTTAAACATTTTAGAATTTTTGCTACACTTTGCTCAAAAGAAGGTATAATACTTAGTCAGGAAAAAGCAGAAGTAGCAAAACATGAAATTGAATTCTTAGGAATGATAATAAATAGTGATGGAATAAAATTGCAACCTCATATTTCAGAAAAAATAATTTTATTTCCTGATAAATTAGAAAATAAGCAACAAATTCAAAAGTTTTTGGGTTGTCTTAATTATGCTGAAGGATTTATAGAAAAACTTGCAGAAAAAAGAAATAAACTTCAGAAACTATTAAGAAAATCAAATAAATTAGGTTGGAATGAAGAACATACTCTTTGTGTTAAAAATTTAAAAGAAAATTGTAAAAATTTACCTAAACTTAGACTTCCTGATGAAAAAGATAAATTAATAGTTCAAACCGATGCTTCAGATTTATATTGGAGTGCTTTATTAAAAACTGATTTAAATGAAATTTGCAGGTATACTAGTGGAACATTTAATAATGTTGAAGTAAATTATTCCACCAATGAGAAAGAATTATTGGCAGTAGTTAAAGGAATAAACAAATTTAAAATGTTTTTGTTACCCAAGGAATTTATTGTTCAAACTGATAATACACAACTAAACGGACTAGTAAATAATAAATTACCAAATTCACCCCAACATAGAAAGTTACATAGATGGCAAGTGTTACTATCTTTTTGTAATTTTAAATTTGAATATATTAAAGGAAAAGATAATTTATTTGCTGATTTCTTGAGCATGAATCATGAATATGGAAAAGATTGAAACATTTACAAAGGAATTACAAGATCTTCTAACAGATTTTAATGCAGATTATCTTGCTGTTCAAGAAGATCATCTTGATATTCGACAAACTTTGTGTGATTTATCAAGCAAAGTTGTTGAAAGTGGGAAAAAGATTGAAAAATTGAATGATAACAAAGAAAAAATAGTTGAAAATTGTCAGAATGTTTAGACTTTTTTGCAAATTGTAGCCAGGAGTATCCTCCTTTAAAAGGTGAATACAGCCGAAAGGCTAGTCACATCCCATTTCGGGAGATTAATACATCCACATCGAGTGGAGAATCAAAATTTAAGAGAAATGACTCTCTTACCTCGCAAGAGGAAAAAGTCATAAAAAGGGTCCACAACAACTACCTGTCAGTATGGACAAATTGTTGGAAAAACTTACAAGTGGAAAATGAGCCGCTGAGTCTAGTACTCAAACATCCTTATCAAAAGGTCAATTGGAACAACCTATTGTTATCAGTGAATTCCAAGAAGATAAAAAATCACCAATTGGTGACCTTAAATCACCAAAGGGAATAATTGCTACTCATCATATCAGAGCTAATCTACATCCAATGGAAAAGGAGTATTATGAATTCTCAGAATGGGTATATAATTTCAGAGAAGGAAGTTCTCTATATTTGACAGCCCTTCCAACGGCGATTTATCCAAGGATCAGTGCAGTTCAAGGAGCAGATCCTAATATTGTTCGAAAATTGGCAGCATTTGGATTTTTAGATCGACTCTTCCCAGGGATAGATCTAAAAGAAATTGAACAGTTTGACAAAGAATTTGTTAATTGTATTAAAAAATTCAGCGATAAACAACCGATTGAACTGAGATTTTACACGATTAGTCCTGAATATAAAGAACCAGAGTGGTATGGAGAACATCATCTCATCACAATTCGGAAAAATAATGGAAATCCACTCAAGGAGATTCAGATTTTTAAAGAATTGCCCACTATTAATAGAAAATGGATGATTTACAGACGAGCTCTCGGAATAAAATCAGTCTGCTCAACAATGCAGTTCTTTTATGGAGAAAGATACATGGTCTATGGTATGAGCAATAATTGGATCCTTATCTGTAGAGGAGATAAAGAATCAAAAATTCTTGAAGAAAAAATCTGTGGAATTATGAACGATCAATTTTCTGGAAGTGAAGAATGCATTAAAGAAGCCTGCCGACTTATGGGACACGTCCACAAGTAAAGGACGATCAAGAAAAACGTGACTGACAGCACCATGTGAACTTTGAAGATAAGAAGACAGCTGTCAAGCTGGAATCAAAAGAAATTGCCGACACTGGAATAAAGACAACCAACAACCACTTTTAATATTTTCAACCACATTTGAAATTATTGTACTTCTTACTTTTGTGTTGTAAAAATCTGATTGGCCAGAAGCTTCTCGGTGAAGTGCGAGCCTTTCTATAAATTGAGACCCTTCTCATTAGAAAAGATCATCGAAAATTAGCCATCTGAAATCTCATCCTGAACTACCATCTAAAACCTTCAACAATGATCTTTGTAATCATTCTCTTTAGAGAGTAGAAACCACTCTTCGGAGTATCAATCTCTGTAAAAATCTTTGTATAATAGCTTTCAAGCTATCTTCAGATCAATAAAATCTTTGAGTTTGAAATAAATCTTTTATTACGCTTTGAGTGTTGTTCTACACAGTGAGTCTTTTTGAGAGTTTTGAGTGCTTTTGTGTCCATTTTGCTGTGATGCTTTCGGACTTTGGCCAACTCTCGTGACGAAGGTGACCAGGAACATATAACATTCTTGCTATTTGGCGAAACGTGGTAAGGCCCTTATTTTAAGCTACAAGAAAATTTATTGTCTGAAAAGTTGCATGAAAATTATTATATAAGAATTTTTTTGAGATTGTTTACTTTGAAAAACTTTTATCATGGAAAGTTACGAGTTTTATTATAGATCTGTACCTTTTAGATATACTAATAGTATTGATTATAGTCACATGATAGAAATTCCGGAAACTTATGATAGTTATACTAGAGGAATAAATTTCATAAAAAGAGATAGTAGATATTATGAAAAATGTCTTACAATTGTATCATTTGGATTAAAAGAAAAATTGCCTAAAGAAATAATAAAAATGATTATATTTTTCTGGTTAGATAGTGAAAATAGTGAAAGAACTTTTGGAACTACAGAGCATGTAAGTTATAATGAAGTTTCTGAATTATATGATTTTGATCTTAGTTTTGACGATATAGAATAAGAATATGCCTGGAATAACTAGAAAATTTTGTGATAATAAAATAAAAATTTTAGAAGAACAGGATAATAATGACAATAATCGTAGAGAAATAGAAAGAGAAATTTCTAATTGGAATAAAATTAAAAGAGAATTATTAAGGAATGAAATTACAAGAGAATTAAGAAGAGAAGAACAATTTAGAAGAGAAATAAGACAAATGATAAATAATATAATAATTAATTCCTTAAATATACCAGACTAATATGAGTTTACCAACAAAAATAAGATTTGATAAATAAGAAATAGAAAATATTAGATTACCAATAGGAAGCTATCAAACTAAAAAATGGAATACAACTCTGTTTCAACCTTTAAGCTCATGGGGAAATACAGATGAATGGTTAAATATGACTACAAATTGGACTAATGCATTTTTATGGCAACAATTAGGACAATTAAAATCTAAAGACGTAGAAGCTATAGACGAAATAAATAATATAGATCCAAAAGATGAAATAGCTAAAGAAAGGTTAGAAGTTTTAAGCAAAAATATGTCTAAACAATTTAATAAAATAAAAGAACAAATTAATAATTTAGAAATACTTGATGAAGCTAAACTTGAAGAAATTCAAAATCGAATATCAAAAATTGCACAGAAAAATAGTATTAATAAAATAGCAACTTTAGAAGAAAATGTAGACATTATTAATTATAAACTTGATATTCTATTGAAAAAATTAGGATTTGAAATTGAAAAACCATCTTATAAAAAACCTAAAATATGAGTATGAATGATAAAATTAATTTAATTGAGAAAAATATAAAAACAATTGATGAAAAAATAACTAGAATTGAAATAGGCTACAAAGAAGAGAAAGAAAGATTACAAAATAATTTTTTAAGAATAGAAAATCTTTTAAATAGAATAATAGAAAACTTAAATAAAGAAAAACTATTTAAACCAGATTATACTAAAGAACTTAAAGAAGTTAGAAAGAAAATTGAAAAATATGAAGAATTAATACAACTTAATGGAGGATTAAAAGAAGATATAGAAAAATTATTGATTGATCTTAGAAAGTAAGAAGAAAATCTTATAGAAAAAGAAGAAGGAAAATTAATTATAGAAGAACAATGAACGAAGAAATGGAAAATTTAATATTTGACTTAGAAGACTTAAAAATTTGTGAAGAAATAACTAAAAATCATATGGTTGGAAAGACAGGAGGACCACGAGCAGTTAAACAAGAAGAATATGGAGAAACTAGCACAGCTAGATATGAAGCAGAAATAGACCCTAGAAGATATGTTAATACAAAAGTAGATTTTAGAACTACCAAAGAAAGAATGTATAGAGATCAATTTAAACCAATTTTAAGAGAATCAAACCCAATGAAAATTGCAGGATCATATTTAAATTTAGATTGTGAATTAGATGTTAGAAGAGCTATAAGTGAATGGAGTACCAATATGATAGCACACTTTAATTATAATCGCAGTAATACAGATAATAAAAATAGAATTGAATATTTATTAGCAACATTTAAAGGAAATGTGTTTAATTGGTATAGAGGATTAGAAGAAACAACAAAAGGTATTTGGAAAGATAGTATTGAAGCAGGATTTGGAATTAGTATAATAGAAGGAATAAATAGAGTTGCTACAAGAATTTATAGAGAATTTGCTGGAGAAGATTGGGTAAATGAAAGCACTAAAGCTAGATTAGAAGAAATAGAAGATGCTAAAAACAGAATGGAACATTTACAAATTTGTAATATGTGTTACCTCAATGAATATTGTTGTGAATATAGTAAATATTATTATATGATGTTTGGAAGTGGAGCTGATAATAATTATTATAAGGAAGTTTTTATTAGAAAATTACCACCACCATGGAATAATTATTTTCAAAATAAGATTAAAGAAAAACAATTAGGAAGAAATGAAGAAGGATATACATTAGGATTTATTATAAGAACTATAAAAGGCGAAATAAATACTATGTGTAGTAATCAAATGATTTATAAATAATCAAGATTTATACAAGATAGGATTTGTTGTAGAGATACCGAAGTACCAGGAAATTGGGGATGTTATGATTATAAAAGAAAAATAAAAATAAAACCCAAGAAATATAAAAAATATAATAAGTTTAAAAAGAAATATTTTAAACCAAAAAGAAAATATTTCAGAAGAAAATATAAACCTTATAATAAAAAACCATTAGATAAAAAACGATGTAAATGTTGGAATTGCAATGAAGAAGGTCATATTAGCACTGAATGCCCAAAAAAGAAAGTTAGAATATTAATTACGGATTTTGAACAAATTAGAGATGAATGTGAAGAAGTTGATATTGAAGAAATAGAAGTAAATGAAGAAATATTTGAAGAAAAATCAGATTTAGAAGAAACGTCTAGTGATGATGAATAAAAACAAGAATAAAACTAATTTCGAAAAAATTATAAGGATTGAGGACTTGATCTGCAATAAATGACCCATTTCATTAAGGGTAAAACTGACTTTTTAACAAAAATCTTAAAAAGCCACTATTCATAGGTCATTTTGCAAAATCTCCCCTTACAATATTTAAATTTTAAAAAATTACTATTTTCATCCACATCACTTTCCAATATTGCCTTTATTAAATTCATTCATTTAAACATTATAGATCCACACAAAATTTAAATACATTTTTAATACAATTTCATTTTTTTAAAACCTCACAATATTCATCCCTATTACATATAACGAACATGATCTTTCCACATTGAGACTAGAATATGTAACTTGTGTAGTTCTGTAGTTTGTGATGGTTAACCTAATACAAATGTTGAAGTCCAATAAAAAATAGGGATTTATTTTATGCCTGACATAGAATGCTATCGTTGAAACCCAATAATGACTCTATCGGGCAGTCTAGAATTGTAGTCTCAAAATTGTGAGTAGATGAATTTCATCTCTATTTGAATTTGATTTAACGAACTTTAATTTCCACTCGATACCACTAAATGCAGATTTGCTGTAGGATATTTTATGATTTAAATTGAAGATAATATTTTATGATTATTAGTGTTTTAGTTAATCGCAAATTCTAAAAGAATATAAAAAGGTTCAAAAGAATTTAATGAAAATACATATTAGTGGATAAATTTAAAACAATATATTTTTATTTACTTTTATATATGTCTATTTAAGTAAATTTATATAGGATTAAAAATATAATATAATTATCTTTTTAAAAGTGAATATATATAGGGACTTTGAGGATTACTATTTATTTGTGATTTCTCCTCACATATCACTGTTCCATATGTGGACCCAAAAAAAAAAAAAGGCAAGCCATATTTATTGACTTGACTAAGCAAAATGATAGCTGAGCACCACTCATCTGTACACCTCCCTTTTCACAATTTTCCCTAATCATTACACTAATCACTACACTAATTAAAAGGGAGGATAGACGTTTCACTTTTCATTCATGAGACGTCCTTTTCACACCTAAGCTGGTCGCTACTATTCATTATCTGGTTTGCTAACAAATATCTGGGAAAAACGTTGACTTCTTCTTTTTCTCCCACCCACCCACCAACCAAAAAAAATCTACAGAAAATCCTCAATCAAATTCTCTAGAAATCTTAACTATAGTCGATGAAATTGAATCTTCAGAATACCCTTTTTGCTCTTTTTCTGCAAAGAGTGCTTTCAACATCATTTTCCTGTAGAAAAAATTCAAGAAATCGCAACCATAGAAGAGGAAATTTTTGAGTAATAATCAAGCGGATTTTCGAGGAAATAAAGAGAAACAAAAACTGTGTATCTGTACAAAGGCAAAGAAGTTTGCACAAATCAAATATAATTCCGTAAGTTTTCCTCTTACACCATACTTTCTTCAAAAATTATTTACCAACCCTTTGTAATCCCTATTTGCAATATTTAATTTGCACAAATCTTTATCTCCTTATTTTTTACAATTTCATAATTTTGGTGAAGTGTCAAGAAAACCTAAATGCTGGTTGCTCCTCTAGGATCTCTAATAAATACTGCTTTAATTTTAAGCTATTCGTCAGAGCATCATTATTATTGTGACCAAAACAAGGATAATGTCTTTATTTCTTGTATATCTATGTTTAGGTGCTCTATTTCTTCTCTCTTTATGTTTCAGACTTTGCAAAACTTTCTTTAGGAAGTAAAAAAAATTATATTTCTTTTACTTTAGCTTCACAATTAGTGAGATTTATTATTGTAGCTATATGGTCTTTACCAAGGTTTTCTAAAAGAAACATTGTTCTTCATGTTGATTTTTGCTCTGTTTCCCGGTATGTTTCTTTTTTTTAAAATGTAATGAGCTTCATGTTTAATGTCCATTTGTTATATATTTTAAAATTTGTATACAAATAACAGAGATCACTCCGCGCATTACGAAGAAGCAATTGAGTACCTCAAGCAACTCCAACTTCAAGTTCATGTTTGCACTTTGTTCTGTTTCTGTAGCTCTTCAATAGAAATTTTTGCAGATTAACATATTAATGTTAGATTTCACGGTTACATATGTACCTGTATTTCATTTGATTTCTCTATTTCATTTTATTGGTTTGATTGTGGTGGTTCATGTGATCCGTTCTCTGTAATTCGTGTTTCTTGTTCCCTAATTTGCGTCTCATTGGTTCTTGTTGATTTTTTGTCGGTTTCATGTTGCGAAGTCTACCGATTCGGTGAAAAGGTAATATTTTTTGTTTTTAGAACACAAATCATAGAAATCTAACTTCCTCTAATAATTTTCAATTAGATCTTCCATGGAAATTATTGGTTGTTGATGTTCCAAAGTTCTGGTCTACTGATGTCTCTGCTTTCAACAAACATTTTCTGGAGACTCTTAGCTTCACCGATAGATCACGAGCCAACCATCATTTTAAGGGACACGCTGATCTTCTTGCAAGTGAGTATTGGTGCTGATTTTACAAGGCATCTGATTTTTCTTTTCATTTTTATTTTTCGTGTGGCCTCATAAAGTAATTTCTCAAATTAATTTAGCGCCTTTTTCAATTAAGTTGTAAAATATTCAATGGTATTATGTGTGTAAATTAACTGTGTGGCTATGAGTATATGGCATGAACTAGATTTAATTCATATATTGCTTCCAAATTTAATTCATCTATGTTTGTGCAAATATCAAAATTACAGGAAATTATGTGGCTTTCTTGTAGGAGCTGTTCTATGCCAAATATATTTCAGAGGATGAGTATCATGAATCAAAAAGATCATTATTACAGAGATTAGCAATTCAAGGAGTCGAGAATGACGCACAAGATGTCGTAGTAAGGACCTAGAAAGAGGTTTCAAATAAAAAGTGGTCAGTTATTGATTTGAAGGATGAGAAATGCTTGATTAGTCAAGAGTACTTAATGTTAAAGAATAAATTGAAACTAGGTTCAACAGTAAAGCAAATTAAAGGAGCTACATTTGCATTTAGCTTTGTATCACCCATTAAAAGTTTCAAGTCAAACGAAGAAAATGATGATAACGATATGTGGACAATATCATTTGATCAAAACGTAAGTACCTCAAGCTTTTTGAAGAATGAAGTTGGGCTTTCTACTGAAAATCCTTTCTCATATAGTAATTTGAATGAAAAAGGGAGTGAAACAAAGTCCATTCTCATAGCAAAGATCTTGCCAGCAGATTCTATGAAGATTGACAAGCGAAGTATTGGTGATAAACCCACAAAGAAACCTTTTCGAACCTGTTTTAGATAGAGGAATGAGGATGGTAGTGTCGATTGTTCGCGTGAAATCCGCAAGCGTACAAGATTGTTGTACAAGAAATAAGATTTGTGAGTTAAGCGTATCGTTCCCACGAGAAATAAAGTCTAATCTGTAGTTCGATAGCTACTATTAAATTCGAAATGTAATGAAATCAAAAGATATGATTTGTGTGTAATCTATACTAATCCTAAACTAACAAAGCAAATAAAGTGTTTATCTAATATGTAAATGTTTGTATTGGAATCTTGAATCTCTCTATTGCCATTTAATTCAATTCTTAATTCGTAATCTAGTAAATTCATGCATTCAAAACAATCGATAATCCACTTTTATTCAATATTCTTTTCCAAAATATATTAAACATATGTTTAACACGACTCGATCTATTCCTAATCCGAATTCATATGAAAAACATGCATTGAATCACATGATTTATCACACATGATTGTATATGCCATAGATATTATTCATAATACCTGTTGTCCATGTGCTGATTTTGCCACGTTCTAGACTTATTGTGAGTATTCCTACACTAAAATAAGCAGCTTACTATGTAATTGATGATCAAACAATCAAATAGTTCAATGGGAATGCAAAACCAATCAAGAAAAGTCAAGAAATACTAAACTAAATATCTTGAATTAAAATAGGATTCATCAAATACAATGAAAAACTTAGCATAGCATATTAATATGAAAATTATGCAAAAAAATAAAAGGAAGCCATCACCCGAATCATGTAAATAGGAAAATCTAGAAATCTTCACTTCAAGCTTTCAAAATCGGATCCAAATGGTGAATTCCTCCTTCTTCAATGTAAGTTTCCTCTCTTTTTTTCCTCAAAACATGGCTCTCCTTCAAAACCCCGAAAAATATCCTTATGTACCAACCCTAGAAACTCCAAAAAAAAAAAAAAAGGAAACAAACCTTTTTTTTCTCGTTCTGGCTTGAGGCACGCGCCTAGTAGAAATTAGGGCACGCGCCTTAGCCATTTGTCAAGCCTCAGTCAAGGCTTTTAGGGGATGAGGTGCGTGCCTCTCCTGCAGGCGAGGGCGCGCGCCTTGGCTAATTTTCGATAGCTAAACAGTTTTCAATATTTTTTTCATAACTTTTTCTCTCGATATTCTATTTAGGTGATTCAAAATGAGTTAGAATGCTAACTCAGAGGGATACAACTCTTTTAGAAATATTATTTTTCCAATTCGAAAGTTTGCTATGCCAAAATTGGGTTTCAACGTGAGCTTAAAAATTCGAAGCATAACTTTTTCGGTTGAAAGTTTATATGTGATAATATTTGGACTATTTTTCATCCCTTGTCTTCTCTCCTCATCCAATTGATGCCTAAAACTCTCAAATCTTCATCTCGAGGTTCGATGTAACTTTTGAGTATTTGCATTTTCATCCCCGAACCTTGTATTTGATACAATTGAAACATTTTCCACTATCTTTACATTCTTTTTTCCAATTCTTAATCAAACATTAAGTTTTACCTATAAGATGAAATACAACACAAGTTAGGTAGTAGTTTATCCAAAGAACAGTAAAATATCATCATTTAGGACCTCAAATAAGTGTAGAAACTACACTTATCATTGATCATGGTCCAGAACATGAGGAAAAAGAAAAGATGAAATCAAGAAAGAAGTGATAGGAATTTTCATGAATTCAAGAAATGGAAGAAAAATGATTCCAAGGATGAAGCAATTCCATTGTCTCTTAGTGAAAAATTAGATGGTGAAAGTTGCACTGGTAGGCTCATCACAAACCTAGCTGCAGAAGGACCAGACACCGAGAAAATCACGATGAAATTCCATACTGATGGTGCACCTATAGATTTCTTTGTTGATAAGGTATAACATCTCACTCTCCAAAGGTTTTGTAACTTGAAATATGGATTGTTGGATTTTGTTACTAGATTCTATTGGAGCTTGAAACTGATCTGTTTACTGCTTCTTTTCTGCATTATCTTCATGAAAATTGTAGGTTTTATGAGAGAACATAAAGAAGGAGCTATCCCGAATCCAAACAGCTTGGTACCAAAAATCTAAATTTTAATTTGTATTAAGTGTTTCTTCTATTTTCAGCTCTCTTTTCGAATTTTGATGGATACGTTTCACTACTAAGTAATTTGAATTTGTATAGTGGCACTGTTATTACATAGACTAACTAATTACTTGTTATGATTCACCAGAGATGAGCAACTTGAAGCAATCTCAATAAGGCTTTTGGTTGATAAGGTTGACCTCAAAAGGTTTTTCCCCCAAGTAATGCTCCTTGCACTTTTTTTTGATTTCTTGATTCAAACACTTGCGTTGATCCAATGAACTTAGTTAATTGGAATGAAATAATCATTATGTTTTAAGCTGTTGCAGAAACGCTCTATATCCATGCTAAAATCTTTCTTGGTTATTTCAGATTATGGTGTGATCGATATGGTGATGTGTTAGATGTGGTCAGAAAAAAAATTCAAGGAGCATGTTGGAGAGATAGGAAATTCCTTAGTAGCCGCCAAGGAGAAGCACAACTTGAAAAGACATACCACATTTGGTGATAACAATGAAAGTAGTTGGGATTCAGCAGATAATGAGATGGAATCCACAAGGGAAGTGTGTCCTTGAAACTCCTATCTTGTTTTAATTCTTTATTATATAATTCTAACCTTTAAGAATGGTTTGAATTTCCATTAACATTTGACACATTAACAATACCTTTAAAAAAACACATCCCGTGCAATGCACGGGCAGTTCTCTTAAATTAAAGATAACAACTAAATCAAAATGAAAGTAAAATCATAATCTAATTAATATTATGAAAATGAAGACTGAAGAGTGCTAATATGCATTAAAGACTAAAGCTGGTTATAAATTAAAGTACAATACATAGATAAAATTGTCTAAAAAATTAAATTATGTTGTAAATTGTAAGTTATTAGTGAATGACAATTGTATCCCTACAGCCCTAGATATTATTACCATATGTATCCCCATTCATTCCCAATAAATATAGGGCTTTTGTTCTTATTATAATACACACAAGTCTATTGACTTCTCATATTCTCTCCTTTTATAACACGTTATCAGCATGAAAGCTCAATTTTTTAAAGTTTAGTGAATGTAGTAATTTTTTTAAAGCATAATTATCCATCACGTGTACCAAAATTAATTTGGTGACGTGAATTTTTTATATACATATCTCATTTGCCTATAAATTCTGTCGATTTTTTTAAACATAATCAATTTGTATGTATTTGAGCCTTAGATTCATTTACCCAATTTTATTTTTTTATTTTTCATTCTGCAACTATTGTATTATGTTAAGCATGTACACAGATTCTGTCACTTACACAAATTTTATCAATTAGCACTATTGTTTTCTGTGAATATCGTGTTTCGTAGCTTACGTTAATTCGAAATCAATGGTTTCTTTGCATTACTGCCGCCACCAAAGGCTCTTCTTCTTTGCCTTGTTTGCACATATTAATTCATGCTTTATTTATTAGTCAAAAGGTTTGAGTCATTTGATAAAGAATTATTCTTTTCTTACTATTGCATGTTGATAAACTCATCAATTCATGTTTGTTTCAATTTATTTTTGATCTCCATATTTGCAAAATATATACATGATAATTATTAAATACCCTTTGTATCTTTAACCCGATTAAATAACTTTGGATGTTTTATTATAAAGTTTAAATTAATAATTTATCATGTTGTTGCTCCTAAAATAGCACAACATTATAATTAATATTTCAGAAAAATATTACTTACTCTTGAAGAGCATAGATTATAATTTTCAATATTCCAGAAGAATATTGACATATTGCTCTTGAAGAAGTAATAGTAAAATACAAAATGCTCTTGAAATAGTACATGTTTCGAAGAACATACTATTTTAATCGTAGATCTATCTATTATAAATAGTTTGTTGTTGCTCGTGAAGTAGCACAATATTATAATTAATATTCCTAAAGAATATTATTTGCTCCTGAAGAGTATGAATTATATTTTTCAATATTCCAGAAGAATATTGACATATTGCTTTTGAATGAAAAATAATAAATACAACGTGCTCTTGAAGTTGAACGTGTTTCGAAAAATGCATAATTTTGAATTCATGTTTATCCCTGAAGGACAACATGTAATTAATGTCATGCGGACATTCATTAGTTTGATTGCTTGAATGATATATGATTATATAATGTTTAATCATATTCTTCAAAATTAAATAATTGAATTATATCTTATATTGAACCAGAAGTTCAATTTGTCTTTGTTATTTGACATGACCAATTGAACAATCACTGAATCAATAATGATTCGAAATTAAATATTCAAATGGATATTCAATGAAGAACCGGAAGATTTTTCAATCCAATGAAATCATATTTGATGTTTGTTCTCTTTATTGAAAATTGACCATTGATTGTTACTAGTTAAATAAGGATTGAATTCCCTATATTTCTGAAAATTAATTAGGGTGATATATGGGGCTTGTCACCTTCCACGTTGACCATCTAAATATTATTGTATTTAATAGATTTGATACAAATATTAGATGATTGCATAGTGTTCGTAACCTGAAGTTTGCGAAAGTGCTACTCAAATTATGAGTATAATTTTCAAATTATACAATTAAGATAGTGCGTCATTTTAATACTAGTGATCCTAAATCTCAACTTTCTAATAAGTGTTAGTTGAGATGTCGATAAATGGTTTAACATTATTGTTTGCTAAACGCGTCCTATTAATTTAATTGAGAAACAAATACTTCCCATTTCAGTTTAGGGAAAGTTGTTACGCATTATGCTAACATCATAGTTCTCCTAATTATAACTTGATTTATGGTCAGAGCTTAATTTTCCATCAAATTATTTCGATAGTGTAGTATATGTAAAATTGATCTACCACAATGCATTGAGATGGAAACTAAAGAATGTTGAGAATAAATGCGTAGCTTGAACCTTTATTCTAAATGGGTGATATTTTATAATGCTAGAAAATGATTGTCATTTTGATTGGACAATTCTCTCGACATTTGGGGGAGAAATTAAGAAACTGAAAATAATGTACAAATGTATCATTATCTAAATCCTCGCAAAAGATAATTCGAACTAGAAGTTCGAAGAATAATTCATTTAGATACATTTACTGACCAAAGAAATTAACAATCTCACACTTCAGCTTTAAATGCTGCAATTCGAATTGACTCTTGGAAGGACAATTCGTTGATATTATGTTTGATAGATTTATGGTACACCTAAAGCGTGATGATATTCGATTCTATTACAAAATCCTCCAAACGAAAATGGAGCATTGGTAAAGATAGTCTTATTAAGGAGGTATGTACTCTTAATGAGTAATTAGACATAACATATTATAAAGCCCCAGAAGATGTTCATGTAACTGAAATAATGAAAATTGATATATTTCAATACGTTATGTCATTACGGAAAAAGAAATAGAATCGAAAAAGATAAGAAAAATTTGTCGACAACGCTTTTGCACATGATGTACTGCATCATATTATGAATATCAAATGAATATCAAATACGCCTGAAGCGTGGTCGACCAGTTGGTTCAAAAGACTCTGTATCTCGAAAAAGAAAAGTACAAGAGAAAAACCAACCAAAAACTTCAGAAGAAGTAACATTAGAGGAAATCGATCGATCAAATATTGAAAATATAGTTCCTGAAGAATCACAAGTGTCCGAAAATAATGAGATTACAATAAATTATGTTATCTCATAAATTATGGAAGCAAAATAATATTGTTATAGACAACATTTTCGCATTTAAAGTTTCTTGATATTATGCAGAATGAGGATCTTGAACCGCTGTCTGTTAAAACTGTCAAAATAGAAATGATTGGCCAAAGTGGAAACAAACAATACAGACGTAATTGAATTCCTTAGAGAAACGGAAAATGTTTGGACCTGTAGTTTGAACACCTGAAAATGTAATCCTTAATAGATACAAATGAGTTTTGTACGAAAGAAAAATGAAAATAATGAAATTACAAGATACAAGGCCCGACTCGCAGCTCAAGGTTTCTCACAAAGCTTAGGAATTGATTATGAGGAAACATATTCTCCCATAATGTATACCATCACTTTTAGATTCTTAATTAGTTTGACCATGTTACAAAAGCTCGATATGCGCCTCATGAATGTAGTGACTGTCTATTTGTATGGTTCACTTGATAGTGACATATATATGGAAGTCCCTGAATAACTTAAAGTACGAGACACAAATGATGAATGCCCGATAACCACGTTCTCAATTAAATTGCAAAGATAAATATATGGATTGAAACAATCCGGATGCATGCGGTATAATGGCCTTGATGAATATTTGTTGAAAGAAGGCTATAAAAATGATGATATCTGCCCATGTGTTTTAATAAAGAAAACAAATATTGGATTTACAATTGTGCTAGTTTATGTTGATAACTTAAATTTAATTGGAATTTCTGAAAAGCTCAACAAGACTACATATATTTGAAAAATGATTTTGAGATGAAAGATTTGGGAAAAACCAAATTCTATCTCTGGTTGTAGATTGAACATTTCCTACAAAGATTATTTGTTCATCAATCTACATATACAGAAAAAGTCTTAAAACAATTTTATATGGATAATGCACATCCATTGGCATCACCTATGATTGTTCGTCCACTTGAAAATGGAGAAAAGATTTTTGGTCCTGAAGTACCATATCTTAGTGCAATTTGGGTATTAACTTATCTTGCAAATTGCACTCGACCGGCATAGCTTTTTCTGTAAATCTCCTTACAAGATATAGCTCTACACCAACACAAAGATATTAGAATTGTATTAAACATATGTTTTATTACCTAAAGGGTACTATTGATTTGAGATTATTTTATTCTCAAAAGTTGGGATCTGCTTTAGTGGGATATGCAAATGCATGTTATATCTCTAACCCACATAAAATTAAGTCACAAATAGGATATGTGTTTATAAGTTGAGGACTAGCTATATCATGAAGATCTGTAAAGCAATCATTGATAGCAACATTCTCAAATCATTCTAAAATTATTGCAATCCATGAAGCAGGCCGATAATATGTATGGTTGAGGAATATGACCAATCATATCCAAGCATCATAAGAATTAATTTCAACAAAAAATAGTCCAACAATTTTGTATGAAGATAATGTTGCTTGTATTGCACAACTCAAAGAAGGTTATATCAAAGGCGACATGACGAATCACATTTCTTCAAAATTCTTTCACACACACGAGCTTCAGAAGAATGGCGATATCGAGGTTCAACAAATTCGTTCAAGTGACAATTTGACTGATTTATTTACAAAAGCACTGCCAACATCTACATTCAAGAAATTGGTTCACAGGATTGAAATGCGTCGGCTCAAAGATTTTTAGTGATCAACATCAGGGGGAATAGCTTAACTCTTTTTCTTTCGCTTAGGTTTTATCCCACTGGGTTTTCCTAACAAGGTTTTAATAAGGCAACATTTATCTTTAATACTCCAAAATAACTGTATTCTTTTTTCTTCGTTTTGATTTTTTTTGCTCCATTGGATTTTTATCAAACAAGGTTTTAACGAGGCACATATTTTGTAATGTGTCATTTAAGGGGGAGTATTGTAAATAGTAAATTATTGGTGAATGACAATTGTACCCCGCAACCCTAGATATTATTACCATATGTATCTCCATTCATTCCCTATAAATATAGGGCTTTGGTTCTCATTATAATACACACAAATCTATTAACTTCTCTTATTCTTTCTTTTTATAACAAATTAAAATAATCTATATTCAATCTTCACAAGTGAATAGTGAGGGTGAATTAATTGGCATCAAGAGAGATTTAAATTTTGAACTTAAGACAGAGTCAGACTAGAAGGATATGGAAAGGGAGAATGGTCGATGGACTATGCACGAATATACCTTAGCGGGTATTTTTTTTGGTGGAGAAAGTAAAGCATTATGCCAAAGAAAAAAACGCTATTTGTCGGATAATTAGGGATTCATCAAAATGCACAAGTAATGAGGAAGAATCTAGAGAACGTATGATGAACATTAGATAAATTTTGTTGGATACCTATTACCATAAGCCATCTAGAGAACGTATGATGAGCATTTGAGGGATGATAAGAACAAATTGGTTGAGTTGAAAAGTCAAAAAAAAAAAAAAAAAAATTGAGATCCAAAAACTGCTTTTAGATCTGTTTGGCTAATTTTATAAAAGTTCTTCCGTAGTTAGAAGAGATTTAAGAGGAGACAAGACCAATGTGACTTCATTTAAAAGCACTTTCGGAATAGAAAACACTTTTAAATATTAATTTTCAGACAAAAAAATAAGATAGTTTCCTTCAAAATCTCTCCTACAGGAAGCAAAAATATAAGCAAAAGTCATGCGAAACGGGCCCATGTATAATATTAGTAGGTTAGGCATGATCAGCATATGAGGGGAAGGGAAAAACATATCTGTTGAACAAGTGACGAAATAGGTGGACTCAGTTGGGGTAAAGAAGATGCAGAATTAATGGAGGTATACCAAAGGGACCAACAATGGTCTTATGCTTAGGTGGTATACTTTCTGTTTGTAAAAAACTTGGCAAATGGAAATGGAGTTTCATTGAAAATGACATTTCTTGAAATATAGATGATCATGCCATTAGAGTCTAAGAACTTTTAACCATTGTGATATAGACTATAGCTAATAAAGGTGAATTCAACTGAAAATGAAACTGGAGCTTGTAATGATTATATGGTTTAGTGTTGGGAAAGCAAGAATAGCCAAAAACTCTTAAGAGAAGAATAGTCTGGAGGCTGAAGCAGTTTTAAACAAGGTTTCTGAGGGAGATTTGTTATGCAAAATAGGAGTTGGGACCCTGTTAATGAGATACATGACTGTCCTAAAAGCTTTAATATCCCAATATTTCGAGCGACCCCATTTTGAACGTGTGTTCGGACATGAAACACCATGGATAATGCCATTTGTTTGCTGAAATCAGGGAATGTTCAGGAATCACCTCCCAATCTGTTTGTATCGCATTTAGAAAAACATAAGGCTGCAATTCTCCTGAGCCTTGAATTTACGAAAGGTTTCGAGGGCCTCCAACTTGTTTCTGATGCCGTGTAAATCTTGAGTAGGAATCAATAAGGATTGTAATAGTAGTAATTACAAAAGGAAGAAGAAATATATGGATCTTGACAAATATACTGTGCAAAATGAAGGTTTTAATTCAATTGAAAATGAGATATTATATGACCATCTTATATACTTAGGGATGGCAACTGTTCGGTTCGGGGTCGGTTCGGCCAAAACCATAACCACACCACCAATTTTTTGGCCATACCATAACCGCACCATAACCACGAAAGTCGGTTCGGTTTATATCTCGGTTCGGTGCGGTGCGGTTCGGTTCGATTAATAACCACGAAAATAAATTATTTTTTATAGGTCCAATCGTCAACTTGAAAAAAAATAATTTACGAAAAAAAGTCAATGAAAGTTAATAGTACTAGACATAAAATTATATATAAAGCCAATTTTTGTTTCTCATTTTCTTTTTCTCATTTTAGATACGTACTACACATAGTCAAGTGAACTACACACATTCAATACAGTAAAAATGAAAATGGTAATATACTTACCCTTGACTCATGAACTAAAATTATTCGTGCAAGCAAAATGCAAGAAAAATTCAAATACTGAAAAAAGTATTTATAATGTCAAAGTTGTAATAATTAATATATAGCGACATCTTATTTTAAATTATAAGCTAAAATAAAATGTTTACAATAATCAATTATTCAAATCATGTTTGTGTTAGAAGACTCGATTTTCCTTAATTTTTCACAATAAGATGAAAAGAGAATTTATAAAATTACTTTTGAATTTATTAGGAATAACTCAATTTTGCTTTATTCTTTGGTACAGTTAGAAAATCTTGAAATTTCTCCATTTATGTCAAATTTGTTATCAGTTACCACTCACTGCACTTAATTTTAGTGCAATCCTAGCCATTGACAATCTATAAAAGGAAAAATCAGTACCGTAGATGATAATTCTTTCACCCATAAATACGGTAGAGCCAAAAGAAGAAAAAAAATTTCGCTTCTACTCTCCAACTCATTATTTGAGTAATAACTTGATATCTAACCTTTTAAGTGGAAAATTAATAGTTAGTTACACAATATTTTCAATATGAAACATTTAAATTTATATAAAATTATCCGGTAAACCTCATATATACAAGTTTGTTGAGCTGTATTTTGTTTCCGAACTTGAATCGATGCTGAAATATCTAAAATAAGTTATGTTTAGTCATGGATAATGATATATAATCCTTATTTGACGATAATTAAAATCAATTTTTTAATAGATTTTGATAGAAATTAATGAAATGCGTGGTTGAAAAGTTGTGGGATCCATAAAATATTTGATTAAAATTAGTTGTTGACTTTAACTTAAATTAAAATTAGATTTTAAATCCTAACAAATATGGTCATAATATTATTTATACTTAGCATCAATTTAGGCGGTATTGGACCTACACATTTATTTATCATCAATTTTAGATTTGTGACCTCGAAATAATCTGTGACCTACGGAATTTTTAATCTGTGATCGATAAAAAAATTGTGACCTATAAATTTTTTGATGAGCTATGACCTAAAATTATTTTTAACTAATTAATAAGATATTTGTGACCAAATTGCACGATTAAATATTTAATTAATTAATAAAAAGTAAAAATTTGATTTTTGCAATTTTAAAACTTTAGCACCTGATTTTTGCAAGTGTCAAAGTTAATACCTGATCTATGAACTTTTCCATTTTAATTACGTGTAGGGTACATTGACATTAAATTGGGCTACTGGGTTTGGGTTATTGGGTTAAAATTTAGTTAATATTAATTGGGACAGAATTTTGGAAAGTCCAAAAAAAAAATTGCCAACTAATTTTGAGAAATAAAAATGGAAAGCCCATTTGTCCTTTTTTTTTTAAACGGGTAATCGGTTCATCATAGCTAAATACCATACCCGCCCCTAAATGAAGCGGTTCGTTAAAATCAAAACCATAACCGCCCCATTGCACCATCGGTTCGATTTTTTTGCCCCATTCGGTTCGGTTAACTGCGGTTTTCGATTTTCACAGTTCGAATTGCCATCCCTATATATACTTTACTACCTTGGCAGAGGGGTGCCCTAACCTATTATGACAAAGGTCTAATTTTGATGGGGACGTTGTCATGATTCCCATTGCAATGTACGTGACTTGAATCCTTCATCAAAAGTATGAGCTTTCTGTGTATAGTATAAATTTGAACTCTCCAACTTCAATAGCTAGCTTTTGAGGTATGACTCTCTCAAGATCTATATGAATGATATCAGACCAGGCAACACACCTCCGCGTTATAATCAAGTGGCGCAGATGAAGACGTGACATAGCGGTGCTCAGGGGCGGATCCAGCACCTGGCCAGCCCTTGCGACCGCCCGTGCTAGATCCGTCGAAGAATTTTTTTTTTTTTTTTTTTTTTTTGACAATAGATAAACTTTTAAGCTTATATTACTAGAATTCATTTATTTTTAAACATACTTTGTAGCTTAGTCGGTAAGATGTTGCATTTTTACGTTGTAGGTCCCTAGTTCAAATCCCTTCTAACCTACTTGTTGGAAAAATATTTTTAGTTCTACTATTTTTACTAAAATTAATGCAATAAGGAAGGCTGGATGAGATTCGAACTTGTGAGCTTGTGCTAGGTTAGAGAAGGCCTGACCATTATGGCACTTCTTAATATTGACATTGAATTTAGCAAAATAATATATGTTAGGTTGGACTCGATTTAATGCAATTGTAATTGTAAATATTCGAACCCTGATCTTTCCTTTGAATTATAAAAACATGGCAACGATGTCATTTGGTAAACACTATTTTTTTCTAGTAGAATTATATATGTTTTATATATTTAATTAGTTAACTTACTTTAATTTATTGCCTTTTTATTTTATTTCAATATTTTTCTTTGACTAATTTATGAAGTGGAAAATTTTGTGAATTTTTGAATTAGAGAAATTGTGAATTAGTTAATTGATAAATTTAGGAATTTGAAAATTTGTTAATTGGAGAATTTGTGAATTGAAAATTTTGGGAATTTGTTCATTGGGGAATTTAGAAAGTTGTGGTTTGTGATAAATTGGTGTTGAAAATTTGAAATTAAAATTACAAGTAGCAAGTGCAAGTGTTGAAATGACATTCTCTATTATGAATCTAATCAAGAGTGACTTGCGCAACAAAATGGGGGATGATTGGTTGAATGCCAATTGGTGGTGTACGTTGAGCAAGAAGTTTTTTAACAAATTGATAATGAGGCAATCTTGCAGCGCTTTCAAAATATGAGACCACGAAGATTCCAATTATCTGAGTGTACAGTTACGAAGTGAAGTTGTATTACTTATTTTCTTTTTTATTTTATTTTGGATTGTATTGTATTATATTTTCATATTATATCATCCCCACATTTTATTGTATTTATATATTAATCGAACAATTTTTAATATTACTTAATTAAAAATTAATAATCAATATCGTCATTCATGTCGTTGCCGTCAACAATCAATGATCGTCGGCCGCCCCGTGCTGAACTTCAGGGCTGGATTCGCCCCTGGCGGTGCTCGTCTGAGACTAGTCATAAGCTAGTGCAAAGCCAGTCTGACATGGGCGTCGCGATCGCGAAAAGCCCATATTTTTTATGTAGGATTAAAGTCACACACCTTACAATGGAACCATAGCAAATGTTTGCCAAAGAATTCAAAACTGAACTATATGCTTGAATTTTGTTTACAGACTCTTGAGTTTTGGACAATATTAGATGTTTACCTTACTAATAGGAGAAGACGATTCATAAGAAATTTCTTCGACAAAACAGAAGTCAGGATGAAATTAAATAGACTCTGTTGTGTCTTCAGAAAATTTAGGGACACTTGAAAGATTGTTTGTACGAGTGCTTTAAAGATAGAAGTGTAGAATGAGTATGGTTTTGAGTTTGCAGACTTGTATTATTTTGTCTTGTGGTCTGAATGAGTACGAACTTCACAAAGATGTTGGCTCTTGGAATGAATTTACTGTATTGCACCTATCTCTTACACTAATAAAATGGGATACCAAAGGTGAAAATGAGCAGTATACCCCATTGTTTAAATCCTTTCCCCACTAGTTCAGTTTTTGGAAGCGGCAAACTTCTGAAAACATTTAGTACTGCAAACTGTTCTTGTCTCGATATTTATTGTCCTTTGAAACAAGTAAGAGTCGATGGAAATAAAGAAAATACTAGTAGCTAAGAAATGTTTTACTTGGTCATTGGTTTTTGGTGCAATTGCCTAGAAAGTCGATCTCAGAGCTTAAAGGGTGTTGTTGAGTGGAATGTTCAAGCCTTTCTCACTACTTGCTGTAGATAAATAAATTCATATTTTTCTTCCCTTTGTAATAGTTTAAGTACTTAAGACGAGGTGGTTCATAAGTATAATATGGGTTCCACAAGAACAGTTTATCAAAACGTTTAGCAATGCAAATCAGCCATTTACAAGAACCCACCACAACCGAAAATTTGTCACAATCCAATGGAATATTCATTGCATCATTAACTGGGTTATACAGCAAGGAATTGCAAAGAACAGTTTCGGGGGTAATCAGGTGAGTCGGTGTCAGGATCTTTAATGGTTAATAATATTCTGTGGAGGGACAAATTTTGTAGATGGGTTTCAATGAAATTTGGGGTGGAGATCAAAGAAAGTCATGATTTTAAAACACACCTGAATTTCAAAATAGTCTTTACTGGCATCATCGAGAGGATTTCTTCAATGATTCTTGTGGAAGGTGAGGGATTAATTCCTGGGTTTGAAACTTGTGCTTGGTGAATTTTATTTTCTTTGACGGTGAATTTATTGGTGAATCAAAGTTCGGTTTGTGTTGACCTCAAAAGATACTCGATCACTTCTTTTTCATGTAGACATAACCTGTGCACTCAAACATCATGTTGGAGGCAAAGGCCGTCGACCAAGAAAAAGATCCGACAACCGCTTATACTCCAACGATCAAATCAATAGTCGGACGAGAGAAAAGGAGAGTGCAAAAGAGGGGAGGGGATTTGGATAGGATTAGATGAACATATCATTGATTGTGAATGGACTATATTAGAGAGAAATGAGACGACTCAAGTGGGTGCTAATGAAAAGGCTCAAATCTAAGCCCAATATGCCATTATTTAATAAAATAAGTCCAATCAATTAAGTAGTCGATATCACACCGGCATTTACAGGAATTTGCACCGTCCATGAAAAATCGATTCATTAATCATGTTCTACCATATACAAAAGAAGCCAGAAAAAACAGATTTTTTGGGCAATTTTCTACTGAAAATTGGCGAAGACAGCAACTCAGAAATGAAGAAAAAAATTACTACTGACTAAGATATGAAATCTTTGGGAAGAAAAGAATTTTTCGACGACGGTATCTGCCGTGAAAATGGTCACAAAAAGCTGAAATTTTTTTGTTCGGCATGTTTATTACTGGCTTCGTGAAATGTATATTAATTGCCTTTCGCTATCATCGAGCATTACCTCTACTACTTGCATTCAGAGTATAGCCTCTGCACCAGCTTATCATAGCTGCTTATACATTCAATCTCTTCTTTACTTCAACTTCATCGTCGTGACTTATATTTCAAGTCTGACCCGCATATAAATATTTGACTCCAACTTGGGGAACTATTGTGATACTAGTATCTTTGTACCATTATATTGTTACTACTAGCTTATGCATTATGTTATTGCTGCCAAGTACTCATGTTACATTATGGCTAGTATGTATGATGATATTTCATTACAGTCAGTACGCATGCTACGTTATCTATATTATCATGTTATTTGCTTCACATTATCAATGTTGTTACAATGAGCTGTGCAAGCATATGATATATTATGATGCATGATAGACTTTGTACATTATATTTTGAAGAACTTTAAACTATCCTTATTTCTATTTATTGTCCTATTCCGAGGGGCAAATAGATCCCAATTTCTTTTATATATGTGTGTTGAAGATATTATGTTGTATTACAGGTTGGTCTAATCCATATTACAGAGGATATGCTGCTGAAATTTCAACAAATTATATGCAATATCTATCTTTAGAGGCAATTCATAAGTTCTTGTCTATTTGGGATCAATGCATATTCTCGAGGCAGATCGTAAGTCCTCACTTATTGGAGTATTCATATTTTTTAAACAATATATAAAACCTCACATACTTGACAACTTATATTTCGAAATTCGACTCATACGTGAATGTACGACTCAGATGTGGGGGACTGTTGTTACACCTATAAATTATGTGACATGCTTAGACGGAGGGGGTTCCATATATGCCGACTTGGCATCGACTGTTCAATTGATTGAACTTATATTATTAAGTAATTGCACATTGGGCTTGGATTTGGGCCCATTTCATTAGCACCCACTTGGCCCATCTCATTTCTCTATATATAGGCAAGTCCAATTACAGTCAGTCGTATGTTCATTCTAACCCTATCCAAATTCTCTCTCCCTCTATTGCGCTCTTTTTTTCTCTCGTCCGCCTGTTGACTTAACCGTCAGAGTATACGGTCGCCGTACCTTTTTCTTGACCTGCGGTCTTTGCCTCCTAATGAGGTGTTTAAGCGCGTATGTGAAGTCTACGTGAAGGGGAGGCGGTTGAGATTCTGTTGACACATTTTTTGAGGTCAACAATTTGCACTCTATTTGAGGTTTGAAGAGTACAACTCATGAATTTCTATTCAATCTGGACTTCGAAGAAAAAGTTTTGAGTATTAAATCGAGAATAAGATAATTGAATTGAGAGAAATGCACATATTCTGATTATAATGATTCTTATGTATAAGATTTCAATGTGGCTTATAATTTGAATAGAACTCGACTTCGAGAGTTGGGTGTCTTCAATTGGGATTGTAATAGATTTTAAAAATCATTCTAAATTTAGGGGTCTTCAATTGAGATTTTAATAGATTTTAATTAAATCCATTAAAATTTAGGCGTTCCTTATTGATTTTAATGAAATTCAATAAAATCCTATAAAATTTATGCATCCTCAATAAATAGTGAACTTATAAAGATTTCATTAGTAGGGGGATTTTTAAAGATGGAGGAATTTCACACTTAAAAATATATATAACTAAATCTTTTAAAATTTCATCATATTTATTGAGATTTTTATGGAATTTGTGAAAATTTATTCAAATCTACGAAATTCATTAGGATTTATAATCTTTTAAAATCCATCAAAATATTTGATGAGCTTCTTATGAAATTTGTGGAAATTTATTCAATTTCACGAAATTCATTATCTTTTAAAGTCCATCAAAATCTTAGTTGACGACCAGTAGAAGAGTTTAATGAAAGTTATTAAAAATTCATTGTTTTAGTATAAACAAGAAAGTCATGATTACTAGATAATATCAACTATAATCCCAGGCCGAATTTATCCTACTAGTATTTAGTAGGGAAAACTTCATAACTAAGAGATTACATTTTGCCCATTTCAAATTTAAGAGATAAGCTTAAAAAATTAAAATTTCAGATTTTTTAAGGTTTAAAATTTCAAATCTCAGATTTTTTTAAAATTTTATTTTTAAATAAACATATTTTTTATTAATTAAATATATTAAAGTCACAATTCCATATAATTTGATCACAAATTCTATATAATTGGTCACAAATCACAAATTTTACATGTCACAAATTATTATACGTCACAATTCAAAAATTTTATAATTCACAATTTTTTTCATCGGCCACAAATAAAAAATTGAAACGTCACAAATTATTTTACGAGTCACAATTCCAAAAATTTATATGTCACAATTTGTTCGTCGATCACAAATCAGAAATTTTATAAGTCACAAATTTTTTTACGGTCACAAATAAAAAAATTTATAGGTACAAATTATTTTATGGTCGCAATTCAGAAATTTTATAATTCACAATTTGTTAAAAATTATACTTCACAACTTATTCATTCGTCACAAATCACAAATATTATAAGTCATAACTTAGTAGACAATCACAAATTAAAAATTTCTTAGGTCACATTATTTTTTTGACACAATTTATATTTTTCATTGATCACATATTGTTTATCGGTCACAAATTAATGGATTTAATGGTCACAAACGACCAAATAATCTGTGACCACCACCAAAACATGTGACCAACTCCCATCAACAACATGACAACCAAACCCCCGCCAGAACCACCACTATCATCTAAAAATATCGACATCACCACGAACACCACCACCCACCCACAACCACCGCACCACCACAACCACTACCATCAATGCCATCTATACTACCACCGCCGCCACCGTCTCCTCATAGGAATGTTGATTTTCGCCATTCTGCAAAAAATATACAGCACTCATTCAGTCCAAACACTAGGGACTAAGTCTTTAAGTCTATTAGGTAGACCAAAGAACATAGGCTAGAAAGCCTCTATGAAACTAGAGATCAACAATAACTTCACAGGTTATTGAAAAATCTATTGGAGACGCGCCACCTGATATGTTGTCCCTAGCACCGCCGCGCCACCACCTTCACCAGATTCAACATTACCAGCACCACTACTGCCAAAACTCACAACAACCACTATCACCGCCACCTTACCAACAGCACCATAACCAACACCCAAAGAAGCCCCAAACAGATCGGAGGAAGAAACATTACCATTTACAAATCACAATGTTGCTAACCCAAAACCCAAAGCACTCATAAATGATGGCGTCGTTCACCTAAAACGCCCCCAACGCAAATCGGAGGAAGAGGGTCGCGATCCTACACCACTGCACAGAGGCGCTGGACCGTGTGCAGCACCGGCACTTACTGTCGGGGCATTGCTGTGAATGGAAACGCAGCGCCCGACGATGCTTACCTGATGGCGACGAAGTAGTGTTGACGGCCTCCAGTGGTGGTGTGTGCTAAAGGCATAAAAGAGAGGAGGAGGAGGATATAGAAAGAGAAGGGAGACAGGAATTAGGGCTGGGGAAGTGGTGGGTGGGTGGGTATATAGATTAATTTAATTTAGTAATTATATCATTAATATTAAAAATTGAATTATCATCTGATTTTTGAAATAAAAACTTATAAATCTGAATTTTAAAAAATTGGAAATTTAAAATTCTGGTATGATGTAATTTCCACTCTTTAGTATCCCATGCTGGACATGATTAAGAGAAGAGTAATGCTATTAATCCCACTGGGGATGAAAATACAGTTTATGTGTCTTTAAATGATAGGTTAAATGAAAAGTGAAATTAAATGACTTGAGGCTAAACTTGTCCAACAATTCCTCCAAACTGAGGGTAGCAGTTGCACCTCTTAATGATCCGGCCCATAAGGGAAAGCCTCCAAAAACAAACAAAAAAAAAAAACGAAGTGAAAATCAGAGAGGCGGGAGAGAGTGAGTGTCAAGATTCAAGAAACAGTGAGTATGGCAGTGTAGACATTTTCAGGGTTTTATTTTGTGCAGTTTATACTTGAAACCAAAGGTTATGCGAGAGGCGTTGTCATGGGATGGAATTCTGAAAAAGAAACTTTAAGAGGATGGAAATAAGGTTTTTGAGAGGGGCTGATTGTGGAAAATGGGCTGAAAAGCCTGAGAGTAAGGGCTAAATCATTGGCATCAGGAGATGGTTTAGTTTTGAAATGACGGGAAATATGAATGATGAGCAGATTGAAAACGAGAAGTGTCATAGGGTATTTCTTTGGAGCAATACTGATTATACTATTTGTCGAGTAATTCAAGATATATACAAGGAGGATAAACAAGAATCAAAGAATGTCGCTAAATCGAGTGGAAGTAAATGAAGACGATTTGAATAATTGAATGTGCTTTATGGACTTTAAGTTGAAGTAAACCAAAATCAAGATTGAACTGCCTAGACGAAAACTAGGTTTGCTGAGAAGACCTTTCAGATGATCATGAACTGTATAAATGTAAGAGAATTGAAATGGAGAGTATGCGAGTATTGATTCCTCTGTTTTTCATTTGAGTTTGGTATAATCTGTACAGCTATATATAAAAGAGCACTTACAACGGATGCCTACATTAACGTGAATAACTAAAATTAAAAGATTACAGCTATACAATCTTATAACAGAAACTTGGGATCAAATCTTCCTCATCTGTTAGGCTCCTGATTTGTTATTGAGAGTTCACCAAATTTGCTGCTGTGATTTCGATCATTACCGTTTCTTCATATCTCAATATGTTAAGATTTGGGGTTCTATCTTAGAAGGTCAACCTTATTAAGAGGAGTAGCCCAAACTCTTATGAATTGGTCTATGTTTTCATCTTTATTCGATGTGGAATTTTTATCCCCTAATATGCCCTCGCAAGATGGTGGCCCGTTTGAGCAGATCAATCTTGAAATCCGTGTGCTCAATTTTTCTTGAGTCTTAATCGGATCGAATCGCTCGTTGGAACTTAACGAGCTCTGATACCATGTAAGAGAATTGAAATGGATAGTATGCAAGAATTGATTCATCTGTTTTTCAATGAGTATGGTATAATCTGTACAGCTATATATAAAAGAGCGTTTACAACAGATGCCTACATTAACGTGAATAATAAAAATTAAAAGATTACAGCAATACAATCTTATAACAGAAACTTGGGATCGAATCTTCCTCATTTGTTAAGCTCCTGATTTGTTATTGAGAGTTCACCAAATTTGCTGCTGTGACTCGATATTCTGATCTTCAATATCTTCAGCCTTTAATTCCATTACACTGACTTGATTCTCTACAATAAACCATACAAGAATAGCTTGGAATTAGTCTTGCATACACAGACATCAATCCTGTAATTTTTCAAAAAGTGATTTTGCAGATTGTTCTCTTTTTGGCTACATATGAATTCCCATTTTCTGCAATATTATGCCTTGCCTATTTATTGCCTAAAATGTGCGATTGATACAATGCGTTTGGCTAATTATAGAAATGTGCTGTTTTGCTATTTATATATAAATAGATAGTGATTCCTCAAATTTGACTATCTTCCTGGTTTTTCTCCGATCCAACCGTTCTTCCACACACATTTTTCCTTTCTTGAATGCAATACATTTCTTGATCCAGTTTCATATCAATTTTTGATTTAATCTCTCCTTATTAAAAATTGGGTTCTGGGTTTTTCTCGTGTAAAATCATATACAAGATATAGATTATGGGTACTCAACAGACACTGATCTACAGCTTTGTGGCGAGAGGCACAGTGATATTAGCAGAGTTCACGGGATTCAAGGGGAATTTCACCAGCATTGCCTCCCAATGCCTGCAGAAGCTGCCGGCATCCAGCAACAGGTTTACTTACAATTGCGATGGCCACACCTTCAATTACCTTGTGGAAAATGGATTCAGTATGCACCCTCATTTTTGGATCATTAGTTTTCAATTTATTTTTTTGTCGGTTTGAATGTGGGCATTTTTTGTTTGGTTTTGATTTCATCTGTGTGTTCTATGATCTTTCTGTTTGATTAGATATTATTGTGGGGGCGAGTTGTCTATGCACGTTAGTAAATATGGATATATATGTTACATGGAAATATGTTTATCGGTTAAGATTAAGGAAGAAGAATATGATTTTTTTTTTCCCTATTATTCTATTTGATGGTAGGGAAAAGGAAAGAATTTGTGGATCCTGTTACTCCCATTCTTGCTGATTTAATTAAGTTTTTCGCAAAACCGATCCTGCAAAAATGGTGAGAAAAGGTCATGGGAAGAAGATTTCAATGTGCACTCCCTTACCCCTGAGGTCGGGGTGGCTGGTGGTTTCGGGATCCCGTAGAAAATGCTTCTTTTATGCCTCGGGTATTAGCACAGCTTGTATTCATTCAGTAATTAAACCCCTTCTTCATTCTTGGACCTCATTCTCCTCCCTCAACTTCCTCACACCACATTTTCTCCTCCACCTTTATGTTCTTCGATGCCATGATCTGGTCACACAATGCACATCAATTAAGTTTGGAAAGGGTTTCATTCATCATTTGCTTGGCCAATTTGTTTGCTTATAACTTTTTAGTAGCTCACTTACCTCATAGGAACTTAGCATAACACACCTAAGTGATGGGAATAGAGTTCAAAAGGATGCCGAATTATAATCTTGTTACACTTGTGAAAATGATGTAAGAAAAAAGAGTAATACTATTTAGCATCACTGGTGTCATAATACCATTCTAGGTGGCACTAAGTGTCATTAACTAAATGAATATATAATTAAATAAATCACATAATTTCACATTTAATTGAATCTATCACATAATACCATCTGCAGGGCACTGCGGCATCAGCCTAATAGAATCGATTGACGAGGTTGTGCAGTAGACCATGCCTATTATGCACATCAATGGGGCAGGATTTATTACGAGCTTTGAGATGGATTTGTTACCTTGCTTTTCTTTCTCATTGCATGCCACATTCTTCATTTTTAGCCCATCCTATTACACCTGTCTATTACTATTTTGTTAATTTTCATGGCAAAGGAATATGGACTAGAAAATAATTTTCTTGACAACCAAATATGGGCAGGAAAATGGCTTTCCCTTAAACGCGTTATGCTTTATTTTTGTAGCCTATTGCGTTGTTGCCATTGAGTCTGTTGGTCGGCAAATTCCAATTGCCTTTTTAGAGCGCGTTAAGGATGATTTTAACAAGAGATATGGAGGAGGGAAAGCTACAACTGCAGGTGCCAATAGCCTGAACAAGGAATTTGGGTAATTGCTTTTTCACATTTCACATTTTGCTTTCCATTTTTTTTGGGCATTGTCAAACACTTTGTTGCTATGTTAGGTCAAAACTGAAAGAGCATATGCAGTACTGCGCTGATCATCCTGAAGAAATTAGCAAACTTGCTAAAGTCAAGGCTCAGGTCTCTGAAGTAAAGGGCGTGATGATGGAAAACATCGAGAAGGTACAGAAGGTTTTCATATTTCCTCAGTATTCGAAAGTTTTGCTATTCCTGGTGATGTTAATTTTGTTACTCTTTTATTTAGGTTCTAGACCGTGGTGAGAAGATTGAGCTGCTTGTCGATAAATCTGAGAATCTCCGATCCCAGGTTAGTCCAAGGAAGCCATATTCAGATTGCATCTAATCCACTCCTTCAAGCGTGTCAAGATCTGCTCAACTTTATTGATGTGTGAATATTGTTTTCGTTCTAAAATTTGATCAAGTCTTCTTGTGCTTTTTGTTGCGTTTCTAGGCGCAGGATTTTAGGAAACAGGGAACCAAGATTAGGCGAAAAATGTGGTTTGAGAACATGAAGATTAAATTGATCGTGTTCGGTATCATTGTAGCTTTGGTTCTCCTCATCATTCTGACTGTTTGTCCTGGCTTCAAGTGTGTATAGGAGAACTCATTTAAGATTTTGAGTTTTCTAGTGTCTTCTATTTCGCTTTGTTTTACAGGGATAGAGGGCTCGGGTTTGTCGCAAGATGCTTTCCCGGCTGGCGTTTTCCATTATATAGTGAATTATGCATCTTCTCTCCATATTGTGAAGACAGAACTTTCTTGTGATAGCCAATCAGATTCTGTATATTTGTTTCTTTATCAATATTTTTCTCGTTTTTTGAGATTGAATTTTTTTATTATTATTATTTTTTTTTTGTAAAGGTTGATTTATTTTAAAAGTAATTCTTACTTTATTGTCAAAATAATCAACTTTATTTCTGATTTTAACTAATTAATAATATTTATTTTACAACATACTAAGTAAACATTTTAAGCTTAGCTAAACGTGCTCACGCTGCTTAGTACCTCATATGCGACTACAATTACAGTTAATTCTTACCAAGGAAGGAAGTCATAATATAATCAAGGTTTACAAAAATCGAGAATTGTAACAAATTATAAATGAAGTGTTATATATTTATACAATAAATATAATATGTGAAAGAAATAACTAATTAAGATGAAGTGCCCAACTGGTGAAAAGTGTGAAATTTGTGTGGGAGGTCAGGTGTTCGAGCCACGCCTCGCGCACTATATTAAAAAGTCTTTGATTGGGTCTTGGGCTTTATTGATTCCTGACTTTCTAACATACTTAGTAGAGGATAATCCTAGTACATTTGTTGAAACTATGTCTTCACCAGATTCTATATTTTGGAAGGAAGCTATAAATAGTGAATATGATTCCATTATGTCTAATAACACTTGGGAATTAGTAGACTTGCCTAGAGGATGTAAAACCATTGGGTGTAGATGGATTTTTAAGAAAAAATTGAAACATGATGGTTCAATTGATAAATTTAAAGCAAGACTTGTAGCTAAAGACTACAAACAAAAAGAAGGAGTTGATTTCTTTAATACATATTCACATGTTACTAGAATTACCTCTATTAGGATGTTAGTTGCAATTGTTTCATTGTATAATCTTATTATACATCAAATGGATGCCAAGACTGCCTTTTTATGTGAAGATTTAGAAGAAGAGATTTATATGAATCAACCTGAGGGATTTGTGGTAGAAGGCCTTGATGATAAAGTATGTAGACTTCAAAAATCTCTTTATGGCCTTAAACAAGCCCCTAAGCAATGGCATGAGAAATTTGATACTGCCTTGACATCTAATGGTTATGTGATAAATGAAGCAGATAAATGCAGATATAGCAAATTTGTGGGGGATTGTGGTGTTATAATTTGCTTATATGTGGATGATATGCTAATAATGGGGACTAGTTTAGATGTGATTAATAAGACTAAACAGTTTCTGAAAAAGCACTTTGAAATGAAAGATTTGGGTGTTGCTGATGTTATTCTAGGGATTAAAATAGTAACACATTCCGAAAGAGTTACTTTAACCCAATCACATTATGTAGAAAAAGTCCTTAAGAAGTTTAACCAATATAATTGTATTCCCGCTAAAACACCTTATGATGCAAGTCATCATTTGAGAAAACATTCAGGTCCTAGTGTTTCTGCTTTAGAATATGCTAGGGTGATCGGCAGTCTCATGTATCTCATGAAGCCGTGCAGGACTGATATAGCATATGCCGTCGGTAGACTTAGCAGGTATACTAGTAATCCTAATAGTGAACATTGGGATGCTCTCATTCGAGTCTTGAGGTATTTGAGATACACTCTAGACTGGGGAATACATTATACTAAATATCCTTCTGTATTTGAGGGATATTGTGATGCTAATTGGATTTCAGATACCAATGAAACTAAATCTACTAGTGGCTATGTTTTTACATTAGCAGGTGGTGCTGTATCTTGGAAATGCACTAAGCAAACCTGCATTGCGAGATCTACTATGGAATCAGAGTTCATAGCATTAGATAAGGCAGGTGAAGAGACTGAATGGTTAAGGAATTTTCTTATGGATGTTCCTTTGTGGTCCAAACCACTTCCGGCTATCTATGTCCATTGTGACAGTCAAGCAGCTATTGCAAGAGCTCAAAAGTCATCCTACAATGGAAAGTCTAGACATATTCGTAGAAGGCACAATACTGTGCGTCAGCTGCTTAAGGATGGGGTTATAGTTATTGACTATGTGAAGTCAAGTGATAATATTGCTTACCCATTGACCAAAGGATTAGCTAGAGAGCTAGTTCAGAAAACATCGAGGGGGATGGGGCTAAAGCCTACTACAAATTAGATCACCCATAATGGAAACCCAACCTTGCGATTGGAGATCCCATGGATAAGGTTCAATGGGATAACAAAGTTATTGGAGTGATCTGTGGGGGTACTACATTGAATTTATTTCAAACCCCTCCCTATGATGAGTAGTACAAACTGTATTGATTAGAGGATGAGCTAATGCTCTTAATGCTTTCTATAGCTGATATTCAGTGGGGTGTTTAAATACACTGCATCCTTGATAGAAGCACCTAGTTGAGTGTGGAAGTGGGGCCGCTTCCTATGAGAATTAAGGCTAATTCTCTAGAGCACCCAAAGAAACCGGGAAAGTTCACGGCCGAAATGAACACAACCGTGAGAACTCAATGATTGTTTTAGAAGTCATGTGTGTGTTCTATTGTCTTAGTTTGCAAAACATAATTGTGGAGTTCAAGACATAGTTCACTCTACAGTTAGCAAACTCGATAGAATATACAAAGCTAAGGTTCAAGTCGATAGACGCCTAAGACTGCGTGATTTCTACCGTACTCCAGAATAGTATTTTTATTTATCTTATTTCTTTCATGTGGGGGATTGTTATATATTTATACAATAAATACAATCTGTGAAGGAAATAACTAATTAAGATGAAGTGCCCAACTGGTGAAAAATGTGAAATTTGTGTGAGAGGTCAGGTGTTCGAGCCACGCCTCGCGCACTATATTAAAAAGTCTTTGATTGAGCCTTGGGCTTTATTGATTCCTGACTTTCTAACATACTTAGTAGTGGATGATCCTAGTACATTTGTTGAAACTATGTCTTCACCGAATTCTATATTTTGGAAGGAAGTTATAAATAGTGAATATGATTCCATTATATCTAATAACACTTGGGAATTAGTAGACTTGTCTAGAGGATGTAAAACCATTGGGTGTAGATGGATTTTTAAGAAAAAAATTGAAACCTAATGGTTCAATTGATAAATTTAAAGCAAGACTTGTAGCTAAGGGCTATAAACAAAAAGAAGGAGTTGACTTCTTTGATACATATTCACCTGTTGCTAGAATTACCTCTATTAGGATGTTAGTTGCAATTGCTTCATTGTATAATCTTATTATACATCAAATGGATGCCAAGTGTAATGCCCCGAAATTTTTCATAGAATATAATTTAAATTCTATGTCCTATATCTTGATGTTTTGAAGGTTAGGGACTAGAATGATATATATAGCAATTTAAATTTTATATTTGAGTCGTATATTTAGATTTTGACCGAATATGATAAGTATATGAATATTGGTCTCGTTGGATAGATAGTAATTAAATGCATATTTTAGGCTCGAGAAAAAGTTAATTCGGATGAGCGGAGCCTAAGTTATTGGGATCGAAAGATATTGTTGTAAGTTGTATTTTAATTATGCTATTCAATGAATTTAAATATTTTAGATGTGACACGTGGCCACTTTTAAGATGTTATTTGAAAAGTAAATATTATGTGTGTGTATATATAGCATATAGTGAATTATGGAGGCCACGTGACTAAGATTGGAGAGGTTGAAGAATGTGCCATTTTATTTTATTTTACTATTCTAAAAGTTTGAATTTGTATGGTAGGATTTGACACGTGTTCAGTCTTTTTTTTTTGGGTAGACTTGGTTCAACCTTTTTGGTTTCATTTCTGTTTTTTTTCCACTATCCATTTACTCTCCATATCCTACACGTTTCTCACTACATGCCAACCACGAGATATATTGTTATTGTCTATTATATAGATAAAAGTATATTGGAACTCACACAACAGAATATACACGCACAGAAGTAACAATCAGAAACAAAAGAAATATTGGAACGTGATTTTCATCCTTCAAAAATTTATTTAATCAAAGGTAGGAAAAGAGGTGCAGTGAATTTTCTATCCCATTTAAATTATTTCTTCATGTTGATAATTTCATACTTATGAAGTTATGATATGATATGATTATGATATGAAATGATGATATGGCCATTCCGGTACAAATGATATGATATGATATGAGCTTTTACCGGATCTAAAGTTATGATGACGGTATGATAATTCTTGACACGTGTTTAAATTATTTTATTCATGTTGATAGATTATTGTACTCATGAAGTATGATAGTATGACATTTTGACGCATGATTTTATATTTTAAATCGGGATTGCACCATATGTTTATGTCCTACTGAGTATTCCCATATACTCACCCTTTTTCCTACATCTCACAGATTAGATCGGGTCGTTGGATGGCGGGCGATGAGGTGAAGTCGTTGTGCTAGATGTTTGGAATTAATAAAGCAAATCCGGTATAACGTGCCTTGAATTTTAGTTTTAGCAGAAATCTTAGTTTATCAATTTATTGAACTAGTTTATTATATCTGGAAATTTAGGATGGTTTATTCGACATATACATTTCGAACGATGATTTGGAAATTTTAAATTTGTTTCGGATATTTGTGATTTACTTGCTATTCAAGTTTTATTTTGGTATGAAATAATCATGATGAAATAATAGGGAATGATGTTCACGTCTCTGCTTTGTTAAATGCAACGGAATCACATTGTTGTCCTTTAGCATTAAATGTCAATATTTGACTTACTCATGTTTGGTATAGTGCATTAAATGTCATTTGGATTTTAGATTAATAAAAGGAAACTTTTGGTAGCGATTCGAAAACCTTTAAAATTTTGGGTCGTTACACCAAGACTGCCTTTTTATGTGGAGATTTAGAAGAAGAGATTTATATGGATCAACTTGAGGGATTTGTGGTAGAAGGCCTTGATGATAAAGTATGTAGACTTCAAAAATCTCTTTATGGCCTTAAACAAGCCCCTAAGCAATGGCATGAGAAATTTGATACTGCCTTGACATCTAATGGTTATGTGATAAATGAAGCAGATAAATGCAGATATAGCAAATTTGTGGGGGATTGTGGTATTATAATTTGCTTATATGTGGATGATATGCTAATAATGGGGACTAGTTTAGATGTGATTAATAAGACTAAGGCCTTGTGTGGGAGAGATTAAAATCGGATTAAAATTGAAAATATAGCCGTTATTGTTGACTTTTATTAGATGAGTGGGACCCAATAACGGTCATATTTTCAATTTTAATTGACTTTTAATCCCTCCCGAACGGGGCCTAAACAGTTTCTGAAAAAGCACTTTGAAATGAAATATTTGGGTGTTGCTGATGTTATTCTAGGGATTAAAATAGTAACACATTCCGAAAGAGTTACTTTAACCCAATCACATTATGTAGAAAAAGTCCTTAAGAAGTTTAACCAATATAATTGTATTCCCGCTAAAACACCTTATGATGCAAGTCATCATTTGAGAAAACATTCAGGTCCTAGTGTTTCTGCTTTAGAATATGCTAGGGTGATCGGCAGTCTCATGTATCTCATGAACTGTACCAGACCTGATATAGCATATGCCGTCAGTAGACTTAGCAGGTATACTAGTAGTCCTAATAGTGAACATTGGGATGCTCTCATTCGAGTCTTGAGGTATTTGAGATACACTCTAGACTGGGAATACATTATACTAAATATCCTGCTGTACTTGAGGGATATTGTGATGCTAATTGGATTTCAGATACCAATGAAACTAAATCTACAAGTGGCTATGTTTTTACATTAGCAGGTGGTGCTGTATCTTGGAAATGCACTAAGCAAACCTGCATTGCGAGATCTACTATGGAATCAGAGTTCATAGCATTAGATAAGGCAGGTGAAGAGACTGAATGGTTAAGGAATTTTCTTATGGATGTTCCTTTGTGGTCCAAACCACTTCCGGCTATCTATGTCCATTGTGACAGTCAAGCAGCTATTGCAAGAGCTCAAAAGTCATCCTACAATGGAAAGTCTAGACATATTCGTAGAAGGCACAATACTGTGCGTCAGCTGCTTAAGGATGGGGTTATAGCTATTGACTATGTGAAGTCTGGTGATAATAAAATAATTATTTTTTTTAAAATCATTTTCGAAATTATTTAATTGGTCAACTAGCCAGTAGAATATGACTGTTTTAACTGCGCAGTATTAATACCCATTACCAAGGCCATTACATATGCAACTTAATACTAGATCATGGTGAAAGAAGTTACATCTCTTTCTGCCTATATAAACACACTTTTGGGTATTAAAAAATCACAAGAAAAACGAGATTATATATTTCTATACAGTACAGTAAAAATATTGTTCTTAGTTTTACACATTTTTGGAGTACACTTGAAAGTTCTGAAACCCTTTTGTGATTAATGCACAATTGGTTTATTTGATCGTTGTATCCTGGAAGTGATTGTCCACAGAGGTCGCAGCAGTTATCGACGGGCAATTTCGCTTTAGGACATCGTGCTGTCACGAGACTCGATTTGTTGATATGTTTTTCTGCACTTTACTGTTATTTTTTTCCAACATGAAGTTATATCACAAAATGAAAGCCAATTTTTTTAGTAAAACATAAGAGTTATCAACATTTGAGAATCCGCATCTACCTACCTCACCTTCTTTTAGGTGTACAACGAGTTAAGACACGTTATGTCTAGGAAAATTGAACCCTTATCGTGTTTTCTAAACATCTTGAGCTTATAGATGGCTCGACCTGTTTTACGCTACACCCCAACTCCTACCTAGCGAAGAAAAATGAAAGAAAGATACTTTCATATACAAGTACTATAAAAAAAACATTTGAAACAAATATTATTGGAGAGAATCTAGTATTGTACAATGATGAAATCTGGCAAAGAAGCAAATTGTTTGATGTAATTAATCACTTATGGTGGATTCTAAATTATACATGAAGGTGATTGCAAATGCAGCTAAAATTGGAGTTGAAGAAAAGCAGCAGAGACAGATAGGAAACTAGGGGAAAATATGTTTGGGACACTGCCCAGGTTGCCACTCAAGTTTCCAAGAACAAAGTTGTTGACAAGTGTATATATATATAAAGATTAAAGAGTACTAAGGTGAAAATTCTATTAAAAGTTACAACTTCTCCACTCATTCAACAGGAGAGTTTTCCTAAATTACATAGGACGGAAATGCGAACAATAATAATTGGTTCTTGTTCGTAACGCACAAACGGGTATTTGATCGAATTTCACTCAAATGGATGTGATAAATATTGAAATTCACTGATTGACAGAAAAACTGAAATATATTATTAATAAAAAATGAATGTGTAATTTACAAACTTCTAAACACATTTAAAAACTCAAAATAAATCCTAATCATATTGAAATCCTAATTCTGTAGATAAATTCAAATAAACTAGGAAGCTACAAAACAAATCCAAATAAAAATAAAAACTGTAAAAAAATAAAAATAAAAATGAAACTACTTTTAAACTAACCTAAAACAGAAAAATGCTAAAACGAACCTCTAATGATGGCGCATCCTCAGATCGACGGTCAAACTGAAGTAGTTAACAGAACTTAGTGAATCTATTACGATGCATCTGTGCTGAGAAGAAGAAACAGTTGGATCTTGCATTGGCACAAGCAGAATTTGCATATAATAGTGCAGTTCATTCTTCAACGAGGTAAATCACCTTTTGATATTATTTATAGGAGGGCTCCCGCATAAGCAGTGGACTTAGTTAGACATCCGAACTCTATGACAAAGAGTGTAGCAGCCGAACAACTAGCTAAACAATATGTGGAGGTGATTGAACAGGTGAAGAAAAAGTTGGAAGCCTCCAATGCAAAGTATAAAGCTACTGTTGATACACATAGTCGTCATAAGACGTTTCATGTGTGTGATATGATTATGGTGTTCCTGAGGAAAGAGTGTGGTAGAAGTCAGAAGAAGCTAGATGAGAAAAAATAAGGGACTTTCAAGATTCTGCAAAAGATCAATGACAATCCTTGATCTTCTTGAGCACATGAAGATTTTCAAGACATTTAATACTGTACATCTTTATAAATATGTTTCAGATAATGATGAACCTTTGTATCCAGATGACATCTCAGGATCAAGTTGTTTTGAAGTGGAAGAATGATATAATAAGAATGGCGTATGAAAACGCGCATAACTTTCAGCTTTGTTGTTGAATTTTTGCCATGATTACAATCCGAAAGCATTTCTCAATTTTGCATTTTTTTTTCGAGTGACGTTTAGCCAAACTTTTGGGTTTGAATTCCATCGTTTAGAGGTTCGTTTTAGCCTTTTTCAATTTTGAGTTAGTTTAATGGTAATTTCGTCATTTTTATAGTTTCTAGTTTTATTTGGATTTGTTTTGTAGTTTTGTAGTTTATTTGATTTTGTAGGACTTATTTTGGGTCTTTAAATATGTGTTTAAGAGTTTGTAAATTATACATTCTTTTTTCCTTAATTAATAAGATATTTCAATTTTTTTGGTTAATTGGTGGATTCCAATATTTATCACGTTCACAAGTGAAATTCGAGCAAACCTGCATTCGTGTGTTACAAACATGAACCAATTATTATTATTCTTGTTTCCGTCATGAGATACTAAAGTCGTGTAATATTTCAAGAGACGATTTTGTTTTCATTTTTGATCCAACTACTTTGTTGTTGACTAAGTAAAGCAATGTACATTTCTTTGATCAATTTATTTTTGTATGATGAAATGTAGTTTTTTTTTTTTAATTTTGAATGGCTATATTGACTGAGGGTGCAACACATTTTAATTGCATCAAAAGTTTTTAATATATATTTATTGTCATCGATTTTTTTAATCATATTCTTATCCACAATCTTTCATTAATTAGAAAATATTGTCAAAATTCTATAGTATAGAGGCCATAAAAATACTTAGTTACCCATCTTATTTTTATATAAAAGTACAACTAATATTTGCCCATTATTTAAACTAATTTTTTAAGGAAAATACTCTTTAAAGACATTGTTTGTTAATTAATGGAAGATTGAAGATAAAAAAAATAAAAATAAAAAGCAATAAAAATAGCTGGAGACAAAAGTAGGATAATAAGTCAAAGTTAGGGACCTTTAATGCAAATAAAACGTAGTGAATTTATAAATAAAATGTCGTATTGATATAATATCCTTGGTGATCGAAGGTGGACGTTCTTTGCAGGTCCTTTGACACCAAGATGGAGGTTTGTTGGACAAATTGTTGTCAAAAGACCTTCCGAGCGATGATGTAAAGTCATTGTTTATTCGGTCATCTGGTCGATGCCGACTGAATAAACAATGACTTTAAATCATCGTTTGGGAGGTCGTTTGACAACAATTTGTTTTATAAACCTTAGCCTTGGTGTCAAAAGACTTGCAAAGAAAATTATTATGCTTTAGTAATAATCCAGAAAAGGATAACCAATAAAATTGGAAATTATTTACCTCCATCGATGTTTAGAATATATTTGCAACTTCTAAACTTCACCAACGATAGCACCTCAGTGCCCATTTTTTTAGGGATTATATTGTGTATGTATTTTCTCAAGTCTTACAACTTCTTGTGACACAATATCTCTAATGAAATGTAGTCTAACATCAATGTGTTTGGTGCGTTCATAAAAAATAGGATTCTTGCATAAATGTATAGTGGACTTACTATAAGAATATACTGCCACATAATCATTTAAAACACAAAGTTCATGAAAAAGGTCTTTAAGCCATAAAGCTTCTTTAATAGTTTCAGTAATAGCAATGTAATCAGATTATGTTGTAGATAGTGCAACTATATGTTGTAATTGTGATTTCCAATTAATACAAGAGTTAGACAAAGTAAACACATAAGAAGAAGTAGATTTCCTATTATCTCTATCCCCAGCACGGTCAGCATCTACAAAACCCTTCAGTTTCACACCCTCATTATTAACACCAGACCTGAGACCTACATTACTAGGTCTCTTTAAGTACCTTAACATCAATTTCAAGACTTCCTAATGTTCAGGATTAGGATTAGACATGTATCTACTAAGAGTGATAACAGCAAAAGCTAAATCTGATCTAGTGCAAACAATCAAATACATAACAGAATCAATCACATTGGAGTATGTGATTCTACTCATGCATTCTATCTCTTTTTCATTACATGGGGTCTGATCTTTAGATAATACAAAATGATTAGTTAAAGATAATGTAACATGTTTGCAATCATGCACGCCAAATTTCTTTAACACTTTAAAACATATGAGGACTAATATAAAAACAAAACAAAACAGAATTTGATCTATCTCTTTCAATTTCCATACCTGGGATTCTTTTAGCCTTTCTTAGATCTTTCATGTCAAATTCACTATTCAAACTTGTTTTTATGTTACTTATCCACTTAGGTGATGAACCACTAAGAGTATATCATCCACATATAGCAATAAGAACACATAGTCATTATTAGCATCATTATGTTGAAAGTAAATGCAATGATTAAACTTACTCCGTTGAAAACCTATGGATAGTACAAAAAAGTCAAATCTTTTATACCACTTTCTAGGTGATTGTTTTAGGCCATATAGAGATCTTTTCAAGAAGCACACATGATCAGGTTTTAGTTTGACTTTAAAACCTCTTGGTTGATTCATAAAAATTTGCTCATCAAGTTCACCATGTAAAAAAGCAGTTTTTATATCCAGTTGTTCAAGTTTCCAGTCAAAATGTGCAACCAATGCAAGTATAACTCTAATAGTAGTGTACTTAACAACATGTGAAAAAATCTCGTAATAATCAACCTCTCCTTCTGAGTGTACCCATTGGCCACTAATCTAGCATTAAATCTTGAGGGTTCAAATGCGCTAGTACCTTCCTTAACCCTAAATACCCACTTACGGTCAATAGTAGATTTATTCTTAGGTCTAGGTACTAGCTCCCAAGTTTGATTCTTTTCTAAAGAACTCGTCTCATTTTTCATTGTCTTGAACCACTCTTTATATTGTTCACTTTTCATCGCCTCTTCAAAGGTCTTTGGCTCCATATCAGCTAACTCATCTTAGCTCGCATGAGCAAAAGCTATCTTAGATTCATAACTAAATCTTATGGGTGCTCTAAACTGTATCATCTCTCTATCCCTAGTTAAGTTGTAATATGCTAAAGGATTCTCTTCTTCAGGGTGTTCTCCTATTACTACTTCCTCTCTATTCTCCATGTTGGGTTATTGTTCCAGAGTATCCACCTCACTTTGTGTAACAGGGATGAATGTGCTAAGTCTTCATAACTCCACATTCAACCGATTTCTCTCTTCATCTCGTTTTTCTTCACTCTTAGGTTCAAATTCAGTTTTAAGGCATTGTATTTTGCTTTCATTGAATGTAACATCTCTACTCACAATGATCTTAATCCCTTTTTAGCTCCTATCCCACAACCTGTACCCCTTGACACCCTCAAGGTAACCTAGAAAAACACATTTTCTAGCTCTAGGTTAAAGGTTTCCCTCACTCTGATCAGAAAATGCAGTACAGCCAAAAGTTCTAAACATAGAATAATCACTTAATTTACCAGACCATTTTTTATATAGAGTATCACCATTCAATGCAGTAAATAGAGTCAAATTAATCAGATAACAATTAGTTATAATAGTTTCTCCCCAAAAAGACTTTGGGATTCCAGAACTTAACATCATGCAACGCATGTTATCAAGTATGGTTCTATTCATCCTTTCCACTACCCCCATTTTGTTGGGGAGTGTAAGGAACAATTTTATGTCTTGTTATCCAATTTTTGCACATATTGTCAAATTCGGTGTTATAAAACTCTAGGCCATTATTAGTTCTCTGAAAACTTGATCTTCTTACCAATTTGGTATTCAACTTGTCTTTTCCAATTATTAAAATTATGAAAAGTGTCAGATTTATCCTTTAAAAGATAAACTTATACTTTTTTAGTGTAGTCATCAATGATAAACAAGAAATGCCTATTTTCACCATATGTGGGACTGCTAGAGAGACCCCACAAGTCCGAATGCACATATTCAAGCATACCTTTAGTTTTATGAACCCTTCTGAAAAAAGTAGTTTTATGATGTTTACCAAACATACAATGGTCACAGAAGGAAAATTCAGACAAACGATCATTTCCAAATGCACCATTTTCATTAAGAAGTCTAATCCTCTTAATACCCACATATGCAAGTCTATTGTGTCATTTTTTTGTGTGATCAGCCTTAGCAGAAGAGAGAGGGAAATTTAAACATCTCATCACTTCTCCAGTAGTTATATAAATATCATTTTTTTCCTAATTTCCTTAATAGAGACAAGTGCACCATTAACCAATTTCAAAACTCTATTTTTAGTTTTACGAGTGAAATCAGTTTTCTCAAGTCTTCCTACTAAAATTAAATTTCTAGACAATTCAGGGATATATCTAATATCTTTTAAAGTATGCACAAATCCAATGTCAAACATTATAAGAAGAATTGTCACATAACACAACATGCCCATCATTTGATTCATGCAAATTTTCAAATCAGTCTTTTTGTGATGTCACGTGAAAAGATACACAAGAATCAAGTATCAATTCATGTAAATGAGAATTGTCAGTTAAATTCAATTAAGCAGGATAAGCAATATGACTTATAATCATATAGACCTCACCATCGCCACTATCGAAAATAGAATACAATACATTTGCCTCATCTCTATCTGTACCATTTTGCTTATTTTTCTCTTTATAGCAATCTTTTATAAAATGTCATGTGTTTCCACAGTCATAGCATTTCTTAACCTTGGTCCTAGATTTGGATCTAGACCTGCCTTTGCTCTTCTTTCTACCTCAATTATTACTTGACTCGCCACTACTTTGGTAACCATCATGACTGTTTTGCCTAAATTGAATTCTACCTCTCATCATGTGAATCTCACCGTTTTTTTTTAATCATGTTTTTCAACTCTACTCTCTATTGCCTTACTTTTAAGGGAGTCAATGACAATTTCGGGCTACAAAATGTCTCATCATACTTAATAGCATTTTTTACTTTCTTATAAGTATCAAGTATGAAATTCAGCAAAATAATAATCTTATACATGTATCAAATACTAACTCTTCACAGTTAACAATATCTTGAACAAGTTTGTTAAACACATCTAAGTTGTCATCAAGATCTTTTGAAGAATCCATTTTGAAACTGAAAAAAGGCCCAAGTAAGTAAAGCCTGTTTGGAGTGGATTTGAGCAAATACAAGTCTTCCAACTATTCCAAAGTTTTTTAGTGGTTTTCAGTTTACCAACTTTTCTCAAAACTGCGAGCCAAGTGTAAAATAATTGAGGTATAAGCAACCTCATTAGCTTCTTCTTTTTGTTCTTTTGAAAAATCAGTGGGAAAGTTGTCATCAATGGTTTTTGAAACCTTTTGTTGAACCAAAATACCTTTCATTTTTTGTTGTCAGATTGAAAAGTCACATTTTCCGTTAAAAGTTCCCAAATCAAAATTGTGTGTTGTAATTTTTAATAATTAATCAAAAATACAATATCACAATTAAGCCACACAAAGTAGGCTTAGGGTCGCAAATATACACCATTTTATATTCCTAGAGTTTTGTAAGATTCTCGATCTTAGATCAAGAGAATGTTCAAACAGGTAAGGTTTAGGTATTCTAATAACTTAATAGTGCAACAAGAGATTTGTCAACCAAACAATTTCACTCACGATATATCACAAAGATAATACGCTGAAGTTTATCAAATAAGCAATTTTAAATACGTAGCAACTAAGAGCAAGTAGTTCCTAATTTCTAGTAGGGGTGAACGTAGTTCGGTTTGGGCGGTTTGTGCCATATTTTCAACTCAAACCATTTCATGCGGTTTGGAATTTTTTCAAACCAAACCAAACCATTTTATTTTTCGAACCAAACCATACCAAACCATAATTTGCGGGTTGGTTCGGTTTTAATCTACGGTTTACCTATCGAAATTATAATAATATATTTAAAATAAGTTAACATATACGTTTAAACGAGAATTAATAATATTAAATATTAAATTACATTCATCTTTCCCACGAAACCCATGAATAAATTATTTTCAAAATTGGGTGCTAAAAGATTTTAATAGAACAAATATATATTTTTTTTTCCTTTTATTTACTTTTTCTTGTTTACCTTTTATATTGTCATATAGTGGTTGGTAAAGATAAGAGTCACAATCTGCTATAATAATTTCGTTAAAACTCTTTTCGTCCTACTGGTGAGATGAAAAACAAGGATATGTTTCAATGTACAAAGAATGATAGAGTTTAGATTATTGGAAATTGACAAAATTCATTCTCTAACGACTTTGCGAAAGTAGAATGTAGTAGTACTAGTTAAGAAATTTAAACATTTTCACACAATCAATACGTTATATCCTTTGTTCTTTTTAAACGACAAACAAATTCATTAATCACCTGGACACACAAATAGTCATTTTTTTAATCCAAATCACAACTCACAGGTGTATAATAAGTTAAAAAACAACAAATAAAAGAAATGATAATTAAAAAAATGATTTGAATGAGAATCTAAAACTTATCAAGAGAAAAGAGAGAAATTATGATTCGGGTATAAATTAACAGACTAACAAGCAAAAGGCGATTAGCGATTTGCTATTGGGAATCGCATTTTGTTCAAGAGTGGGCAAACGCCAAATGTTTGAGAAATGAGAGTTTGGGTAACTTCTAAAATTGTGAGCGTGATTTGCTGTCGTAGTTTTGTCGTGGTATGATTTGGATTGTAGAAAATAAACGCTTTTTTTTCATATGATTTGGGATTAATTTTAGTTTAGATTAGATATCAGGTCACGACAGTGTTGTAGACTTATAAAACTATCGGCCAATAATGATGAACTTAATTTACTCTGTATTATTATTTTAATGGGTTGGTTGTAATTTGTATTGCTAAATTAATATTTTTTCTAAAAAGTAAAAACTTTAAAATTTGTAAGTTAATAAAATTAATTTTTTAATTAAAAAATAAAAAACGGTTTGGTTCGGTTTTATGCGGTTTTTGAAAATTGAAACCTCAAACCAAACCATTTTAAAACGGTTTGGCTTGGTTTGAAGAAAAAAACTGCGGGTCTATTTGGACCCAAACTAACGGTTTTAAACTAACGGTTTCAGTTCGACTTGCGGTTTCACGGTTTTTTTGTGCTGCCCTAATTTCTAGACAGGCAATGGTTATCCCACACGGTAACCCCAATCCTATTGTCACCCCCCACACAATGACGCGCTAGTGCTGAAATTAAACAGGATTAGCCAATTTACTAAAGCGGACCTATCTGAGTTCATAAATTTTGAGGAATATAATTTTAACACTTTAAAGCCATCACCATTCGCCCTAAAGTCAGAGCAACCGATCGAATGCAAAACTGAATCCTGAATGCACATGGGCAAAATTGTCTAGATTTCACCGTATTACCTAAAATAGAAAACTAACTCCACAAACATGTTAGAAATCTTGTTAGGATAAAATTGCCTGAAGAAAAATTCCTCAGACCAAGCCGGACACTCCTCCACACACTGCTGCCAGAGTTACACGCGCCACGGCCAGCGAGTTCCACCACCATACATGGTGGACCCAGGTGCGCCTCCACCTGCAGAGGCCTCCTATGGTGCTAGGTTCTTCAACCAACCACTGGTTTGACCAGAAAAGGAAGTTACAGGTTTGTATTTTGGAAGAAGAAATTGGACAATTTTCAAACTGTAAATCTGTCGATTTTTGGTTGACTTCTCGCCGGAATCTACACAAAACCAATGCTCGGATACCAACTGTTGAATGAGAATCTTCGATCACCAAGGATTACGAGCTCAGTATCGTCTATAAATCGAATCAAACACCACAATCTTCAAACTCAAATCATAAACCAAAACCCCCAAAACCCGATTGCTATCTTGAACTACCCACAAAGGACAAAGTGTGAAATATTATTGTAGCCACAATAACAGCCACAAAGGCTAAGGAAGAGATGAAAACAAAAAGCACGAAGCAGAGAGCACAAAGCAGAAGCCGCCGATTTTACTCTCAAACAAAGGAAACCAATAACCAATTTCACACACGGCCAACAATAGCAATGGGGCAGCATATATATAGGCGTTTTAGGTAGGCTTTAGGGCAAACAGTAATTATGCCCAATAGGTATCAAATAAATGGGCTATCAACCAAAAAACCATCCAAAGGTTATGGGTCGGGCCATGAATAGTATTAATTAAATTATGCTACTTTAAATGACCCAAATATGTTATAGGATTGGTTCGAACAATTGTAGCATCGATATTTACTTCAGTCATCTGATCGATGCCGACTGAATAAACAATGACTTTACATCATCGCCTGAGAAGTCGTTTAACAACAATTTGCCTAACACAGTCTTTAAAGACATTGTGTGTTAATTAATGGAAGATTGAAGATTAAAAAAAAAAAGCAATTCAAATGGCTGGAGACAAAAGTGGGATAATAAGTCCAAGTTAGGGACCTTTAATGCAAATAAAACGTAGTGAATTTATAAATAAACTGTCGAATTGATATAATTATACTTTTCCTTTTTGTGGAAGCCTCCAGTGGTTTGATAATTTTCATAGTTCACTTACAAACATGTCCAGCTCACATGACTCCGTCAATGGCAAAATCTTACGAACATCCTGAAGAGGAATGAATTTTGCTAATTAATGAAAAGTTATGAACGATTTTCAACGAAAAAAATGTTGATAACACAATTAATACTTTGGTCAATAGTTAAGAAAGGCAAAAAAAATCCTAAATTATTCTACATTAATAAGTAAAGACTTTTCGGTACGTTGGGAAACTTGTCACCCTTGGACACTAGAGACTTGGAAAAATCTATATCATATTAGTCAAAAATAAATTATGGCCTTGATTCTTCCACATTACAATTAGATTATGAGTAGAAGATGAATATTTGACCACGTCCCTGCAGCCCCCATCACATTGTGAATATTGAGTTAGGTAGGCCTATATGTAAGTCCCTTTGGTCTGTTGTCAAGTAGTTTTGTACGCGATAAATTACTCGAACTTGACTTGTACTCTTATAGGTCTTCTTTGACCTCAAATTTCTAAAACTCATTCAATCATACATTCTCATAATAAAATAATTTTGCATGTAAATTTTCTTTTTATTTGTTAACCTCACGTTTTCTAAAAATAACTTTTTACAAAATCTATTCTCAAAACCTCTACCAATCAGGAGATAGTCTTTGTGTCAATCAAAGTTGATCCATTTATATTTTGCTTTGAACTCAAAAGAATTAATAGATGTGTTGATCGAGAGAGAGGGAGAGATTTTGAAAATGAGTGATGTTATTCATCCCCAATGGGGATGAAAACACAGTGAATAATAGACATAATCTCTCTCTCTCTCACTATACAAATTTTTATTCATTATCAAAACAGCTTACAAATGACTTCAACTTCACACTACACAAATTTTTATTCATTATCAAAACAGCTTACAAATGACTTCAATACGAGAAAGACAAGTGAATAATAGACATAATTTTGCTTAAAATAAAATAAGGCAAAAAAGAGAGTCAAAAATCAACTCAATTAATTTTGACAAGTTCCAGCCATTTCCTGCTTTCATGTCTCTGTACTTGAGAATTAAAATCCTAGTGGGGACAAAAGTACTAGAAAAGAAAATTAGCATATAGTTATGAAGAAATTAAAGCATTGTTCCAATGGAATCTTGAAATCCCAAAATGTTAGTTGAGTCGAAAGATGAATCTTTGGCCACGTACATGCGTCCCCATCACACTGTAGTTAGGTAAGCTAGTCACTTGTGCCCGACAAATAATTCGAGTTCGACGCGTAGGGCATGCCGATTTGACTAAAAAAGAAAAGTACTACTTTTTAAGCATGGTCAAACATGTTTCTCTGACAATCTAGTACCATGTTAAGTGATTTTAGTGCATGAGTCTTTGTTAAATGATTAAATATCGAAACATTTATCAACATATAATGGTTTATGTTATTTCTCTTAATATGGTATACTAGTTCATTAAATTTAAACGAACAATTCAATATGGTTAAGATTTAAACGAGCATACAGTTTTCAATCCAATTTAAACGAACAATTCAATTTTTTGAGATATGATCAACATAGATCAATAAACATATTATTACCATAAATAATAGTATTTATTCCACGAAACTTGAAAGTTTGTTCCACATACAAAACAATCATGCTACATGAACATCAAAGTTGACATAATGTCACGTGGCACGTTATCGTTGGATAACTTAAAACACGATAAGCTTTTCAATCCAATCATCTACTGCCACATATAATTGTGTTAAGCTTTATATCAAATCTTTGTGACAAAGTAGCTTTATCCACCAAGAATAAAAGCCAATCAATAACAAATTACACAAAAACACAATCACAACAATACGTATTGTAACAAATCCAAATTTTGTTCTGCTTGCTTAGATAATTGGCACATTATGCAGCACCACTATCTCCACCGTTAGCCCTGGTCCGAGCCAAACAGAACACCCCAATCCAGCCCCTCTCCGGTTGTGCTCATCCCCTCCTAGGTGGCGGACTTCCTCATCTCATCTTGGATGAAAAGTACACATGCACTTGACATGTTTCCACACTCGCTTAACACTTGTCTAGTTGATCGCAATTTTTTGGGATTTAGGGCTAATTTTGCTTCCACTTGGTCCAAGATTGCTGGACTACCAGGATGAGCAATCCAAAAAATCGAATTCCAATAAAAAACACCTGTCAAATATAAGATTTAATTTGACTCCATACTGCAAAAGGCTGCTGAGAAGAAAAGGGGCATACCGATGTTTAGTTCGTATATGGCAGTTATGAACCAATATGCTAAGAAACGTCACATACACAATGCTAAAAAAATGTTCAATCACATTGCACAAAACCCATCAAATACCAACCAAAAACACATTTTCATCCTGGACATAGGTTCTTCCTCACACCAACCACTAAAACCCCAGAAGAATAGCTTTTTCTCGTCTTTTTCAAACCATTTTTTCATTTAAACTTTCATTTTCTCAATCGAAAAGACCCAAAATAATATCATTTTATGGGTGTAATTAAGCTGATTTCGAAATAATTGGAGTAAAATAACATCGAGAAATTCCATTCACCCAAAACTTCTTTAAGATTCATGGAGTGATCCATATAAACATACAAAACAAACAAAATTATTAACTCACACATCAATGGCACACTTCTCGATTACCCGTCTATCTCAAATTCAGAAAGCATCGTTATAATTACGACAGTACTAACTTAATCCCAATTAAAAAACAATAAAAACAATCCATTTTTTTCCTAGAACTAATTTTACACCCGTGCAATGCACGGGTTGTGGTATTTTTAAGGTAATATTAGCGTCTTGAATGTTAAGATTAGATGGAAAATTGTATCATAAAATTTCATTACGTACATTTGTATAAAAGAAATAATGTTTCATAAAAAAACCCTCGTTTTCACTGTTTTAGAAGTATATAAAGACTTATACATTAAATCAGGTTCTTGACCAAACTCCATTTAATTTAGAGGTCAAATAACCAAAGCACATATGCACCCACTTTATAGCCAATGATAGCGACTGAAGAAGCGGGAATTAACATAAGCTTCAATTGAATATCAATTGATGCCAATTTCTCCAAATTCTTACTGGTCATAAAATTTTTCACTCTTTTTTCTTGAACCCAAATTTTGAATCCAAAAATGGACTGAAATAAGGAAAGACCTTGCAAAAGATGAGAAAAGGCAGCGACAATCACGAATTTTATAGAAATCAAAGTGAAAGTAAATTTTGATCCCGACCCACAAAGTTACATTGAAAAAAGAAATATCTAAAATATTTGCCAAACAAAAGAAAATAATAGGGATGCAGCTCGTGCAAAAAGGGATTACATTTGAAAATGATGGTTTTTTTTACTGTTTCTATGGGTCCATAAATTGAAACTTTCGTGTAAAAGTTCTCGATACAAAACAAAACTTTCAAATGTAACACGGTTAGTACTTAGAAAGTTCTCTGGTTTAAGGAGGAAACAACTTTCAATGCGGTTCCGACATTAAAAGAAAGCGATTTAGTAGATTAGTACTATTAGTGAAGAATTTATGCGGTTAATTCTCCCAACAACCTAATTAAAAAAGTAATACTTTGCCTTAGTTTCAGTCAAAACATTATGTTAACCATTGAACCAAGTTGTAATTGTAAATTACCATAGAACCAAAATTCCAAAAAAATGAAACACTGTATGCTAACAACCTAATCAATTAATTCTAGGTTTGTCATCCCCCAGCCTCTCTCTCATTGTGTCTGAGAAAGAGAGTTTAAATACTGTATTCATGATGTAGGGGTAAATATAGGAGCAAATAACTTAAAAGTGGACACAAGAAAAGATTTTCAGAAAATAATATCTAAAGTAGTCCCAATATATTAGGCAATGAATCACCTAGTATATTCATCTCTTTTTCAATATTTCTACAGTTTAGCCGAGACTAAAGTAACATGTAGCACTACGAAAATAATGTCAAATTACAATTTTGACCTCGTTATGTAAATTACTGCGACAGTATTATTGAACTTTTGCCTTTTTCTGGCACAACTTGAAGTGATACAAGCAGAAAATATGGAATCAAATGTCGAAAGCTACAATAGTATGTGTGCATTGACAGTTTCTTTTAATTGTGTTGAATGCAAGGCATTCACTAATTTACAATTTAAATACAGTTTAAGAAGTTAAAAACAAAATTCAAGGTGAGCATGTCTTGCATATAAAATACATAGCCCAAGTCTAAATTTTAATTTAATTAATCTAGTAATAAAAATTTTGGACTCCGGGTGCAGTAGGAACTTGTACATTTGCCTTTTAAGCTAAATAAAGGAACTCTTGATAGTTTGTCGTGCTAATTTGAGAAAATGTATTTACTAACGTAGTGATGAACTATGCTGAATTGGCCTTATAATCATGTGAGCAGCTCTTATCACCTTCTCCAACATCTTCAATAATCCCTTTGACAAGACAACCGACTTGAGTGCTTTCTACATAGGCTTTACATGCTATCAGAATATCACAAGAATGCTTGTAGAAATGTCCTATCACAAAGTCCTCGAAATGCTATAAGCAACACAACACAAAACTTAAATCAGTATATAATGAAGTAGTCACCCAAAAGGAAATAATAAATTGAAATTAATCACCAAAATATGCAAGGATTGAAAAACCTAATAATAAAAGTAGTATATAGAAAGGATCTCAATTTCATCTTACCTTTGGTGGCTGCCTCATACTGTACACCATCGTTTGGAGAGAATGGATAAAAGTATTCTCATTGTATGCCAAGGAACACTTTTCTCCACTCGTTGAACTACTCATATTTTCACGTCCAAACTCATTAAAATATGGCTTAGCATTCAAAAGAAGGCCTTGTATAAAGACCAAAACATGTAGCATAGTTGATATATCATGGATCCACTTCTACTTCTGACTATAACTCTAAGTGTTGAGAAGACTTGGCATACTTTGCGACAATTGTACAAGTTTTGATTGATGCAAAGTCCACCAGAGTGGTAATGAACTTGCTGCAATAACAAGTGAGTTAGCATTAATGGAAGACAATGTATTAACATATTCAAAAGTGTACAAGGGGTTGGGCACAAAAATCTAAAACATACATGTGGAATATTGGGATGGCTTCTAGGGAATAAGATGTCGAAGAAAAAGAGACTACCATGGTATGAAGTTCATTCTACTCTTACTATTATAGCCCTCAAAAGATTCATTCTGAATTCATAGACACACATAAATATGGTAAATATGGTATCTGATAGAGTGGCAACAAAAATATAGAAGGCAAGTAATGGATTCATTTGAACAAACTCAGCAAAATGATGGTAATGCCATTAGTTTTAACAAAATGCACAGGGACTATAACTAAATTTGCCCAGATATCATCACAAATTGATCTGAATTTTCAGAGAGCTTACCAGGAAAACCAGGTAATATCTTGAAGTAAAAAAATGTAGAGTCCATAAGTATGATTAGAAGCTTGTAGACAAAATGGAAATTGCTGAAATTAAAACGAATTATGATTAATGGGAAAATTCATACCATGCATTAATAACGATTAAACAAAAAAGTAATAATAACTAATCTGTTATCAAGAGTACAGGCACGAGAGTTTTTGAAGTTTTCTGAGCTATAGTTACTTCCATCATGTTTGTAACTTTAGAGTAATATGTTGCCATAAATCCAAGTAAGTGTGAAAAATATGCACAAATATCATAAATCCTGAAATATTCCAAAGCTAAATTAATTATAGAAAAAAGAAATAACAGAAATCCGTAATATAATTATAACTATGAGCGACTAAGATTTGTGATAAATACTTACGAAGAAGTTATATTTCTACAAATGAATGAATGAAAGAATTTCTCTGTAAACAACATTCTTCGTACATGTACTGTGTAAATTGTCAGCGCTTGATGGTTTTAGTAAAACCTTTAAAGATTTGCTTGTTTTAGCTCTTGATAATGCTACATAAAGTTGACCATGACAGAAAACTGGTTCAGGAAGATACAAACCAACGTAATCAAGTGTCTGACCTTTTACTTTATTTATCGTCATTGCAAAACATGGTCTAATCGAAAATTGAGTTCTTTTAAAAGGAATTGAAGTTTGATCATTTTTAAGAGGTACAAAAGGAATTCTTGGTAAGAAAACATGTTTCCCACAATATTCACCAGTTGTAATTTCAGCAAAAACTACATTCTTATCCAACTTTCTACAAGTAAGGCGTGTTCCATTGCATAAACCTTGAGAAGGATTGATGCTACACAATAACATTACAGGACAGTTTATCTTAAGCTTCAATTCATGAGGCGGAATACCATTTGGAGTCAAAGTATTCAAGAAACCTTCATGTAGGCTCTGTTCTGATTTGTCAATTGCTTCATCAAAGCTATAATATGTGAAAATTGTACCAGGAATTTGATCAAGTAAAATTCTGTTAATATGGTCAACACATTCATTTCTAGGCGTAAGAATTATTCGATTTCCCATCGTATGTAAATTATCAACATATGCTTCTATATTTGGAAAAACATGATTTATCAAAATTTTTAGAGATGTAATTTCATCCTCAAATGGTACAATTATATTGCTCGGAAGTTAAATACAGTTACAACTGTGTTCTTCCTCTATTCCATTTCCAACTTTTAGCAAATAATCAGAAAATGTGGGATCCAAGTTTGCTCGCATGTTCTCAATCAATGGCAGATGTGAATACAATAGACATAAGTCAGAGAATACTAAGTTAGCTTTCATTATGTCTTCTTTTTTTCCTCTCGGTACCACTGGTAAAACTTGTCTGAAATCTCCTTCTAGAACGACCACTTTCCCACCAAAAGGTAAGTTACAACCAGTAATATCTCTGAACATTTTATCAACAGATTCAACGGCACAACGATTTACCATAGGTGCTTTATCCCAAAGTATTAATTTTGACATTTTTAATAAAGTCCCTAAAGTTGATTGTTTACTAACAGAACAGATAACTTCACCAACTGTTTTCAGAGGATTTTTAAATCTTGAATGAGCTATTCGACCTCCAGGTAAAAGAGATGCAGATACACTAGAAGACGCTGTAGCTAAAGCAATTAAATTTTGGGATCTTACACCTGTTATGAGAGTTTTATATAAGAAAGTTTTGCATGTTCCCCCTGGACCATCGATGAAATAGATCCCACTCGATTTGAAATTTACTTTCTCCATAATTGTATTATACGCAAACTGTTGCTCATTATTTAAGCTTGTTGTATAAGCATCACCTCCATCTATATCCAAATTTATTATCTCTTCTGCAACCTTTCTTCTTCATCTATATTTACACCGAATGATACTATGTCGTATCATTTATGTTTCTACTCAATGATTCTAAAATAGAATTTGTCTTCAAATGTTCGTAGTTCAGTAGCCATTGCTGGTATATTTTTATGTACATAATCATCGATCATATAAACTTTAAATTTATCCCATAATAATTTTGGATTATCAGGATTGCAAAGTGTGAGAAGTGTAGCAAAAAGATGTCTTAAAGATGTAGGCATTTTATGAATAATAGCTTCAAATAGATATTTTTCACAATGATTGTCTCCGCCTAACAAACCATGTAAAAGTGCTCATTCTCGATATGTATTAACAGTTACCTCATTCAAAGTTTGTAAATCATGAAATGATGTAGGACCTCGAATATGATTGAGAAGAACGCGCAGGAAATATCGCTTTCCTTCAGATAGATTAGCTGTGACAATTCGTCCTATAACAACATGTTTTTTTCTAGGAGTCCAAATCTTTTTAGTTGAGTTCTAAACAAAATGTGCTGGAAAATCTCAATACAACAATGTACGAGCAAATTCATTTGCTTTATTTACCTCAAAAAATTCTGCTAGCATTGTCCTTTCGTATTTTCATTGTCAATAATAGTAGATAAATCATCTTCGTCGTCGTATCTTACCTGTGGATGATTTTCGATATGAAGATGTAAAGAATAAACAATTGGATAAATTTCTGCCAAATTAAATGAAAAAAATCATCCATATAGTTTCAAGTGGAGATATCCATCTAGCAGATTGATAAGCTGAGATTTCTTCAGTTTGTTTTTCTGTTTCATTTGTGGAAACTAAAAAATGAATGCGATCATGTCCTTTATACACATATTTGTACAAATATTTTACAGTTTTAATAGAAAAACATACTTCAACATTAATGTAACAGATAAATTTTGCGCTTAAATAAGAATTATACGGTACAACCCATCGATTGTCTAACATTTGACCTCTAGCTTTAATAGAAATACCAGTATCACGACGTTTATACAACGGATATGAGTTATCACCGAATATAGTAGTATTATAATAATCCCTAGGATATTCATTTTTGTAGCTTTTGTTTGCTTCCATGCATACGTTTTTTGGATTAAGGTGTCCACAAGGGCCATGCATATTGTGTTTAACAATAACAAAATGAAGATAAGGATATTTGTTTTCATCAGGGATTTCACAGCAAACTATCTTATCAACATCTAATGCAGAACAGATTTTATGACCACAATTGAAAATTAACAATAGATGTGCATGAGGAAGTCCCCTTTTTTGAAATTCAATAACATATATGTGCGCAACAACGGGGTCTAAAATATTTTTTTTATATAAATCATTTTTCAGTTCTTCTAATTTTGCTCTAAATATGCGTACAATTAGATCGGGTTGATTTTGAATCTCACCATTGTGTTTTAGTTCTTGCTTAATCTCTGGCCAATTTGGATTGCATGTTATAGTCAAGAAAATATCTGATTTTTCATAACGCTGTACAATAGTCATTGCATCCATATATCTTCTTAACATATCTCTAGGCCCACATGTAAAAGACTGAGGTAAAACAAATTTTCTTCCAATTTTGTACCCTTTTTTCTCTCCATTTTGAACACTATCTACAATATCTTGGTAAAGTTCAGCTCGAATTTGTTTCTGGTTGTTACGAAAATAGTCTAACCGTGCAGTTTCGATCTTAACATACATATCTACAACATATTGCTGGAGCAATCTACCTCTGTGAAGTAAAATATACTTACCGGAATGCCTAATTTGAAATTTATATGAATAATATTCTCGACAAGAAACCTGTGATCGTTTCTTCATTCCAGTAAGCACTGCAAAAAGAAATTCACCATTCATTTTCAATATTAATACTGCAAACTTAGGTGAATGTAAAATAACATAGATTTGCAAACCTTGATTTTCTTTTTCAATAAATTCAGCTGCAAAGGTAACTGTATTAGAAAATTGACCAAATTCAGACAAATGTTCAGTCCTTTTGCACCTGCCAATGCCTTCATGCCAACTAGATTCTCCGTATGAAAAGAGTAAAGGATATTGCAAAGGATCATAGCAACCGTAGTAATAATGAACTCTATGTGAATCACCAGAATGACCATATATAGTAATGTCATGAAAGCGAATGTTAGCATTTTTATCATTTTCGACTCATATAGCAGCCACATCAGATGAGGTAGGAGTATTAAATACTCTTTGATCAAGTCCTGGATTACATCTTATATGTATTTGGTAATCTCGTAAGTTAGTCGTATTACTTAAAGACCGAAAGAATATACTATATGGATTCACCTTCAGGATTTCAATTACAGTAATTATAGTACATTTATCAAAGTTCTCTGAAATGTTCATGCGATTTTGAATTTCATTTTATTTATCATAAAAATATAACTGCATATAAGGAGGCTTATTGTTCTGTGGGATAAGTTCGTTTACATAATGATATATTTGTCCTTGAACTCTAAATGTGTAAATACCTCGGTATGCTTTAAAGAGTTCTTTATCGTATTTGATACCAAATGAAGTAAAAGGAAAGTGGTTATTATATCCTCGTGCAATTTTCTTAAATTTCATACATTTAAATTCTTTAGAAGTAAATAAATTGTACAATTCAGTGGGTGAATCAGGCATAGAGAGATGAATTTTTCCATCAGAACAACAGAAACCGTTACTTTCTCTATAAATTTTTCTTGCACCACAATATTTACAGTTATTGTATGTCGGTAATACATGTGTAGTCGTTGGTATGTTCAATATAGTAAAACCACTAGGTAATGTAGAATTAGAAATATGAGGTGTCTCTTGATTTGAAGTAGAAGTCTCAAAATCGTGATGGATGATAAGTTGTTGCATTTGTACATCATTCGAATTATTATTTCAAGATGATATAGGATTACCTATCCTTCTACAACGATCATTGCAACCAATTCGAAGTCGATTTCGTCGATACCTATTCCTTTGATTTTCTTGTTGGCGATGAGACGTTGTTTCAAAGTTAAGATAACCATTCGAAGTGTCCATATCGAATAGTTGGAGCCCAAAGTAATGAACAGGAGCTAAAAAAATTAAAGAATGTTATTTACACATTTATACTTTCAAGTAAAATAAAATTGTCTACGTAGAACATATAATCCTAACATATTGAACACACCATATATCATATCGTATAAAATAAATTAATTTCAATTTTTTAAAGGCAGTACGATTTAAGTTTTGAGTCTTTTGGGAAGTTTGATTCTTTTGGGAGAGAAGTGAAATGTAGAGTATTTGAATAGAAAAAATGAGAATATAAATTTTGATATTTCATTAAATTATTATTATTATTATTATTATTATTATTATTATTATTATTATTATTATAAGTTTAAAACAATATAGTTTAAAAAATAATGACAGAGTTAAGCATATGAAGAAACGTAGACAAAATACGTCCTGAATGAACATGCAATATCGAATTAATCACCACCTTCGTTTGGAGGATTTAAATTCAAATATAAATATATAAATAAGAAAAGGTAAAAATTACGAAAAGAGATTTTGTATGAATAGTTGGAAATTGAGTAAGGTTAAAAAAAACTATAAACTCCACATAATACTTTATATAAAATAATAATTAGTAAGGGGATTAACGATGGGGCTCGAGGGCAACGCCTCCGACGGGGGTCGAGGGGGTTGCGAGCCTCGTGGGGGTTTGGGGGCAACGGGGATCGACCTGACCAAAACGATTTTTGATTTTCATGTATGTATGAAATTGCATTTTTCTAATATTTTTCAATTAAATTATTAACAAGTGGCTAGGTTGAATGTATGAGTGGAAGTGTTGGTAAGTTGGTAACTTAGGGTAATAGAACGGTGGATTGGTATAAGTAAAAGTAATATATACTTGTTAAAAAAAAAAAAAATTTAATGTGTCCCCGTGCGCAGACGGGGAGTTCAAATCTCCCCGTGCGCGTACGGGGAGATGTTGTATCTTTTATATTAGTAAGGATAACAACAGGTATACACTTTTGCACATGCGGTAAACAAAATCATCAAATCGAAATAACAAACTCAAGCAGAAAAACCTGACGTACCAAGAGAACTTAAAGAAATCAAATAATTTTTGAAATACACAGGATATATAGTTTAATAGAAATGTAAAAAATCCAAACTACAGTATATGATAGTCGAAATAACAAAATTGCTACATTTACCCATTAGAATTTGTAGGTGAAGATGGAGCCATATTAGAAGCCGATCACTTTGGCTAGTGAGAAAGTCATAACAGAACGAGAGGTGCCCGGTGAAGCATATGAGGAACTGGAAAGAGGAGGAATTGATAGAAATTTAGGTTGAAGAAAGAAAATTGGAAGGTGATGTTGTGAAAAATGGAGATGACGGTGAGGTAGTTGTGTGACTGGGGTGGGATTTGGGGATGTGGATTATGATACGGAGGAACTCGGGAAGGAGATGAAAGTATTAAATACAGTGTATGAATGTTTTAGGGTATAAATCTAATTTGTTATTTTTTAGAGTAGTAGGTCTAATTTCCTCTATTTCTTTTGCTTCTAATGTTTCTTTTTTAAGACACCGTAGCACTTTACATGCAGTAGGTCCAATTGGTTTTAATTGGGTTGATTGTATCCCATCATTTCGTAGAGGTTCGGTGGTCATTTACGATAATAATGTCTTGTTATTTTAAAAAAATCCCAATTGTCAACTGTCGACAAAAAGAATCGGGACCCTTAATGGCCTAAGTTTGAACACGTATAGAACTTCTACTTCCCAAAGCAAAATTAACAATACCGTCCATTTTTCGAATTTAAAGCATTGTGCCTACGGAATCTTGGAATCTAAAATGTTAGTTGGTTCGAAAGATGAATATTTTGGCCACGTCCATGCGTCCCGTCACACTTATGATGTCGTAGTTAGGTAGGTTTGCGTACGAAAGATGAATCTTTATCTTACATGCTTCTTCGACAATTTAATAGCTTTTCTAAATGTGCGTTTAATTACGAATATGAAATTTGTATGGAAAGAAAATAAATTATAGGGAATTCAATCGCCTAAAACTTATTTGTATGGAAATTATTAATTAAATTTGCTTGATTGATTTAAATTTTAACCTAAAAAATATTATACTTATTCAATTTGGATAGATGAGAGAAATGAGATAGATGAAAGAAAGAAAAAGAGAGTGGATTACCTAAAAATAAAAACCACCCATTCCTAAATAAAATATTTTCCTTACTTTTGAGGAAAATATGATCACATGACCAAAAGTTGAAAAATATTTTTCATGGAAAAAATTGTCAATTAAACACCCAAAAAGTAGAAATTTGGATGGAAAAAATGAAATTTTCCATGTTAGTATTAGATGAGTTGTACTTGTGCAGTACGGTGGACAAATATAGTTTAAAGAAACTATTATCTAGATTTTATTTTGCTTTAATGATGTCGTGTAATCGATCCTTTTCATAAATCAATAAAATTGATTTTTCACACTAGTCAATAGCAATAGGACTCGAGCGTTTTCTAGGAGCAAGCCACGCCAATATTCCGCGATCCATCGAAGAAGAATTCGAGTGAAAGCAACAACCAAAGTGACAGTAGCGTGTGTCAACAAATAACTTTAAGCTTAACTACGTTATCACGTCAATTATATATGTCTTCTTTGACCTCAAATTTCTAAAACTCATTTTCAATCATACATTCTCATAATAAAATAATTTTGCAGGTCAATTTTCTTTTTATTTTTTAACCACACGTTTTCGAAAAATAACTTTTTATAAAATCTCTTCTCAAAACCTCTAACAAACAGGAGATAGTCTTTCTGTCAATCAAAGTTGATCCATTTATATTTTGCTTTGAAATCAAAAGAATTGATAGACGTGTCGCTAGAAGGCCTGCATCTATCATGATCGTGGGGAGAGAGAGAGAGAGAGAGGGAGAGAGAGAGAGAGAGAGAGAGATTAATGTCTCATTAATTTCTAACTCGAAATGCGAGAATATGATCAAATTTTTATTCAATATCAAAACAGCTTAGAAATGACTTCAATAAGAGAAAGATAAGTGCATACGGGACATAATCTTGCTTAAAATAAAGTAAAATAAGACAAAAAAGAGAGTGAAAAATCAACTCAATTAATTTTGACAAGTTCCAGCCATTCCTGTTCACGTCTCTTTACTCGAGAATTAAAATCCTAGTGGGGACAAAAGTACTAGAAAAGAAACGTAGCATATAGTTATGAAGAAATTAAAGCACTGTTCCAATGGAATCTTGAAATCCCAAAATGTTAGTTGAGTCGAAAGATGAATCTTTGGCCACGTCCATGCGTCCCCATCACACTGTAGTTAGGTAAGCTGGTCACTTGTGCTCGACAAATAATCCGAGTTCGATACGCAAAGCCGATTTGACTAAAAAAGAAAAGTAAAACTTTTTAATCATAGTCAAACATGTTTTTCAGACAATCCAGTACCATGTTAAGTGATTTTAGTGCAAGAGTCTTTGTTAAATGATTAAATATCAAAACATTATCAACATATAATGGTTTATGTTATTTCTCTTAATATGGTATACTAGTTCGTTAAATTCAAACAAACAATTCAATACGATTAAGATTTAAATGAGCATACAGTTTTCAGGATATGTGTTTTCAATGAGTCATCATCTCGCGGAGCATGTAAAGTGATAAATTTTACATCAATTAGATCTTGAAATATTATTAAATATAAAAATGTTCGAACTATTCCTCTTAAAAAAGTTTTAAATGAACAATTCATTACGATTAAGATTTAAACGAGCATACAGTTTTCAAGATATGTACAAGTCATCGTCTTGCGGAACATGTAATCGATTAAATCTTGAAATATTATGAAATAAAAAAGTGTTTAGGCTCTTAATAAGATTGATATTTTAAAATAGAACACTAAGTCTTAATAGTTTAACTTTCTTAAATATTTATATAGAATCTAGAATTGATAATGCATACAAGTTTTGTTTAAGGAACTCATTAAATATCTAGCATTAATTTTCCTTAAATGGTGATACAATTTAAACAAAATGTCTTGAGATATCTGGTTAGACAGTTAAAAAATAAATAAATAAATAAATAAATAATAATAATAATAATAATAATAATAATAATAATAATAATAATAATAATAATAAGATTTTGGATCTATTAGAAAAAAGTTGACTTTTAAAAAAGTTGACAGGCCGACTTGCTAGACAAGTTGGCTCGTTGGCTTTTTTTTACACGAGCCACGAGTCGGCTCGATTCGTGGCTCGTGTAAAAAAAAATAAAGTAAAAATCAGTTACTAGAACGGTCACCGAAAAATTAGTGACCGTTCTGGTCACTTAGTGACCGAAACGGTCAATGAAAATTTAATAATTTTTTTTTTCATTTCATTTTTTTTCCCTATAAATACCCATCCATTACAACATTTTTTTCCACCAAACTTACTGACAATCTCTTATTCTCTACTCTACTCTCTACAATTTATTTACAAATCATTATCATCATTCTATAATATTTATTCTTCTACATTCTATTTTTACATTGTGGAGTTATAATCTTGATTTTACAATTTATTTTCTACACTACTACATAATCTTCATTTACTTCTCACTTCTACTTAAAGTCTTCAACATTCAATTTCAATTATTCACAAATAGATCTACGATTATTTGTTGAAAACTTGTTCGATATCGGAGGTGAAACACCTGCCCAAAGTTAATTTTGAAATGAATTCGTCGGTCCGAATGAATTACCCATTCTGGAAAATATTCAAGATTTCGACGTTCATGAATGTAGTCATCCAATTGATTTGGATGACGTTGATGTTAATGCTAGTCATCCAATTAATTTTAGTGAGACCCAATAACGACTATATTTTCAATTTTAATTAGATTTGAAGTCTAACCAATCATGCTCTTAAAGTGTTAGTTGATTTGAAAGATGAATATTTTGGCCACGTCCATGCGTCCCGTCACACTTATGATGTCGTAGTTAGGTAGGTTTGCGTACGAAAGATGAACTTTATCTTACGTGCTTCTTCGACAATTTAATAGCTTTTCTAAAGGTACGTTTAATTACGAATATGAAATTTGTATGGAAAGAAAATAAATTATAGGGAATTCAATCGCCTAAAACTTATTTGTATGGAAATTATTAATTAAATTTGCTTGATTGATTTAAAATTTAACCTAAAAAATATTATACTTATTCATTTTTTTATTGGTGGGTAAATGAGAGAAAGGGGATAGATGAAAAAAAAAGAAAAAGAGAGTGGATTACCTAAAAATAAAAACCACATCTTCCTAAAGAAAATGTTTTCCTTACTTTTGAGGAAAATATGGTCACATGACCAAAAATTTGAAAATATTTTTCATGGAAAAAATTGTCAATTATAGACCAAAAAAGTAGAAATTTGGATGGAAAAAATGAAATTTTCCATGTTAGTATTAGATGAGTTATACTTGTGGAGTACGGTGGACGAATATAGTTTAAAGAAACTATTATCTAGAGTTGATTTCGCTTTAATGATGCCGTGTAATCGATCCTTTTCATAAATCGATAAAATTGATTTTTCACACTAGTCAATAGCAATAGCACTTGGGCGTTTTCTAGGAGCAAGCCACTTCAATATTCCGTGATCCATCGAAGAAGAATTCGAGTGAAAGCAACAACCAAAGTGACAGTAGTGTATCTCAACAAATAACTCTAAGCTTAACTACGTTATCAGGTCAAATATATATATATATAGGTCTTTTTTGACCTCAAATTTTTATAACTCATTTTCAATCATACATTCTCATAATAAAATAATTTTGCATGTAAATTTTCTTTTCGTTTTTTAACCACACGTTTTCTAAAAATAACTTTTTACAAAATCTATTCTCAAAACCTTTACCACACAGGAGATAGTCTTTGTGTCAATCAAAGTTGATCCATCTATCATGATATATATATATAGAGAGAGAGAGAGAGAGATAGATTAATAACTCATTGATTTCAAATGCGAGAATATGATCGAATAATTTGAAAAACTTCACACTATACAAATTTTTATTCATTATCAGAACAGCTTACAAATGACTTCAATACGAGAAAGACAAGTGCATAATAGACATAATCTTGCTTAAAATAAAGTAAAATAAGACAAAAAAGAGAGTGAAAAATCAACTCAATTAATTTTGACAAGTTCCAGCCATTCCTGTTCACGTCTCTTTACTCGAGAATTAAAATCCTAGTGGGGACAAAAGTACTAGAAAAGAAACTTAGCATATAGTTATGAAGAAATTAAAGCACTGTTCCAATGGAATCTTGAAATCCCAAAATGTTAGTTGAGTCGAAAGATGAATCTTTAGCCACGTCCATGCGTCCCCATCACACTTTAGGTAGGTAAGCTGGTCACTTGTGCTCGACAAATAATTCGAGTTCGATACGTGAAGTATGTCGATTTGACTAAACTTAAAGAAAAGTAAAACTTTTTAAGCATAGTCAAACATGTTTCTCCGACGACCTAGTACCATGTTAAGTGATTTTAGTGCATGAGTCTTTGTTAAATGATTAAATATCGAAACATTTATCAACATATAATGGTTTATATTATTTCTCTTGACATAGTATACGAGTTCATTAAATTCAAGCGAACAATTAAGTACGATTAAGATTTAAACGAGCATACAGATTTCAGGTTATGTGTTCTCAACGAGTCATCATTTTGCGAAGCATGTAAAATGATAAATTTTACATCGAATAAATCTTGAAACATTATTAAACATAAAAGTGTTTGGACTATTCCTCTCAACAAGATAGACAATTTAAGATAGAACACAAAGATTTAAGATAATGCACTAGAGTTTTTTGTAAAGAACTTATTAATTATCTAGCCTTAATTTTCATTATACAATTTAAACATACTGCAGAATGCTTTGTCTCCAATTATCAGTTTAAAATAAGTAAAATTTAAGTTACTGTTACATAAATATAATCATATAACTATAATAATACATAAACCCCAAATTTTTTTGAGATACGATCAACATTGATCAATAAAAATAATATTACCATAAATAACAGTATTTATTGCACAACCTTGAAAGTTTTTTCCACATACAAAACAATGATGCTACATGAACATCAAAGTTGACATAAAGTTTGACATAATGTCACGTGACATTTTATCATTCGATAATTTAAAACACGATCAGATTTCAATCTAATCATCTACTGCCACATATAATTATGTTAAGCTTTATGTCAAATCATTTTGACAGTGTAACTTTATCCACCAAGAACAAAAGCCAATCAATAACAAATTACACAAAAACACAATCACAACAATACGTATTGTAACAAATCCAAATTTTGTTCTGCTTGCTTAGTTAATTGGCACACTATGCAGCACCACCGTCTCCACCGTTAGCCCTGGTCCGAACCCAAACAGAACACCCCAATCCAGCCCCTCTCCGGTTGTGCTCATCCCCTCCTTGGTGGCGGACTTCCTCATCTCATCTAGGATAAAAAGCACACATGCACTTGACATGTTTCCATATTCACTTAACACGTGTCTAGTCGATCGCAATTTTTCTGGATTTAGGGCTAATTTTGCTTCCACTTGGTCCAAGATTGCTGGACCGCCAGGATGAGCAATCCAAAAAATCGAATTCCAATCAGAAATACCTGTCAAATATAAGATTTAAATAAATTGAATCTCAATTGAAGTTAACATGATATCAAAGTTGTCCTATTTTGTGAGATTAAGTTTTGTCGGCACGCATTGGTAATTTTGTGAATGTGCGATGACTTTTGATGGAGAAAACGAACTTGTGGTGAATTTAAGCCTCCAATTGGGAAGAATTTATAAAGGGATTAGGGTTTATTGGAATGTGCGGTTGAAAATTAAGTTTTAAAATTTATAAATGAATTATAAATTCTGAAAAATAGTAAGATTTAATTACTTTTGTTTAGTGCCAATATTTTTATGTGAAAAAAAAAAGAACTTTTTGAAAGTGGCTTATATTATTATCACGATAAGTAACTTAATTAAGCTTAGCCAAACATGGTGTGAGTTCTTAAACGAGTAAAGGTTGAACAATACCTAAAGGCTGGAATGCCTCAGTCAGGCTCTTTTCAATGTTCTTTGATATCAATCCCGGAACATCCTTGAGAAGGTGAAAGGTTAATCCAACTTCACGTAAATGGCCATCAATGGCACCATCACTATCTGGAAGTATTGTTTGCGCGGCTGAAACCAGCTGAAAAAGTGGCCGCTCCACCCCAATCACCGGGTCAGAACCCACAATCACGGCAGCTGCGCCATCGCCAAACAGTGCCTGTCCAACCAGACTATCCAAATGAGTGTCATTTGGTCCCCGGAATGTAACTGCAGTGATTTCCGAGCACACTACGAGAACCCGTGCCCCTTTGTTATTCTCCGCCAAGTCCTTGGCCATGCGCAGGACAGTGCCGCCGGCGAAGCAACCCTGTTGGTACATCATGAAGCGTTTCACGGAGGGGCGAAGGCCAAGGAGCTTGGTGAGTTGGTAGTCGGCACCGGGCATGTCCACGCCACTGGTGGTGCAGAAGATTAAATGGGTGATTTTCGACTTAGGCTGGCCCCATTCTTTGATTGCTTTATAGGCAGCTTCCTTGCCTAGTTTTGGCACTTCCACCACCACAATATCTTGCCTTGCATCGAGTGATGGTGCCATGTATTCACACATGTGCGGATTCTCTTTCAAAATTTCTTCCGTCAAGTGCATGTAACGTTTTTTGATCATCGATTTATCACCTACAAAGCATAATTATAACATCATATTTGTTATACAGTATTAGACAAATCAAAATTGATCTAAGCACCAGTGCTTAGCAGAGGTGACGTGCCACACTACAATGTCACCCGAGTGCTTAGCAGAGGTGACGTGTGTCATATCATCCGAGTGCGTAGCATAAGTTAAGTATCGGTGTTTAGGAAATCCGAGTGTTTAAATAACCGTACAAGTGAAAACCTAAGAGAACATATTTGGGTTTTTAGTTGCATGGTGCTTTCTTAATGATAATAGTGAAAACACACGTAAGGATCCATGCAACAACCTAACGTTACGTTACTTACAGAAATAGATTAAAGAAGAGATGCGTGCAAAAACTCAAAAGGAACAACCTAAGAAGCAAATTAAAGAAAATGATTTTCATTTTTTTCTTAGAAAATCTGTCCCAAGTGAAAATAATCAAGACTTTCTAGTGGTCGTTCGAGAGATAGGAACTTACACATGCGCTTAAATTTCTCTTTAAGCTCTGTTTTGTGTTCGCTATTTGTGATGCGAAAATAGTAATCGGGATAAGTGCTCTGGTCGACGCAATTCAACGGCGTTGCTGTCCCGATGGCCATGATAGTTGCAGGCCCTTCAGCCCTTTGAGCGCGGCGAACCTCCTCGATGGTTACCATTTTCGCCCGAAGTTAAGAATTTTAGGTTCTTAGGTGTTGGCTACGCTTGTCGGAGAGAGAACTGAAAATGTTTTAGTGTGAGAAAGTGAGGAGACACTATAGAGTATATATAGAGGCAGACGAAGGCCATGGTAGCTGAGATTCACGTGTGTGAGCAACCCGTATTAAATATTCATCAACCAATTTAGAGGCCGGGTGGCACGTGACGTACGTACCAGTCCGGTTCGGTTTATCTCGTACTTGCCTATCAAACCCTGCATTTGCTTTAGCCTTTCGATACCTAATTTTCAAAGTAAATTACTCACCAGGAAATGTCTTGTTTTATTCCCCCGCTCACCATTTTCATCATCAATGCCCTCTGCCACCAAGTCCTATTCCACTCCCAATTATGGCAAGTCCATGACTCCATTATTTAAAATTTTACTTCTCTTCGCTCATTTTAAATAAAAAATTCTACTAAAAAAATATTTTGCACGTAAATTCTTTTTCATACTAATATTTCGTTAAGTGTTTTTCTTTAAAACTATCTTCTTTATTGTGAGATTTATAAAATTTATTGGGTTGTTTCCTTAAACTCTAATATAAAATCAAGAAAAATCAATTATAGTAAGTTGACATCGTATTAAAAAATAGAGAAAAGACTTCATTCGACTATTCGATACGGCCAGAATAAATAAAAGTTCTTGCATTGGGATCATCTCGTATAAATTGTAAAAATCTAGGCCATTTTTGAAAAAAAAAAGATATTAAGACGGTAAGATTATTCTTTAACAAGTATCTAACTATACAATTCTTAGTTTGACCATTGAAAAAATGACGTGAAATATTTTTGAGGTTGAAATAAAAATGGTATTTGAGAATAGAGTTTTGAATGGAGAAATATACGATATAGGGAAAAAGATAGATAATCACTTGTCGTGATATGAGTTGTCAACTGAACTTATCAAAATATAATTGTTTGATCCCTATTTTTCAAAAATCATTTTTAACCACACATTCGCACAATAAAATATTTTGTACGTAAATTCGAAATTTTTCCCTGCTAACCACGTATTCTTCAAAAAATCATTATTTCAAAATCTATTAAACCCCAAAAATGGGGTTCAAACAAGGGCATTTGATCCATCGTTCACTCATTTGTTGTTTAAAAGCTAGCACACTTGATGACGTGGACAAAATGGGGATATGATAAACTTTTGGTAAGTTTATCAAATTCGTTAACTTTTAAACTCACAAGTGGGGTGATGAATGCGATAATTTTTTTGTAATTTTAGTGTAAATTGTGAGACTTTTAAAGTTCAATGACAAATAAAAAATATTTGAAAATTTGAGTTGCAAATCAAAAACATTTAAAGTTCACCGGAAATTGAGAAACATTTTAAAAAGTATATTTTTTGGACTAAAATTCTACCACCCCACAAACTTCTTTTGAATTATTATGTTCTTGCTTGCTTATAGCTACCAATCTCAAGCCAACTTGCAAGAAAATCTACATCATTTAATGCAAATCCTTTTTTTTTCTTTTTTTAAAGGTACAAATAGAAATTTCAAAGGCACAAGTGGCTGAGAATATAGAGACTTGGTTAAATAGATACCTCTAGGATCATGGGTTTGGTGGAGAAAGATATACATAGAGAGAAATCAGTGCATAACTAGTTTTTGAGAATGAGTTAGTGTTAAAAAATGATCGCAGCCTTGGAACCAAACACTTACCGTGGCGGTGAATACGATGAACAATAACTTGACTCCTTTACTATTGGATTGTACTTAGGTTCATTTGAGATACTACCTACCAACGAAATCACATGTAATTTAGAAAATATTGTAAATTTCAAAACCAAGTATTGAAGGAGAGCTTCAATATGTATTACAAAGTCACTTTTCTTAAAATATAAATCATCCTCACAACTTACAAATGGTGTACAAGTAGATTCAAGTGAAACCCAATTCCTCATGTAAGAGTTCTTGTGTATTGGCGATTCCGAATGAACTGGATTTACATCTCTTTTTCATTTTCATTTAAGAGTTTTTGTGTGTTTTCACGTCCTTTGAGACACCGATAAATGGACAAAATCTTATAAACGCTAGTTGGCTAAGAAGTGAGTTGAATATTTGTATAGCTCAAGACTGGTTTTTACAATTTGAAAATGAAATGAGCACCTAATTTGTTAATAATGGAGATCAATTTAAAGTAGAAGGTCTAGAGAGGTCATTTAGACCCTTTCTTGCAAATTCTATAACATTGTTGTGGAATTCTTACGAATTAAAATATTCTACATTAATACTTATGCGTGTTTCGGTAAGCTTAAAAAATATTTTTTTTCGAACATGTTTGGATTTACTATTTTGTTATTTTTTTCTGAAAATGAACGTATTTTGAAAGTAACTCTTTTTTTACTGTCAAAATAACCATTCAGAGGATATAAGAATTGAGAATAAAACACGTTTAGATAAAAAAACGTAATGCGATTTTATTTTATTTTTTTCCCGATTTTTGGGCTTAAACTGCTTAGTAAACTCACGCTTTTCTTTTCAACAATATTTTTGCTCACGTGGTGTAATAAATTAATTTAGTGACACTCTTAATGGTGTAGTATTTAATTTTATTTTTTCACCTAGTGACCATTTGTATAATAGTTAGAAATTTGAGTTATTATTATGTAACTACTTTCTTTAGGGATGACCAAAAAATTCGTTCAACCAGAAATCAGTGGGGCCCCGCTCCGAACGGGGTGGGGATTAGCCACCTAATAAGATAAACGGGGCGGGGACGAGGCGAGCACGGGAATCCTAGTTCCCGTCCTACTACCCGTCTTATTCAAAGTTGGGTTGTGCTATGTGTACACAATGGTGTACACCCCCCTCACATGGAGGGGGCCCGCACACAATAAAATATGTGTGGGCCCCCCTCCATGTGAGGGGGTGTAATGCATTGTGTACACCATTGGGTGTACACATAGCATTATTCTTCAAAGTTAATTTTAAATTAAAGTTTTTTATCAAACAAAAATAATAGATTTAGCATATTTTTAAAGAGAATATAAGTTGTTTCCAACAAATTGGTAAAAAATTAATAATATTTACTAAGTAAAAACATTAAAAAATAAAAGTAACAAATAAAATAAATAAAAAGAAAAAATAAATGGGCCCTGCCCCACCCCGTCCTGCTTTAAATGGGTATGGGGTTGGGGTAAAGTAACAAAAATATCCGATGGGACGGGGTGAGAATGGCCGACCCGTTCCATACTCGTCCCGTTGCCATCCCTAAGGCCCTGTTCTCTTTGTCGTTTTCCAGCCATTTTCTGTTTTTAATTTCTCAAAACAGCGAAAACGCGTTCTCTATCTTATTTTTGAAAATGCGTTTTGAAAAATGAAAAAAAAAATATAACTAAAAACACAAAACAACAAAAACATCATTTTGGAAAATAAAAGCCCAACTCAGACCAAATTCCCAAAACACGCGAAATTCCCAAAACACGCGAAATTGGCTCCTCTCACTCAACTCTCTCACTCTCACTCTCAGTCTCGCTCTCACACTCCCTCGATTTTTCTCTCAACTCTCTCACTCACCCACCTGCAGCTCAATCTCCAGCCGCAAACCCGCAATCAGAAACCGAAAACCAGATGTCGTGGCCGGGGACGAAGCGTAGTCGACGGAATCTTCGAATTTTGGGGCTGTTCGATCTGGTGTAGCCGAATCGAAAGCTGAAACGAAGGGCACTGTGAATCAATTCTCATCTTCAAGTCAAGGTATTGATTCTTTGCTTGTGCTAATCTTTAGTTATATGGTTGCTCTTCCTGGTAAATTTCTGCGTGATTGGGTCGATTTGCCCTCTGTTTTTTTTTTATTGGTGCGAAAAGATGTGGTTATGGAAAATGAAGGCGGAGAATTGGGGAAGAATGACGAGGGAAAGGTGCGTGGAAGGAGGACTCGGGGGTTGAATAGGGCCTTGGACAATAGTTGTGAAGAAATGGGGAACAAAACAGAGAATGCGGGGAAAGTGAGTGTGAGTTTAAGGAGGACTAGGATTGCCCAGAAGGAAGTGATTTTAGGGGCTTTTGAAAATGGCAAAGAAGAAATTGTGGAACAAATGGAATTTGTAGGGGAAGTTAAGGGGAAAGGAGGGAGAAATGTGAGCACAAGGAGGACTAGAAGTTCAAAAGAGGAAGAGAAGTTGGAAGATTTGGATGAAATTAGGGATGGACCGAGTTTGATGAAAGTAGGGCAGAGAGGGAGTGTTAGGAGCACAAGGAGTTCAAGAAAGGAAGAAAACATCGGTGATACTGCATTGGGTGTCACTGAGGGTAGAAAGACAAGGAAAGGTACTAGAGGCAAGAAGATTTTACCTGTAGAAACAGCTGAAGAAGAAAAAGCGGTGGAAGAAATGAATTTGAAGCATGAAATGTGTGAAGGAGATAAAGCAAAATTAGAAGATGGAGTTGATGGGTTGGTGAAGGAGGGGACAAATTTGGGAAGAGAAGGTGATGCTGGATTGGCTAGTACCTCTGGGACGAAAGGAAGCAGTGTTGAAGTAGATAGGGAGGAAACTGTATAATATACGATTGCTTGTTCTATATTGTTTGTTATCGTTTCTTTCACTATTTTGTTTTGGTTTGGATGCCGTCTTGTAAGGAAATGCTGATTGTATTGATCATGTAGATGCTTATGGGAGGAGGTGGATCTTTCTCAGCTGGTGGTCCTAAAATATAAGTACTGGTCCAACTAGTAACACCTATTTGCATCTCTTAATTTATCTAATGCTTTCTATTATACTAGTCCTAAGTTCGATTTTGCACTATGTCTTCTTATTCCTTCTGCATCATGATAACATCTGCTAATTGTTGGCTGGTTTGCAAATCTTCGAGTCCTGAACGAGTATCCCCAGATTCAGTCTTTTTCAGCATTTACAATGATACCGGACTATTTGGAATTCAAGCTACCACTGTAAGCACCTGTTTAATTTTGTGAATGTTTTGTAGTTTTTGACAGCTTTTACTTGCAGAATTCATTATGGTGTTGATTGTATAATCTTGGTTTGGGTATATTTCATATTATGATCTACTCTTAACATATAATGAATTTTATATCTGTTATTTTCATGTTAGCAATTGCAGTTCATCCATTCCTTTGTTGCTTTTGCTGTTCGATGCTTCATCATTTAATTGGCAATGCTTTGTTATGAAACTGGTTATCACTTTATAATGCTTTTCAAGAATTAGCTTGCCACGGGAAGTCGTGAATTACCGTGTGACCATCCATTACTGTTCGTACTTGCTCAGTTTATTGCATTTTATTTTCCTTCTTTTGTATTTATTGGATTGCTTAACATGAAGCTTACCTTTCTAATTCCATTATTTCTTGCTTTATTGTTGTAGATGGAAACGATTAATATGTTTTTTGATGTACTTTTGATTTGTATGCTCACTCTAAATTTATTAACCATACCTTTATTGTTTCTATGGTGTGCAGGGAATTACTATTGTGTGGGATAGCTAAATTGTCCGTCGAAGAAATTAACTTTGATATGGTTCAATTTTTTTTTTTAAGTAGTAGTCTTTTGAGAATTGTTGAGATGAACTTCACAATGACATACTGTATTGAACTGTATTCAATATTTTTATTTATCGAAACAATGGAAAATTTGATTATTTATGGATTAATTTAGTTTTGTTATTATTATTGGTTTGCTAGTAAATTGGTAATCAAATAAATAAATAATTTTTTAAAAATTACATTGATATTTACGGCGTGCATTTTAACACACCGTAAAAAGTGAGATACTTTTTTACGGCGTGCAGTTGAACGTCGTAAAATTTATTTACGGCATACATTTTAGCACACCGTAAAAAGTGAGATACTTCAATATATTTGTTTTTGGGTGTTGGTTCTAGTTGAACTTCAATATGTTTGTTTTTGGGTGTTGGATCTAGTTGAACTTCAATACTGTTCACAAATGCATTAGCTGAATTTAATGTTGTGCTTGAATATAGTGGGGACAAAACAAAATAAAACTAGAAATAGTGTGGGTGAAAAATTATTGAGTCACTCAACCTTTTTGTTGAACATTTGTGATGGGACTTGGTGTATACTACTTAGGTAATTTCTAATGATCTAATTCAGTTTCTTTACGGGGAAGATGGTATGGATGCTGTCTGGATTGAATCACAGCCACTGAAATCTTTGAAATTAAAGAAATCAGGTTTCAATAACATGTATAGATATGAGATTGATGATCCAGATTGGAGTCCTAGTTACATGTTGCCTGAAGCTGTGGAAGATTTAAAAACAATCAGCGAGATTCGCAGTGTGTTTGATGCAGAGGTTCAGAAACTTGAAGTGGATACTGGAAACAAATACTTCAAGATTCACTAACTTCAAATTTGGAAACAAATACTTCAAGATTCACTAACTTCAAATTTTATATGTTATTTAATATTATATTAATATTAAACTATTAAAATTTATTGAATAATCATATTTCTTGAATAAAATATTATTAAAAAAATATTCTCAAAATTTCAAAGTAAACGCGTTTTCCATTTTCATATTTCTCAAAACAGTTTTTCAGAATGACAAAAAGAACGCATTTTCAGAAACTTCAAAATAGACACTCAAAACACAAAACACAAAATGAATTCAAAACACAAAACACAAAACTGAAATACAAAGAGAACGGCCCCTAACTTTCTTTTACATCGGTGACCATTCAAAAGTTCAGTCACCTTTAGCCCCTGTTTGGTGGTCATTTTTTTGGAAAAATATTGTTTTGGATAGTAAATATTTTGAGATTGTATGATTAAAAAATAGGAAAAATTTCTTGGTTACATATAGAATATTTCATTGTGTGAATATGTAGTTGAAAATGAGTGTGTAAAAAAAGTTTTGAAAGAATGAGCAAAAACAGGACTAACGTAATTAACCCAATTCAATCGTAAGTAGACAATTTTTTTCGAAAAATATATTTATTACTTTTATATAAACATTTAACTATAATAATTCAATCCCCCCCACCCCGGGCAAATCTTTTGAAATGTGATCAATATTATTATCATGAATAACAGTATGCAACATAACCTTTTCCAATATTAACCCCGATCCGAACCCAAACAGAACACCCCAGTCTAGCCCCTCTCCAGTGGTGCTCGTCCCCTCTTTGATGGCGAATTTTCACATCTCATCTAGGATAAAATGCACACATGCACTTGACATGTTCTCATATTTGCTTAAAACATGTTGAGTCGATCGCAATTTCTCTGCTTTTAAGGCTAATTTTGCTTCCACTTGGTCCAAAATTAATGAACCACTGGGCTGAGCAATCCAAAAAATCGTGTTCCAGCAAAAACCCAAACCAAAACTAGCGGATGTGAGTAAATTTGGGGTGATCTATGCTGGAGCCTAGAAAAATGTCGGTCCTTCTGGGGTTACAATTGTGATAGTAAGGTCGGATTTGATTGGAAATGCGCAACCAAATACCCATATGTGTGGGCTGGTGTTCGAGGATCTCATTGCTCAACGTGGATTGAAGGAGAAGAAGAATGTGAAGAGGACACATATTTTGTATGACACCATGATGGGAGCAAATGGTTCTTTAGGTGTCCCGTGGAAAAGAGTGTGAGATCATTGATGAATGTGCCATTTACTTTGGCAAAGCTGGAGTTGGAAGCTGAGTTTGTGAAGGAAGCAGCCAAGGAGCAAATGGTTCTTTAGGTGTCCGGTGGAAAAGAGTGTGAGGTCATTGATGAATGTGCCATTTACTTTGGCAAAGCTGGAGTTGGAAGCTGAGTTTGTGAAGGAAGCAGCCAAGGAGAAGATGATGTAGTTGAAAGGGCACAGGTTGGTTGGCGGCATGAGAGCTTCAATCTACAATGCTATGCATTTGGCTGGGGTTAAGAGAAGAGAACAATTGGTTCTGGTTTGGGGTTTTGTTAACCTTTTTTATTTAATTATTTAATGTGATTAATAGCTATTACCATTTTGCCCTTTTAAAATTGATTAAAATATTGTCAAAATCAATTTTTTGGGTCAACTAACGGTATTTTGGATGGAAAACGTCCAAAAGGGTCTTTTTTGCAACGTTTCAAAAGGTTATGTGTAATGGCTGTAACAAATCAAATATTTGAAGAAAGTCTGTTAGTGTTTTAAATGTTTGAGGCTTTTGCTTAATTATCCATTAATTTTATTTTAAGTGTCAAGTGTGAAAAAACACACTTATCAATCACCAATGCGCCTAGCCACCAAGTGCCCCCACCTTACCACAATTAAAATAATTTAAAGTTAACAATTAATTTTATTCAGTTATTTCTTTAATTGTTATCGAAATTTATTAAAAAATCTGACTTTAATTTACACCAAATAAGGGTTAATGTGTCAAGCAATGCATAATTTGGCATAGTCTTAAAATTTATAATCGTACTAGACTCGGTTGTCGGGCTCAAGGCAAGCCCTAGTAACCTATACGGACCTTCTTAATTAAATAATAATAATAATTAATACTACTCGTCTAACATAAATCTAGTTTAGATGTAATTAAACTATAAAACTTAGGTCACACTATAAAAGTTTCATAAATTATTAAGTCAGTGTTCATTTTAGTTAAAAATTAATTTTTTAGTAGATTTTTATAAATATGATAAAATGTGTGATTGAAAAGACGATAACAGTTGGGGAACTATGAAATATGTAATTAAAAATGAGTTTTAAAAAACATGGGCCAAAATTGGTTACCACATTACAATTACATTTAAAATGACTTCAACACAATGAATACTTAGGCACTTTTCTAACATTAATTTATATTGTTCCATTTATATTGTTGCCTTCGTGCCTGATACACCTCCAAACTGTAATAAAACTACTGCAAACCCAAAAATTGTAACTAAGGATGTCTACTCATGAAATATTGGCTACACCACCATCAATTTTAATGAAGGAGAATATTTTTGAAGATTATTTGGGGGTTAAGTATCCAGTTGCCACTAAACTTTTTCAAATGTTATCCAATTACCATTAAATTTTAGAAGTTTTGTGTGGTCACTCAACTTTCTTAAACATTTTTTAATTGCCACTGAATTTGTCAAGTTGTCAAGTCCACCCATTAAAATATTATCTTACCGTCACTCGGTCACTTGCTGTTTAAAAGCTAGCACACTTGATGATATGTGGATAATGAGAGTGCGATAACATTCTAGTAAATTCATCAGATCCGTTAACTTTTAAGAATAATGCAACTTGTACATAAGTAGTTACATAATAATTTACATACAAATAAAGTGTCAAAAGAGCGTGGGAATTTATTTATTTTTATTTGGTTAAAAAATTAAGACTCAATCATATCTCACATCATGTATATATAAACTTATTATGTACATATAACACAATCGAACTTTAAAACTGGCGAGAGAGGGAGTGATAAATGTGATAAAAATATGTGCTTTAGAAATTGACTACAAACTGTACTTATAAAACTATAAATATGTAAAAACTGTAACCTATGGATGTCTACTCATGAAATATTGCCCATGTTTGACTCCCATTATTTCAAATTATAATTTTTGAAATAGTATTTTAGAATTTGTAGTTGAAATAGAAGGAAAAATTTTAATTCACGTGTAATATTATTTTGTAGAAGATCGCATAGTTAAAAATAAGAAAGAAAAAATAAATTTTTGGGATAATGGGGGCCAAACGGGGCATTGGCTACACCACCATCAATTTTAAAAAGTAAAAATTGTTGTAAATATAATAGCATTTTTAAATAACTTTTATACCCTTGCAGCCCTAGTCATTATGATTGTTGTATCTCGTGTAACCCTGATTCTTCCCTATAAATATTTCTTAAAAAAACACAAAAAATTATTGGCTTCTCTTTGTTGTTCTCTTTTTTCTCTTTGATTTATAATACATTATCAACAAGATTCTCTCAAAATCAAAGTGAATTAGTTAGAAGATAATAATTTTTATAAGCATAATCATTCTTCACGTGTAAAGAAATCAATTTGGTGACATGTGAATTTTTTTTAAAATAATTTATTTTGTCGCAATCATTGCCTTCTGATTCATGCCTTTTAATTCATGCAGTTTGATATGTGGAATTCATGCTTTTAACTTTTGGATGTGAAATTCATTTTGAAGTTATTCACGCCTTTAACCTTTATATATGTGACTCTTTTGCATATTGATAAGAGATTTAGTCAATTATGTTAACTTTTATATATAAAGATTTTTTTCCCTAATTCATGTTCAATAATTAATTTTTATATCACATTCTTTTTGTATGGTAATTAATATTTTTTAAACTTATTAACTATTTTTAGAATTCCTTTATAAATTTTAAATTGATAACACATCATGTTCTTGCTCCTGAAATAGTACAACATTATAATTAATATTTCAAAAGAATATTATTTTGCTCATAAGGAATATGAATTATAATTTTCAATATTTCAAAATAATATTGACATATTGTTCTTGAAAAAATAATAATAATAAAATATAACGTGATCTCGAAATAGCATATTATAATTCTCATTAATATTCTAGTTAGATTTTACTTCCTCTAGAAGATCATAATAATATAAAATATAATATAAATTATATTTTTACTCTTGAAAAATTTTTTCTTACAGAATTATTACTCTAAACAATAATATGTTATTATACCTTAAGAAGCATGACTTAAATTATTTATTCTAAATGAATATGGTGTTGATGTTCTCGAAGAAACACATCCCACTAGATATAAATATTCCAAAAGAATATTGCATTGTCACTCATGTACAGCACAAATTTAAATATTATAATGTTTTGTTCGAAAGGTAGAAGGAATCGTTAATGTCAATATTCTAGAGGAATATTGTATTTATACTCTTGAAGATTATGTATCTCGTTGTGTTCTTGAAGAAAGCACAACATAATATGAAGAAATTTGTGTTGATGTTTTTGAAGAAATACAACTCAATTACAAAAATATTTAAGAAGAATATTATTTTTATATACTCGAGAAATCAAAATTTTATACAAATCAATATTCAAAGAATATTGTGTTAGTCTTGAAGATTAATTTTATATAAGTTTAGTCTAATAAATATGTTAAAGATCCCCAAAGATTCTTAAAGAATTATTGTATTATTACTCTTGAAAGAGTATAAATTTAGAATCAATATTTTAGAAGAACATTAGATTATTCATTTTGAATTATTTTTGTTGCTCGAAAAATAAAAGCACTAATTATGACATTACAATATATTGAAAAATATCGTATTATTGCTCCTGAAGAGTATAAATCTATGAATTATTAATTCTTGAATAATATCATTTTGTACTCCTGGAGTAGTACAAATCTCGATAAATATTATAAGTTGAAAAATACATCTTTTTCTTATGTCTCAAATATTTTGTTTAGCTTTCTTTGCTAAATTAAAGAAATTTAATCATTTAGATGAAAAATTATAGCGAATTGTCAATTTATAGCCTTAAAAAAGGCTTTCATTATATATAAATTCCTTTATTCATCATGTATTGATTGTTATTATTATTTTTAATTATTATAATTGATGCGAATGTCATAAATGAGTTATTGTGGATTCTTTTGAGTGCATTCATAAGAAAATAAAAGAATTATATATTCAAAACTGATGTTCATATAATTTGCTTGGGAAAGAAGGAAAAAAATTCGCCACGACTTAAGATCAAATGACATGTATATTCCTCCTACTATATTTGTAATGTTAAATGCGTGTTCCGATAATTTTTTGGGCCTACATGAAATCCCACCAATTTCATATATATATAATGCAAGAAAAACTTTAGAGTCAAAGTTTTGAATCTAAATTATTTAGTTTCAATATCAAAAGCATGTTTTTGGCATTATTGAATTTTGGTCAAAATTGAAATTTTAAATTTAATTGTTAAAATTTAGATGTGGTTCATTTAAATATCTAAATTACTTTGAACTATTTCATATTATTGATTTAAACATCAATTGTCGATTGGAGTTAATTCTTAATATATATTTTAAACATACTATTAAACTTGTCACAACTTCCTAAAGGAAAAAGACAAAAATGATTATATTAATACAATATTGGATTAGATTTCATTGAAGGCTCCAGAAAAACTTGTAATATTTTATCAAATAATATAAAATTATATATTGATGATGAACTTTATTCTAGCTAATTTAAAATAAATTTGCTTAGTTTTAAAAATATTCCATGTAATTGATTAAACATTATCACGAATCTGAAGTTTGTTAATCCAAAAAGTTTTATACTTTGGTATGATCAGTTAAAGGTGTCAATATGGGTGGTCCGGGTCGGGTTGGCCCGCCACATATGAGCCCGGTAACAGCCCGCGTGAAAAAAAAATCCGCCCGCTACGGGTTCCGAGTCGACCCACAAATTTTGGATTACAACCCGGCCCGCCCGCTGACCCATCCGAGTCGAGCCCATGCGGGTTACGGATCGCCCAGGTCACGGTTTGTTCCGATTTGACCCTATTATTATAAAAATAGAACATTAAGATGAGTAGGGATTCCATACGTGAAAATTGTATTGTGAGGATTGGATTAGACCAATGAAACAAAAACGAGGTAAAAGTTTCAAATTAGAAGTTAGTTTTAGAAATTGGGTGTCTAAAAGAAAAGGAACATTGCACTAATTATTGAATAAATAAAAATAAATGTTCGAGCCTGTATAACTCGAGTGATTATGCCTGCAAGGGTTTAAAACCTAGTGTCCTATGGTCATCTAACTTGGGAGTCATCGGTCTAAAGCTCGCTACAAGAGTTATATAGAAAGCAAATGGAGGATGTTATAAAAAAAATTATTATCCATTGAAGAATAATATATATGCTTCTATGTATGAAATGCATTGATTAGCTCCAGACATCCGGTTGATAGAATCATATCTCTAATACGAAGTAAGTAACTTAGTCTAGTTTTAACGGTTGAAACAATCAAAGAAATATGAGAATCCCTATTTGTTGAAGTGTGAACTTGTGACTACGAGATCTATTCAAATTAAGAGAGGGTAAGGATTTAAGTAAATCAAAAACTCTGTTCTAGAACAGACTCCGAGATCTTTGAGCAAAAAGAATAAGTTTGGGGGTGTAAATCTCTCAAGTGAAGAAAGGAAAAATTTGACTACTGTAGGTCGGGATTTGCAACCATCATCAGTTTGGTATGTTTTACATAAGTATGCACACGCCTACACATCAAGTTTTGCATATGATATGTGGAGGTTGATTTGATTTTGCACTATTGAAACTGTTTATTTTGTTGATTACTGAATTCTGATTCTGAGACACGGCGGCTGTTAAACTATGTTTTGTGTAGAATTAAGTCACAATCTTGTTTGAGGACAAACAATATTTCAAGTTTGAGGGATTTGATAAGTGTGTTTTGCACACTTATTTAGGTCACAAAATATGAAAAATTGTTGATATATATGTTGAAATATGGCTTAATTCGATATAATGTGTGTTTGTAGGATTACATTAATGGATAGAATGAAAAGTATGAGAAAATGAACGAAAAAAAGACCAAAATAGAAGAATATGAAACTCTGAGGACCAAAATGCAATTATTCAAAAGATGACCCGAATGGTGAGTCAAGCATGGAGTTGAGCTAAGTAACACATTGTGATATCATGAGATGTTAGAAGACGAAGGAGAAGGAATCAAGGCCAAAAGGTGGATGAAACAAACTTGGGGACCAAAGTGAATCAAATGGAAAATAATTTCTTCCATGCAATCACATGGTAGAAAGTTCATGCAGTCGCACAAGCATCTACATGAGATAAACAATGAAAATTTTGTATAACCATGCTATTGCATGGGTTTATACCATGCAGTCGCATGGTTCATTCTGTGATCGAATTTTCTGGTTTCCTTATTCGAATCAAACATTTATGGTAATGCATCTAGGACTTCTTTATAACCCTAATTTCATCCAAAAAGAGGGGCTACGCATTCTTAGAGAGAAAAACACCATTGAAGAGCAAGGAAGAGGGCGAGAACAAGGGATTTCATTCAAAATTCAAGATTTCAACCCTAATTCTTAGTTTTTGGGTGATGTCTTCTCTTTATTATTTTTATTGTTCTTTTATTTTATTCATATTAGGCTAGACTTTTCGTGTATTAGGTGAACGATGAACCTCACATTGTGATCTTTTAATTTCTATTTTGCAATTTGATATTCAAACACGTTTGATGGATGTTGAATGATTTATATACACTTTCTTGCCTCTATGATTATAGTGCACGATAATTGTGTGAGTTTGGATGGTTTATTTTATACATTCGAAAAAATGGAAATAAACTCAACAATGTATAAATCATCGTTTTGTTCATAAAGGATAGAAATATACCTATATGCATTACGTGAATCTTTAAGTGTTTACAAAACGTCATGCATTCTTGTATATTGCATTTGTCATAGAAATATAGTCAAATGTTATGTGAGAATAGGTTCAATTCTACTTAAAAGAGATTGTTGAATAAGTTAGAAACATTGATTCTTCAACCAATTCATCGTGTTATCAGATTGTGAAATAGGAGTTAAAAGTAAACTTGTTTCGTGATTCGGGATCCTAGTACGTTTTTTCATACATTAATATCTTCAACTTTTGCATTCAACCATTACATTTGCATTTAATTCGTAATTTTAGTTTAATTTACATATTAGTCATAGTTCCATCACAAAATCACAAAAATAATCATATTGATTTTGATAGATTTGATTAAGGTCGTGATAATAGAAATCAAGTTAAATTAATTCTCGTGGGAACGATACTCGAAATTTTACAATTACCACTTTATTATTTGTTAACGAACCGTGCACTTACGGTGATTTACAAAGCGAACATATTTTCGTGAACAGAGTTCAACCCCAATGACATCTTGCGTGAGGTATTTGACCTCACAAAATAAGTAGTCATCAAGGGCCTCTTTTGCGAGGTCTTTGTCCTCACGAATGAGGTCCTCCCTGATATCCCCTTCTGTAGTATGTCTATAACTCGAATAATTAACAATTTTTTTTAGTGTTCATCTGCTATCTTTTAATTGGTCTTTCAAGGATGTTTGAAGATTCCTTCTCTCCTATATGTCCAGAAGTATCTCCTTTTTCTGTTCCTCTCCCTCTAGCTCCTCTTGTTGAAGTACCTCCTTCTGAATCGGCATCACTCTCTCTTGAGGAGAATGTGAGTTCTGTAGGAAAATATGATAACTAGTGATATGATAACTAGTGAACTAATACATATCAACACCGAATTTGTTAATCTGAATTATTGGTTTCAGAAACAAAATTAAGACAAAATAGAAATTTTTTTTAACCCGAGGCCTGTGAGAACACAGTTTTCTTAAAACAGATTCACCTCATTACCGTACGTGCTTAAGGTTTAAAATGAACGTCTATTTTCCAGGATACAACGAAAGATCAGTAGAGTCCGAGAACCACAGAAGCTATTCCGGCGAACTGAGTTAAAGTCCGAACAATATCACCACCAGACTCAAACAGAAAAAAAAAACATATACAAAACTTGAGTTGTATGCAGATGAATATTCAGATGAATTGTTGTACTGAAAACTGGGAAAAACCGAGGTATATATAGACTTTGGATCTTGTAACTTGCTCACTTACTTCATGGCAATTACAACATGAGTTTTAGGAGTTTCAACTGTTTCATAAAATAAGAAATCAGTTGAAAAATAAAATAAAATGTAACAAAACGTAGGCTCTTCTAAAGGGTCAATTTTTTGTCAATCCGGTCCGACATTCGTGTACGCAGATCGAGCCCGCATACAAGTTCAAGGTTCGATGTCTATTTCGGTCCGTGATTTGCACCCCACTACCCACGCACGTGGAGAGAGCTTCTATACTACACATGATTACACAATTCTAAAGTGCAATCCTTTATAAAATGGTTTTAATTTTCATCCACTTCCTATGTGGGACAAACTTTAATTTTTAGTTTTCCCACCAATATAAACTCCTTTCACATGGCATACTTTGAGATTCAATTTCTCATTCACCCAATCATCATTTTTGACAAGTAAGTATATGATTTCGATATACCCACGGAGGAGAACACAAATCAATTTTCACCTTCCAAAATAGCCAAACGGGTCCCGCTCAAAATTCGTGTCAAAGTCACCAACTAACTCAATTTTTCCAACAATCCCCCACATGAATGAAAATTGGGAGCGACACATGAATGTAACATATGACGACTTGATGATATAGTTCAACGGTTGAAACCTGCATGTGATAGGTAGGTGTTACCTTTTGAACCTTCCCTTGTGAAAGCATATTTACTTTACTTACTGACTAGTAGATGCGATGTCTTTGAACTATTTTTTATGTAAACGATGATATACTCCACACATGATTCTTCTTAACACATTTCAGTTCTCATTATTATGTTTGTTTCGGTCATGAACATACGCCTGGTTCTGTGAGAGTTCACAAGAATTTTGCCCCACACAATTCTTCTAGAAGCGGCCTCACTTCTCTCTCACATAGGTGATATTACAAGTAACACGCATTACTTGACTCTCTTTTCGACGCATAAGAATCCTTAAAAGTCTACTGCTTATCCTCCATCTTTACGGGCATCACTGTCGCATCATAGGAATGGACATGAGGTAATATCCCCTACAGTGATTCTATCAAGTATTTACAATTAGGTTGTCCCTTTGAACCTAGATCTTGATATCTCCAATCAACTAGGTTGGGTTTTCCTTTGTATTAACTTATCCGTTCAAGGGCTTAAGTCACATTCCTCTCTATGATTTTTCAATTAACTCTCTATTTAACCCTTTGGTTAGCGGATCCGCAATATTACCCTTTGACTTTACATAGTCAATAGTGTTAACTCCAGTTGAGAGTAGTTGTCGTATGGTATTGTGTCTACGACGTATATGTCTAGACTTACCATTGTACATGTTACTCCGTGCCCTTCCAATTGCTGATTGACTATCACAATATATGCAAATTGTTGGCACATGTTTTGACCATTTTAGAATATCCTCTAAGAAGTTGTGCAACCACTCAGCCTCTTCACCACTTTTATCTAGAGCTACAGATTCCATAGTGGATTTGGCTATCACTATTTGTTTAGAGGATTTTCAGGATATAGCTGCACCTGCCAATGTGAACATAAATCCACTCGTGGATTTTGGGTCTTTTATATCAGATATCCAATTAGCATCACTATATCTTTCAATAATCGCTGGATATCTTGTATAGTGCAATCCAAAATTACGAGTATATCTCAAGTACCTTAATACTCTTACTATTCCTTTCCAATGATCAGCTCCTGAATTACTCGTATATCTACTCAATTTACTCACTGTGTAGGCAATGTTTGGTCTTGTACAACTCATCAAGAACATCAAACTCCCAATAACTCTCAAGTATTTTACTTGAGATACATTTTCACCATTGTTTTTAGATAAATGTTAACTTGTATCTTTCGGTGTTCTAGCCATTTCAGTATCATCCTTACTGAACTTTTCTAAAATTTTAACCACATAATGTGACTGGTTTAAAATCAACTCATCTGATTTTTTGAAATTTTGACTCCAAGTATAACATCAGCTAAACCCATATCTTTCATGTCAAATCTCGAATTTAACATATCTTTAGTAGATTTAATCATCTTATTGTCACTACCAACAATAAGCATGTCATCAACCTAAAGACATAAAATGGCATAACATTTTCCAGTGTCTTTAACGTAAATATATTTGTCACACTCGTTGATTTTAAATCTACTCTCCATCGTGACACTGTCAAATTTTTCATGCCATTGTTTTGGTGCTTGTTTCAGGCCACATAATGATTTCACCAATTTACAAACATTTTTTTCTTGCCCTGGAGATGAAAACCCATCGGGTTGTTCCATATATATTTCTTCATCTAAATCTCCATTCAAGAAGACAGTCTTAACATCCATTTGATGTACTTCAAGATTTCGCAGAACAGCAATCGCAAGTATTATCCTAATAGATGTTATTTTTGTTATTGGAGAATATGTATCAAAGTAATCAAGGACTTCTCGTTGTCTGTAACCTTTTATTACTAATCTGGCCTTATACTTTTCAATAGATCCATCTGTTTTTATTTTCCGTTTGAAAATTTACCTGTAGCCTAGTGGTTTACTTCCTGGAGGAAGATCCACTAGCTCCCATGTATGATTTTGCAAAATGGAATCTATTTCACTTTTAATGGCCTCTTTCCATTGATGTCCTTCTGAGGAGTTCACAACTTCTTAATAGCTTTGAGGTTCACTTTTTAGCATATAAGTCAGAAAATCTGGATCATAAGATTTTTCTATCCTTTCCCTTTTGCTACGTCTTGGTTCAACCTCAACCTCCTTTTCTAGTTCATGGTCTTGACTATTTTCAGTCATAGTTTTATATATCCGTTTAGAAGAGCTTGCTTCGTTTTTGGACCTGTATGGAAATACATGTTCAAAAAACGAAATATTTCTCGATTCCATTATCGTGTTTTTGTGTATATTCGAGATTTTAGATTCATACACAAGAAATTGATATGCACTACTGTTTTGTGCATATCCAATGACGATACAATCTACAGTTTTCGGGCATATCTTTACCTTCTTTAGTGTTGGGATAGCTACTTTAACAAGACACCCCACACTCTTAAGTATTTATAGGAATACTTTCCACTCTTAAGTATTTATAGGAATACTTTCTTTCTTTTCATAACTCATAAGGGGTCTTTTCCAATTTCTTTCAGGCCACCTTATTTAAAAGGTAATTTGCTGACAACACAGCTTCCCCCCACATGGTCTGAGGTAACCCAGAACTTATTAGCATTGCATTCATCATTTCTTTTAAGGTGCGATTTTTCCTTTCAGTAACACCATTTTGTTAAAGTGAATAAGATGCGGTGGTTTCATGTATGATTTCGAGTTGTGCACAGAATTCAACAAACGGTTCTTCATACTCACCACCTCTATCACTTCTCAACACCTTAATTTTCTTATCAAGTTGATTTTCAACTGCATTTTTATAAAGAATAAATTTCTCTATCGCTTCATCATTGCTTTTTAGCAAGTACACATAGCAATATTTTGTGCTATCGTCGACAAAAGTAATGAAATACTTGTTGCCACCTCTTGTTTGTACAAATTTTAAATCACATATGTCACTGTGAATTAAATCAAGTGGTTCTGTATTCCGTTCAATTGATTTAAATGATGACCTTGTCAATTTTGCCTCAACACAAGTTTCATACTTATGTTTGGAATCAATATGAAACGCCGGTATGCAATTCAAGTTAACTAGTCTACGTAAAGTATCATAGTTAACATGTCCTAGTCTACCTGCACACATTGGAAGACTCAAGCAAGTAAACAGAAGAGTTTACTTTATTCATTTTTGGCTTAACAACCATTACATTGAGTTTAAACATACCATCAGAAACATAACCTTTTCCGACAAACATTCCACTTTTTGACAAAATGACTTTGTCTGACTCAAATACTATACGAAAACCATGCTTATTTAAAAGCGATCTGGACACAAGGTTCTTGTGGATTTCCTGCACATACAACACATTGTTAAGAGTCAGCTCTTTTTCCGAAGTCATCTTCAGAACCACCTTTTCTTGTCCCTTGATTTCAGAAGTTGCTGAATTTCCCATAAATAACTTCTTTCCATTCTCAATTACTTCAAAAGTCGTAAATAGTTCTTTATCAGAACACACATGCCTCGTAACTCCGGTGTTAATCCACCACTCTTTTGGGTTTGAACCCACCATATTCACTTCAAAAATGACGGCTGTGAGATTCATCTCCTCCACATCATGTGCCATGTAGTCAACCACATTTGCATCTTTCTTCTTCTTTGACAATATGCACTCCAAAGACTTGTGACCCACTTTGTCACAATTGTAGCATTTCCCTTGAAATTTCTTTTTAGAAATTCTACCTTTAGGTCCGCTTGGTCCCTTTACCACCAGATGACCCAGGCTTAGTTTTGTAGGTCTTACTGCTTTGACCATGCTCCACAACATTAGTTTTAGCAACACCAGGATTGAACAACTTCTTCTCGGAACTTTTGTTGTCTTCTTCAATTCGAAGTCTAACAATTAATTCTTCGACGTTCATTTCCTTTCATTTGTGCTTCAGATAATTTTTGAAATCTTTCCACGTGGGGGGCAATTTTTCAATAATTGCAGCCACTTGGAAAGTTTCACTCAACATCATCCATTCGGCATGAATTTCGTGACGAATTACTTGGAGTTCTTACACTTGACTGATTACAGTTTTGGAGTTCACCATCTTATAATCTAAGAATCTGCCGACAATGAACTTTTTAGCCCTAGTATCCTCAGTTTTATATTTTCGATCCAAAAACTTCCACGACTCCTTAACAGTTTTCATAATACTATACACATCGTATAGCGTGTCTACTAAACTGTTCATAATGTAGTTTCGATATAGAAAATTCAAATGGTTCCAAGCATCAAGTGCACTGATCGCTTGAACGTCCCCCTCACCCTCTTTAAGTTTTGGAGCAGTTTCAGTCAAGAATCTCACAAGATTCAAGGTGGTCAGATAAAATAGCATTTTCTATTGCCACCTCTTGAAATTCAAGTCATTGAATTTCTTAGGTTTTTCACCATGATTAACCAAAACAGTAACTGTATGGCTAGTTATTTGACTTACAACATGACTTGGCAATCCAGCCACAGTCTGAGTCACAGCAGAACTTGGCCCTTGAGCCATAGCAGAGCCTACAGCCTGAATTTCATTAGCCACAACTTGGGTTACATTCATGTTTGTTGAATCAGTTGCCATTTCTGAAATGAAACTAAATATTAGTTCCTTTCAGAAAATATGTTTTAAGCTTGTAGGAAAATATGATAACTAGTGAACTAATACAGACCAACACCGAATTTGTTAATCTGAATTATTGGTTTCAGAAACAGAATTATGATAAAACAGAAAAATAATATAAAGTACAAAAATGAACTTTAAACCTGAGGCCTGTGAGAACACAGTTTCCTTAAAATGAACGTCTATTTCCCAAGATACAACGGAAGATCAGTAGAGTCAGAGCACCACAGAAGCTACTTCGGCGAACTGAGTTAGAGTCCGAATAATATCACCGCCAGACTCAAACAGAAACGAAAACAGATACAAAACTTGAGTTGTATGCATATGAATATTCAGATGAATTGTTGTACTGAAAACTGGGAAAAATCGAGGTATATATAGACTTTGGATCTTGTAACTTACCCACTTATTTCATGACAATTACAACAGGAGTTTTATGAGTTTCAACTGTTTCAGAAAATGAAAAGATAGTTGAAAAATAAAATAAAATGTTTGTGTACGCAGGTCGCCCCCGTACACAAGTTCAAGATCCGATGCCTATTTTGGTCCGTGATTTGCACCCCCCGCCCACGCATGTGAAGAGAGCTTCTATGCTACACATGATTACATTATTTCAAAGTACAATCTTTTATAAAATGGTTTTAATTTTCATTCACTTCCTATGTGGGACAAACTTTAATTTTTAGTTTTCCCACCAACATAAACTCTTTTCACATGGCATACTTTGAACTTCAATTTCTCATTCACCGAAACATCATTTTTGACAAGTAAGTATATGATTTCGATGTACTCACGGAGGAGAACACAAATCAACTTTCATATTCCAAAATAGCCAAACTGGTCCCGCTCAAAATTCGTGCCAAAGTCACCCACTAACTCAATTTTTCCAACAAATTCGTCTATAATGACATTTTATAGACAGTGGAAGATAATATTATCTCGAGAAGTTTTGACATTTTCATAGTTTTTTTTTTCTAAATCGGACAAGATAAGTAGTTTTGATAGAAAAATCACATCGGTTCACCTTTATTTATCTATTTATTTAATTTTTTATGCCTTTTAATTTTATCTTTTATTTCTTTTTCTATTTTTTTGGCCGTTGGGAAAGATTAGGCCAAGAGCTTGTTTGGAAGAGATTTTTGGGAGAAGAATTGATTTTGAATAGTGATATGATGGGAAATATGTGGTTAAAAAAGAAGAAAAAATTATTAATGTGATGGAAACTATTATTTTATTAAAGAATATGTGGTTGAAAATGAGAATTGATTTTCTGTAAAAAAATTTAATCACTCCCAATCAGAGCCAAGTATTGGTATCAAAATCAGATGTTACATCTTTCAAGTATTCAAAAGTTGCATTATTGTCGCCGACGCTTTTATCAACATTTCCAATCCCTCTCCTAAACCCCCCACAACCTACCACCCGAGCCGCCGCCGCCGCCGCCGCCGCCATGCAATCCTCCTTCTTACTGTCCCCGCCACCAATACCTCACACCATCCTCAAAACCCACTTCCCCCCATATGCACCCTACCTCAAAACTACCCCCGCCTTCACCATCCGTGCCTCCTCCTCCACCACCACCACATCGCCTGCTGCACCACCAAACCAAAGCTCCACCGCCACCAAACTCAACAAATACAGCTCAAGAATCACTGAACCCAAGTCTCAAGGGGGGTCACAGGCCATTCTTTACGGTGTGGGTCTCTCCGATGATGACATGCATAAGCCCCAAGTGGGCATTTCCTCAGTGTGGTATGAGGGGAATACTTGTAATATGCATTTGTTGAAGCTTGCTGAGGCGGTTAGGGAAGGTGTTAGAGAGGCTGGAATGGTGGGATTCAGATTCAACACCATTGGTGTTAGTGATGCTATTTCAATGGGGACCAGAGGCATGTGCTATAGTTTGCAGTCAAGGGATTTGATTGCTGATAGCATTGAGACTGTCATGGCTGCTCAGTGGTATGATGGGAATATTTCCATCCCTGGTTGTGACAAAAATGTAATGCCCCTCTATCATGCTCTGGCTAACTCATTTTACTTTTATTTTTGTGTTTGTCATTCAAATTACAAATTGAGTCCTTTTGGGGAAATGTTGAAGCATCGCTCATTTTGGTAAAATATTACATTTTTTATTGTAACAGTATGTGAGCTTTTTAAATGTTTTGGGGTGTATTTCTGCATATGTATTTAATTTTTCATATAGACGTACATGGTTATCAGTAACAAGCATTTGTGGCTTTTGATGGTCACATTCTTTGCCGTCTGGCTTTCAAAGAAAGAAAAAGCTCTTGTTCTGAATGTAGTGCACGGAACATTTAGTCACCAATAAAAATAGGTGATTTAATTTTTGGGAAATGCAATGGGAAGAGTTAAACAGAAGAGTTCGATAGAGTTTTTGGTGAGTTTGACAACTGTGAAAAAAGGATTTTCAGGGTTCAATTTCGATGTTATAACATGAGGACGAGTAATGTCCTTGCTGGTTGCTTCCCTTGTGAATTTAAGTTTATACACACAAGTATTCTTACCTGGAGACATGAAGGAGAAGGGGCTATCCATGGAAATTGTATGCATTGCTATTTCACATTAAATTGTTCAATTTGCCGTATTCTGCAATTCTACATTTAACTAATGAAGGATCTTTGAAAGGAATGCACTCTTGTTCTTTCTCTTTGAAGAAGTATATATATGTACACAATTCCTCTTTCAGTTGATGAAATACATTCTTTAGCGTATTTGGTTTCTAATAGTCAATAGTGCTACATTCCCTTTCCTTCATTTCAATAAATTTCCTTGGTAAAGTTGTGTCATGGTGTTACTTCTGTTAAGGTCCTCAAATGTTGCAAATTACTTGTATAATTGCAGATGCCAGGCACCATTATGGCAATGGGACGACTTAATCGGCCGAGTATCATGGTTTACGGTGGAACTATTAAGGTTAGACCAGGGTTGCTCTGATTACCTACTCTCTTCTTTCATATCATATTTTTTAAAAAACAAGTTAGTACATTTCAGATACATCTTTTGTTGTTATCCAAACATGTGTAGGTGGGTAAACTTATTCTGAAAATTTCTGCACTTTAAATAAGTGAAATTCCACTAACAAGAAATTTTGTGGACTTGTCAGCGATCTGCGTGAAATTAGTTTTCTATCCAACACGTGTTTAATCTTGATGGTGCTTTTCCTGAGGCTGATTCACCTTTTATATTATTTACAAATAGAAAATAATTTGACATTCTAGGATCTGGTGAAAATTATCTACATACCAACTGTGCTTTTGTATTTCATGTGTACAAAATTATGTTTATTCACATGGAATCATATATACATTCAATTTTTTTTTTCCTGCAAACATCCATTTTCACTCAAATTGAGTAATAGTTTGAAACAGTTGTGTTCAGGCAATTTTATTGATTTTGACTGCACATAAGCATTTACATCATATACACACCTATAACTGGTGATTGTGTAGCAAAAATTTTTGAGACAGGCAGTGCTATTTTTTCACAGCAACAGTGAATGGAAGACATTTGTATGTGTCTTACAAGATTTTGCCTCTGAGGAGACTAGTACTGATTCTTTGTGATGTTGGTCTCATGTGCAGCCTGGTCATTTTGGAGGTCACACATATGACATTATATCTGCCTTCCAGGTATGTGCATGGATGAGAATATTGTTTACCAATAATTTTGCTCATTGCTTGCAATCATGTACTGGTGTTTGGAAGTACATTCAACACTCTAATCATCAATATGTTGTAATTATCATCTTTTATAATTTATAAAATTCTTGAGGAACCAACTTCATTCAAGTTTCAACATACCAAGACTGACGAATCTAGTTCTTCTGCAATCAATGGTGGATCTAGACATTTTCCATTCTGTGGTCAAGTAAGTTGTAATTTTTTTTTGAAAACAACATAGGTGTGGGTTGAGGCTTGAGAGGTGAGAAAAGAGGTGGCTAAACATATCTGGTTGCCATCGGCATCGGTGAGTTGAACAGTGGCAAACGTTAGTTTTGGAGAAAAGTAAAACAGAAAAAACAAATTCCCAAATTTTGTGGGGTCCAAGACACCACGTGGCTCTGCTACTGTCTACAATCAATATAATTTAAAAGCATTTTATATTAGTAGTGGTAACTTAGTATATCTATAATTTAATGTTTGTATTATAAGCCCCGTTTGGGCCACCTTATTTTCTCATTAAAATGAAAAATATGACCGTTATTAATCACATCAACATTTAAATTCAAAATTTATATATCTTGTGTGGGCCCGAATAACGTCTATATTTTTCATTCTCATTCTATAAAAAGGTGGCTAAAACAAGGCCATAATATATTATGTGACTTGGAGACTGTCATATCTTGGATTTTATAGAATTTCCTAAAATAGAATACTTTGTGAGAAATTTCTTAGCTTCATTTGAGAAGTTCTGAGCATTGAAATGTTCATCGACTCAAAAATGAAGAATTTGTTCTTGAAAAGTTATAATATGCAGAAATTCTTGAACTTGGATGTTTATTTATTTTGTGGTATCTGTTTCTGTTTTCTGCTGTCAGAGTTGCTCTTGTTATCCCTTTTGGTAGGTTACTAGCTTCAATGGTCATGGAAACTAATTATTGGAATTTTGTAATACGTAGGTTTATGGAGAGTATGTGAGTGGTTCAATCAATGACGAAGAAAGAATGAACGTAGTTCGTAACTCATGCCCTGGAGCAGGGGCATGTGGTGGAATGTATACTGCAAATACTATGGCTTCTGCCATCGAGACAATGGGAATGTCTCTTCCTTACAGGTAGAAGCATACGATTACATAGTTGTTGAACCAGTTGATTGATCTCTGACATTGATAATTGAAATCATCTTTAATTTTTTGTTACCAAAAAGTTCTTCTACGCCTGCTGAAGACCCTTTGAAACTGGATGAGTGCCGCCTAGCCGGGAAGCATCTGCTAGATTTAATTAAGATGGACTTGAAACCTCGAGACATTATCACTCCAAAATCCCTACGCAATGCGATGGTTATGGTCATGGCACTTGGTGGTTCTACCAATGCTGTTTTACATTTAATTGCTATTGCAAGGTCAGTTATACGTTGTTTGGGATTCTCACTATAACCATGATTGTATAAGTGGCTCAGAGAGAATTTTGGCAGGTCTGTTGGTTTGCAGTTAACGCTTGATGATTTCCAAAAGGTCAGCGATGAGGTTCCATTCCTTGCAGATCTGAAGCCTAGTGGCAAATATGTAATGGAGGACTTACACAAGGTATCCCCTGGTGTTTGTTTTCTCTACTATCATAGTTCCATATAAATTTGCGAGTCATCATTCACCATATATTTTGCTCAATTTTTTTAAATGTTCATATTATAGATTGGAGGTACTCCTGCAATCATTAGGCATTTATTGGAGCTTGGGTTTTTAGATGGAGATTGTATTACAGGCAAGTACCCTGAAATTTTTTTCAAGAATGTGAATTTATATATTTCCTTGCCTGAAGGCTAGCTCTAATACTTACCTTTTCTGTAGTTACGGGACAGACTTTGGCTGAGAATGCCAAACTATATCCATCCTTTCCTGAAGGTCAGGTAGGCTTGCTCTGCCTAGCCAATCTCACTGTGTTGGTGTAAAAGAAGTTTAATTTTACTTGCTAATGTATGCATTTGAGGCAAGAGTAAATGCCGTCATTTGTCTTTTATTTCCAGCAAATAATAAGACCATTGACGAACCCCATCAAGGAAACGGGCCACATTCAGATCTTATATGGAAATCTTGCACCAGAGGGTTCTGTGGCAAAGATCACGGGGAAAGAAGGGTTATATTTCTCTGGTGATGTGTTTCACTTGATGGATTTTTGTTTGTAGTTCAGATTATTCTGTCTTTAAACTTATCCGCAATATTTAGTGTATAATGATTGTGAAAATTTTATTTAATAGGTCCCGCACTTGTCTTTGAAGGAGAAGAATCTATGATTGCAGCTATCTCAGAAAATCCTCAGAGTTTTAAGGTGAGACTAATCACCTCCTTCGCACCATCTGTAATTTTGTATTGGCTGCACCGATACATGGTAAAGATGATAATGTGAAATGGAAATCAGATCAGTCTGTCATATAATGAACATCCCACTATACCCAGTAAATTTAAATCATGCATTCTTCCCTTAATTATCCTAGGGATTAGCTTCTGATATGGAAAATGTGTACTTCTGATGAATGAGTTTTCTCATTTGAGAATAGAAAAATTATGTGTTAGTAATCATCATTATGGAACTTAGTGGACTTCCTTTCTTTGGAAGCTTGTCTACTTTGCCTTTTATAATTAGTAATGTAACACTCTATTTCCTCTTCATCTTTACTTTCATGGAGAACTTAGTTGCGCTTGTTCCATGCCTAAGTTTTCTGTCCATCACTTTCAACTCAAAGGTGAAAGGCATTAGATGTCAAATTTGGCAAGGAGTTTATGATTATTCACAATACCAAAATTTCCTCCCCTTTTATGAATGTTTTCCTCGCAAAAGGGATAGGAATATCCCTTACCTAGTTTCCCCTCCCCTCCCATCCCCTAGTGATGTAGGAGCATATATTTGACAACGAACAATTAAAAATCAGAAGAGAAAGGGGTGCAAATAAGAGAAGAATTGAAGGCAAAGAAAATCAATTTTTATTCATACAATCAAGGGTTAACTATTACACTGAATAAACTCTTTATTTATAGAGCAAGAAACTAAAATCAAAGAATTTCTACTAGTCTAGAATTTAAAAATATTAAATCATTTAATCTAACTTGAATCAAACTCTAATTTAACTTCATATCTAAAAATCTATCTTTATTCTTATATATATCTCTATCTTGATCTCCTGCGCCTAGCTTGTTTCTTTTTTATGTTATTCTTAACATAGTTTAGAAGTTTTATATACTTTGAGTGCTAGAGCGCTTGAGATTTGGAAAATGTGAAATTTGTGCAAATTAGGGAGAATAATTTCTGGATGGATATACTGCTACTCAGGAAATGATATTGCAAAACCTGTTCTGTCTGCTTATTAAAAGGACAAAAAGATCAATGCTCTTACTCACTTTCTTTCTCAAGTATAATACCCTCTTTATATTTAATATTCTAGTTGGCTGTATAATCTGAGAAGCGAGGTTTCCTTTTCTTGGTTTCGTGTTTCACAATACCAAATTCTACGTTGAGCTTACGTTTTGAATATATATATATATTTTTTTGTTGAATTTAAATAGAATCAGTATGAATGTTCTTTTGACATAACAGTTGTCATGTTTTAGGGAAAAGTTGTCGTTATTAGAGGAGAGGGGCCCAAAGGGGGACCAGGCATGCCTGAAATGTTGACCCCAACCAGTGCAATAATGGGGGCAGGTCTTGGAAAGGTATGTATGTTCCGGTTTAGGTTCTTAGTTGTAATATTTCTTTTGTTTCTTATTTTTATCCAATAATCTTTTCTTTCTATATGATGTGTGTGATGTTTCTAGATAAATGCTGTATATTACGATATTATCTCTTGCAATGGCTTTCCAATTTATGTTTCATTGGTTTAAGTCGGCATCTTTTTGCCAAAAAAAAGAAAATAAAATTATTTTGTATATGTCATCGGCATGCAGGAGGTTGCTTTGCTGACTGATGGACGATTTTCTGGAGGCTCACACGGATATGTCGTAGGCCACATATCCCCTGAGGCACAGGTTGGTTGACCTCTATACGATCAGCTATTCATCGTACAACTTTTGTCACTTTTATAATTGTCCATGTATAACCAGATTGTTGTGGGTATCTTCTCGTGAGATTTTGGTGTATCACCATAGTGAATGAATCAAATGTTTTCTCTAATAAAATTGGATATGAAATGCTGGGGTTTATTTGGAGGCATCTATAGGAAGCGCTGACACGACATTGGCATGCAGACACAACTTTTCAAATAAGTACTGACACGATGCGTCTCAGACATGTATCCTTTGTACGTCGACAAAATGTTGTCGACTTGTCAAATTGTACAAAACCAAATAAAAAATAAAAAAATGGATGCACCAACTAGGATACGCCATCTGACTTTTTCAAAAAGTGTGTCCGATACGACTCACCGACACCGGTAGGATGTCAGTTTTATCCTAGGGAGGCATTTATGATATAAGTTCTTGATTTTATAAATGGGCAAATCACCATATTCAAATAATCTCATCCAAGGCTATTTGGATGAATATGATCAAATTCATAGTTCATATGTAAATGATGCCGAGATTTGAAATTTTCCTCGCTCGTGAGATTTCAATATGATCAAAGATCTTTGACCAAATAGTGCATTTAATCTTTGGAATTGTCTATATTGCTGACTTAACTGACTTGGGCAGCCAAAATTTAGTGCTTGTCTAATTTTCTGGTGACTGGCTAGTGTCTTGCTTGTGTTGTAACGGGTTTATTGGTTGGTTATTCTCTTTTCGGGTTCAGCTTTTGTATTGGCAGCAAATGATCTGGGATTCCTTCTTGTTATTTGTGTTAAAATTATTTTCCTGGGGTACGCTCCAATTATGTACGCTTTGGCTATCTAATGAAGTATTGTGTTCACTCTAAAATGAATTACAAATTTCAGGAAGGTGGTCCAATTGCTCTTATCAAAAATGGAGACGTAATCACCATAGATATTGAGAAGAGAAGAATGGATGTGCGTTTAACTGACGAGGAATTAAATGAACGCAGAAAGAAGTGGACTCCCCCACCTTATAAGGCTGAACGGGGTGTTCTTTACAAGGTATGCGGAATGTTCATTACAGTATACATTTTTTCCGAAGTTTGCAGCATCCAATTGAACATAGCGGGTTTTTCTTTATTTTCAGTACATCAAGAGCGTGCAAGCAGCTTCAAAGGGATGCGTTACCGATGAAGAGTAGAGATGGGTTGGTATGGAGGCATGGAGAACCTCCAACTGTAGTCTGTCTTTCCATTGCCCGCGACTAGGTGTATATTTCTTGCGGCTGTTTAGAGTATCCGATTTTTGCTCGATTTTCCATTACAATTAAATTCAGTATATCTTTTTTCTTTTGGGATTCGTAGTCACGAATTGTTTTCACATTTCTAATCTTTTCCCATCCTTCATTTGGGTATATTGAATGAATTGTATGGGAATTTGGTTGAATATTGTGTGTTAAAACAGATTTTTTTAAGCATTTTTTTGTCTCAAGAATTATTATATATATATATATATATGCCCATGTTTAATGCACATTAAAATGGAAAGAATGCATTTTTTTTTTGTGATGTGATGGTGAATATGTGGTTGAAAAAAAAAGGAAAATTTATTGATGTAATAAAAAATATTATTTTATTGAAGAATGTGTGATCGAAAATGAGTAGAAGAATGAGAATGAATAACGTGGCTCAAACAAGGGCTATATATATATAAAGTAAAAAAAAAAAAAAAATTGAATGTTATTTTAGTTTTCAATCCATCCCCCTACGCTACAAGAAAGAAAGAGTGTCAAATCTTTAAAATGAGGAGAGATCTTCAACTTAGGTAATATTGAGCGTTCAACTCAATCAGTGTATGAAAAGATGTGTTAAGACGTTTATACACGGGGCTTGAAGAACACGTCCTGCAAGGGGGCAAGGCAAGAAAAAAAGATGGTCAACTTTCTTTTGGTGGATCCCGTGGATTGATTGTTTTACAGTACTCGATGTTTGATACAAAAGAGATGGGAACTCGATTCAAATTAGTAAAGATAATGAGCCGATTGTTAGAAATGCACATGACAAGTCACGAATATGAAAATGGTGGCATCCATCATACTTATCGATGGTGGAATTCCATTCTCTAAATAAATGTAAGGCTGCTATAAACCAATACTTGCACGAAGTGATTTAATATGATTGATATATGAATGATAAAATATGTTTCTAGTAAAACGACAAGATGAGAGAGAGAGAGAGAGAGAGAGAGAGAGTATTTGTATGTTGTTTAAAATTGTGGTTGTTACGTATACAATATTGCATAAATAATTTCCAACATTAAAATTAAAATAATTTTGAAAATGGGAATAATACATAAATAAGGTATTTAAGTATCACTATTTCAAAATTAAGGTTTGAGGTTTTAAATTTCAAAAATCAGGTTTTCATTAAAATTTATTTATAATTTAATTAATTAATTAATTATTTTATTAATAAATATATAAAAGTCACAAATCTATGCAATTTGGTCACAATTCAAAAATTTTAAGGTCACAATTAAATTTTTTTTATAAGTCACAGTTCGTTCATCGGTCACAAACTAAAAATTTAAAAGTCACAATTTATTCATCAGACATAAATCACAAAATTTATAAGTCACAAAACATCAAATTATTGGTCACAGATTACTTTTATTGGTTATAAATTAATAAATTTGTAGGTCACACAATATTTATTGGTCACAGTTTATTCTTTATTGGTCACATACCAACCAATTTATTTGTCACAATTCAACAAATCATTTGTGACCACCACCAACACAACACCACTGTCATCTCCGCCGCCAACACCACCACCACAGAAACACACCACCGCCGCCAACATCAACACCACAGAAACCACCACCACCACAGAAACCACCCCTAACAACCACCACCACCCCCCAATGAAAATGACCTCACCATCACCACCAGAAAACTTCCTCACCACCACCATCGCCACACGCACCACCAACACGCACGCACGCACGCAATGCACACACCCAATTGCACGATCGTCGATTGCGCGGTCCACCACCCCATACCAGATCATGACTCACACCCATCCAACCATCGCACCGCAACCACACCCATATCAACACAGCATTACCACACAAACTACACTGCACCACTCAACTATCAACAGTCACATCGCAACCACACTCCATTGCAACACAGCACACCACAGATCTAGATCGCTGGTGGTCACCATTAGAAAAAAAGAAACACGGATTTGTATTGCTGCAGCCGCGACATCGTCGTGGTGGTCCGACGATTTGAGGAAGAAGAGAGAGGCGTTGGCTGCGAAGGAAGGGTCTTTGTTGGCAGCTGCACCACTTGACAATGAAGGGATTTGGGGAAAAATGAGGTGGGAGGGAGGTAGGGTTAGTTGATGGAGTTTCAGTCCCCGCTTCAGATCGTGGTGGTGGCGGGGTCGACGGCGACGAGAGAGGAAGGGGTAGAGAGAGAACTGGTTGGGCGACGGTCCAAGCAAGGAGACAGGGAAGATTAGGGATGGCAACGGGGCGGGGCGGGGCGGGGCGGGGGCGGGGATGCCCTCCCCGTCCCCCGCCCCGTTCCCCGTTTAAGGCGGGGCGGGACGGGGGTGGGTTTATTCCCCGTTTAGATTTTTTTTTTTTTTTTTTCGTTTTTGATAATTTATTTTTATTGTCCATATTCATTATATTTAAACAAATAATTTTAGTTGCTATTTTCTATTAGAACTAAAAAAATGTTCATTTAAAGTATTGAATTCTTAAAAAAAAAAAACAAATTTTTTTTTTTTAACGGGGCGGGGCGGGGTGGAGCGGGGACCCCGTTACCCGTCCCCACCCCGTCCCCTCCTCGGGGAATAATTCCCCGCCCCATCCCCGCCCCGTTACCCGTTTAAGCGGGTTTTCCTCTCCCCATTCGGGGCGGGTCCCCGCGGGTATCGGGTTTGTCGGGTTTTTTTGTCATCCCTAGGGAAGATGTGGAATGAATTTTAGGGTTGATTTGGGTTATTTTAATTTGGATGAAAATTATATAATTAATATTAAATTAAATATAAAAACCTGATTTTTGAAAAGTTAAATTTGTGAGGTGATTTGTGAAAATGAAAAACAAAAACTAGGGCTGACTGTAATTTCCTCTTTGAAAATTGATAAGTGGACTTTAAACTAGCCGTTCCAAAACCCTAATTTAAATAAGACCACGGTGTGGACCTGGCCCAAAGCCCAAATCGGAAAGTAGTATCCAACAATTATTATTATTATTATTTTTATATGAATCACACTTCACTTCCCATTGGATTTTTAAAGAATTCAAAGAAGAAAAGGAAATCGAATTGAAGGTTTACCCTTTTGCCCAATAGTTATCTACTTTTGGATTAAATTTTTTATGTTGTATATAGATTCAAATTCTCGTGTTGTTTTTGTTATGTTTAGGTTTTTTTTTTTTTTGTTTTTTTTAATATTCGATTTCAACTTTATTTTTTTTTTTTGGCAGTTCTGAATACTCTTTAGAGATATGAGTCTTTCCAGTTAATTAAATAATTTTTGGAGTTAAAATTAAATCATAGAACTGAGTATGTTATTTATATGTTTAGTATTGGTTCTATCGATTTGATGTTTTTCCTAATTTTCAGTTGTTTTTCTTGAAATTTAAAATCATGAATTGTGAGTGTAATATCCTTTTTTTTTCGTTGTTAACATTTTTTTTAAGGTTGAACTTTTTCCTAATTGTTTATTTATTTAGCTATTTCGATCATTAGAATTCAAAATGTTGAATTGGGTATATCATCTTGTTTTAATTCACGCTCCTTTCTTGGAAACATCTTAAAGGTTTCATCCTTTACCCAATCACTATTAGCAATTTTTACGAGATTTTTTTGTTTCCGCATTGCTGTTTTGCTGCTAATGAAATTTGAAATCTTAAATTGGGCAAGCCAATTTAATCACACCGATTGAAACCTTTAAAGGTTCATTTTTATGGATCTTTAAGTCTCATTTTTGCGTTATCTCATTTCTCTTGGAATTTGCTGTAATGAAACTCAAAAGGGTAGCAAATTCATATATCCAACACAATGCTGCGTTCTCTGATTGTTGACATTCCTTATTTGGTTCTTCCAACATGAGTTTGTTCATTTCTCGATTTCTGAAATGATAGTATATGCCTTTTCTTTCATAATATTTTTTTAATCTTGAAATAATCAATTCAATGATTTGCATTAAAGTTTGAGCTCTTCAGATCTGGTAATTAAAATTTTTTTTTTCTTTATTGAAAATGCAGCATAGAATTGTTGCGTGTCTCTTCCATTATTTAAGTTTCGATTATCTATATGTATGTTCATATTTGTGCCAAGTCGCATTGTTGCAAAGTTAGAAGAAACTTTAGTAGTTCTTAGATTATGAAGATAACTGATATAATTACCTATAGTGTCAGAACTTGCAACCGATGGTAAACATTTTATGTGCGAAATTGATGTAGGTTTATGGACATCATAAGTTTCTGTGCTTTTTAATGTTGTAATCAGGCTTACCATCTATTGAAAAATTATGCATCTTGATTTTGCTTGGACCCTTTTTCTTGATATCACTTGTGATTTATGCTTTCTTGATCATTTGTTTTCTGATATTTTGAACTTGATATGATGTTAGATTGTTGAGATGATGTCTTGAAAATTGATCTGAATGTAATTGCTGAATTTTATTGAGAAGAGCTAACTTTTATGTAATTGAAACTGGCTTGGGTTGTGCAGATCATGGATCACATGGACGGTGATCACATAGTAGATGTTCCTGACACTCCCGATAGATTAGCCAATAATAAAGTTAATGAGAGGAGTAGTGTTAGGGAGGAAAAAAAGGATCTTTCCATGTCTTGTCATTCAGGAAAGCAGGAATTTTTTAATGAAGGGACTAAAAATCAGCCAATGTTAATCGATAGTAGGACCAAAAAGTTATCCATCCGTCCTCCGAATGGTAATAGAAGTTCCGGAGACGCTCTACGTCGCAGTAGTTCTCCTGCTTTTATCGGAGGCAGTACATCCTCCTCCAGAAGTACTCCTATATTTCGGAAAGGGTTGGCTGACAAGAACCCTAGTGATGAAAGCCACGATTCTATTCATATTCGGCATGTACAGAATGAAAGACCTTCATGTTCTTCAAAATCAACATCTTCTCAAGATGGTTGTTTTGTTGATCCGACACAAAGGAAAGTGCCCAGTACTCTACTTGGAAAAGCTTCCTCAGGTGGGGCACCTAGGAGCAATCAAGTTGATGATTTTAGAATAAGACCAGGCTTAGCAAATGTGCCTTCTTCAAATAACATGGCAAAATTTTCAATGATGTCACAAGAAGCCAGTGAAAGAACGGAAAATATGAATAAAGTTGGTTCACGTATTGATGATGGAGAAAGGGTTGAATTTGTTAGTAATATTCAGAACAAACCTGGACAATATGGTTTTCCAGTTCTTGATCCCAATTCCTCGCCTAGAATCAATAGGCAAAAGAGATTGGTTCGAAATGGATGTATATCTCCACATAACATAGCTAAGGCCAAACAGTTGGCTAGAAAGGATGATAATGGTTTTGTGGCTGTTGCACATGCTGATACTACATCTATGGCATCTACTGGCCCACCGGTTTGGAATGATATAAAGGAATTGGTTGCTGAAGACCATAATTCTTATAAAGGAAAGGGAAAGGGAGTGATGAATTATCCAGAAAAAGAGCTTGATAACAAAAACAAGCATTTATTGAGCAGGTACTTATTTTATTATGTAGTTTTTTTTTTTTTTTAATTGAACATTTTGAATTTGTTGTTTGCATTATCAGACATGCAATTACTTTTAATAGAAAAACATCATATCTGTGGTGATTCTGTTTGTGTTGATTTAAAATGTGTACAATCCTTGAGTAAATCAACTGAATCAAGAAAAAGGACCAATTTCCTTGAGTAATTCAACCGACTCTACAAAATTGATAAGATCTTAATGAATTGAAAGGAAACCTCGATATGAAATAAAAGAAAAAAATGACAAAACTCTTCACAAAAAGCAATCATTTTTTTTTATCCTTGATAGTGATAGGGAAAAAAGAAAACCTCGAGCTACACAAAAAGGCATACCTTTTTCCCCATATTTGTTAACATAATTTTTTTTTTCCTTTTTGAAGTTCAGAAGCCTAGTACATTGAGAAACCTAACATATTGAGAAACCCTATTAATAAAAAATCAATACAAAAAGGGAAGGAAAAAAGTCCTTTACCTAATGTTTAAGCCATAGCAAATTATTATGAGAAATTCGTAGACCATTAAAATGAAAAGAAAATATCTTCTTGGGAAATTTATTAATTAATCTGAATTCATTTATTTTGGACATTTAGGAAGAAAATAGAAGTTAAATTTACAGGTTTTGTTGGATTAACTTTTAAGGTTATATTCTGAGGATGGTGTTTGCCATTTGATTTCAGAATTTATGACTTCTTTCCTGTAGCGGTTCATAACCTATAAAGTTTATGGTATGTAGGGAGTCAAATATACATGATTTTAATATCTGCTTCACCAAAAATTTTAGTGAAATGGAGTGTGAATTCCTTTTTAATGCTTCACATTCGATAAAAGGAGTCTGAAAAAATATATTTTATGCCCTCATTGTATGTTGTCTTTAGCACTTCAGAAGCTGACAAAATTTCTCATATCTAATCCAAGTTGTCCCTTTGGTTGACCTATTTTCTTGGACAAACTGTCTATATTGAAAATTTGAACACATTTTCACCTTCCACGCTTGTCTTCCTGCGTCACATGATGATTCATCTTCTTCCTAGCTCTCCAGTCAAATTGTTCTCATCTGCCAACTTCCAGTATGAATTATAGACGATGCATGATGTGAGATCACTTCTATAGGCATGAGAGGAAGTTTGATGGATAATTATCTGGAGTATTAACAGGATAGGATAAACACGTGTTAGATTCAGGTATTTTATTTTCTAAAATGATCCACAAAAATTGGAGAAAAACGTAACAGACCGGGGTTGGGGGTCAATTTTATACTTCAAGTAGAACGAGAAGAATTGAGTTTTTGGTATATTCTATCACCAATCAAGTTTCAACATGATGAGAAAATGAATAAATCGAGAATAGTCTGCTACGTAGATCTATGGATTTATGTTACAAAAATGTACATGTTAATATGTGTGTATGCCTATGTAAGTATATATTGGGTCCTTCAAGAATTTACTTGAAGATAGAGTTCCAAATATTTTCTTTGAAAAACTTATGAGTTCGAACAATTTTTTTTATTATTATTATTACCGTGTCTGTTTTAAATATTTTGGTGAATGTATCTTTCTTAAGAATTTCTAAGACTAGATTCTAACATATTGACAAATTATTTTAATGATGCCAGTGAGAAATATCCTGAGTTACGCCATTGAATTGGAGAAGATACGTACAAGTGTTTATATGTTCTCCTTCTCTAGACGTGCAAAGTTGTTTGTATCTGATTGCCATGAATAATGTATATCTAGTATGTTTTGTGTTGGTTGGATCAGGTTTTTTAGCATGATAGATGGTCCATTCAAATTTGCTTTAATTGCTATAAAAGGTGTATTTACCATTCGTCCTCATTATCATGAGATGTTCGTACAATTGTATACTTGCAGGAATTCTCTGAGTATCAATGCGAAGGATATGGAAACCCCTGACAACATCAGTGGTGCATCCAAAAGCACTGAAAAATCTAGTGGATGGAGAAGTACACATAATCGGACTAGAAAGATGAGTTTACGTTCATCTGATGAGGAAAGGTTTCCATCTAGAGAAATAGATGTGTCACAATGTGTTCGGAAACACCATGAGAATAGGGTGTCAAGGAAGGAAAAAGGAAGCAGCGTTGCGATTGATGGTGACTATCATAGGCATCCTGATTTAGTCTCTTCTCAGCTTGTTCCTGCTCAACCTGTTGGAGAAACAGTATCACATCCTAGGCCTCGATTGGCCCAATGCAACGGGCATCATTCTGCAGCCAACACACTAATGAAAAGGCGAAAGCAAGGATCTATCTCAATTAGTTCTGTTGAAGGTTCAACATCAACCAATGATGACTCAGAAATTGTGTTTCTTAACTCGTCTGGGGAATCATCAAATCCAAGATCAACCTCCAGTGGTACAAGCCGTTTGCAACCAATAATTGAAATCGATGATTCTCCTGAGCTGAAACGTGAGTCATACGGTGAAGATGCTAGGGCGAGACAGCTTGAAGCAGATGAAATGTTGGCTCGGGAACTTCAAGAACAATTTTACAATGAAATGCCTGTTCTTGGAGTTGGCGAGGTTCTTTCTTCTTTTACAAATTCCTGCAGATTCTTATTAACATTTTTACCTATAATCAATGACTTAAATTTCATCTTTCTATTCATGCTTCCTCCAATATGATGATAGGTTGATGAGCATATAGCATTGGCTTTGCAGCAGGAGGAATCAGGTCGTACTGTTTCTCGAGGCAGTAACCAGGCATTGGATCCTGTAAGCGTCTCTCTTTAGAGAAAACTTTTGATTTCCTTAACATTTTGCAACAGAGGAATGTTTGTCCTAGTTTATGACATGACGAGCTTTTTTAGTAACCTGATATCCTGAGATTTTATGCATTTCTGTTTTTTTGATGCTTTAGCTAGAGGGCATCTCAGTCCTCAAGCTCATGTCCAATGCGCGTTTCAAGGTGGAAATTTTTTAATTAATCATAAACGTAATGGTATAAAAATTCATACTTAACTGTGTTCCTTTGTAAAATTGTCAGTTTTTTATTTGTGTCAATGTTTAGTTGCAACCAGCCAATCCTGACAATTTGCCTTCTGTATACAAATTATTGGATGTATTATTGTTTGTTCCTTGGGCTGAAATTTTTTCTCTGAAATAGATGTTGTGATGCTTTTATGCAGAGAGATTCATTGATAGCCAACTTACGTAGACAATCATATTCTCGATCTTCACTGAACTTTTCACGTAGAGGATCTCAAGTTCGAGCTTCCACGTCTGGTAGAACGACAAGGTTGAGGGGTCGTTTTCCTGGACAACCTCGTACCCTATCATCACAATCGAGAGGAAGAAATTCCCTGTTTCCTGCAAGCATGGATGTCGACATGGTATTATCTTATATTCCATGTCGTTATGGTATTTTATATATATATATATATATATATATATATATATATATATATATATATATATATCTTTACATTTGTTATTTATATTTGATTTTGGAGTACTAGTTAAATTGATGCTTTCTATTTGAATAGTTGATGTTTTGATATTAAAATTACTTGGATCATGCCTTACTTATTTCCGGTAGTGGACCAGCTAACTATGTAATTTTGCTTCAATAGGTCATGTATTTGATGTTTCTATTATTATTTTTTGTGGAAACGATCATCTCCAACTATACAATGTGTGTGAACTATATGTACCATGTAAAGGTGGACTCAACCTATTTAAGGTATAAGAATATGTGTGCACATTATAATAGCCAAAGCAATAACTAAGAGAAGCTATCAAGCTTAGTTGGAAGCACACAATTGAATCGAAAAGTTAGAAATTGTGATCATCAAGAAATAAATTGCAATACTATATGTTTTAGGTTTTAAGATGACATTTCATCCCTTTAAAAAATACCTTTTAAGAGAAACGGAAAAGGGAAGAAGTTATCCCTTTTAACAGACCAATTCCTGGCTTTAACTAAGGATTTGTGATCAATTTGTATAGTGATACTTCATTTTTTATTTGAAGCACAAAAGCTCCTCGGAAGAGCTATTGGATACATTATCTATGGTTGTAGGAATGACATTATTGTTATTTATTTTTAGTGGGAGAAGTTATTTTTAGTTATTCCATTGTTTATATATATGTATTAAGATTAAAAGGTGAAGATATCTCTTTCGCCTTCTGGCTTTTTCATGTAAGCCTGTATGGTGTTCTATTAAGATGTGCTTTTTCTGGATGCAGATATAATATAGTTGTGAAATGTTGTAGCTTCTGATAACACCTTGTTCCACTTTCATGAATGCAGAGGATGCATATACTGGAAACATTGGAGGCCTTCAGCGACATGGGAGTGGATAGGAGTGCCCTTCAAATACAGCGTGATTTCAACGAGTAAGATTTATTTTAGTGCATATTTTTGAAATATTGCTAGTATATTGCATGTAATTTACATAACTAACCTTCAGGTTTGACAAGTTTATTTATGTTTGGTGAAGGAGGATGATTCCATTAATTGCTGACATGTAATTTACCTGTTAAGAGTTCTACAAAATTGTTTTGGCTTGTTAATGTTGTTTTCCTCATCTTCCTCATTGTTTCATCTAGGGAAGAAAATTGCAAGGTTTTTCAGGATGTCTGCTCTAACCCAACTGGTACCTTGTTAGGGTGCTATGTATTTGGGATCAAATTTGGAATTAGCCTGGAAAACCTGCTTGAGCCTGATTATATTGTTGTTGTTATATGTAGCCCAGATAGTTATGCCTTTCGTATGGGTCGGAACTAATAATTATACATCAGTCAGTTGTGTGAGATGTATTGATGGGCCGGCAACATTAGTAGAAAATTTCCTCTCACTATTTGCACGAACTTTTTACCTCATGTCCTTGTGTTCCGTGTTTAGTCCTGGAGCTTACAAGACACATTCAAGATGAGGTCTGGCATGTTTTATTCTCCGATGACATAATTTTAGTTGATAAGATCACAAGGGGGGTGAGGGTGTGTTAATTTACGAGTGATGTATGTTTGCCCCAGTAGTTTGGAGACAGCGTTTTAGGTTGAGTAGAATCAAGATGGAGTTCACGCAAAATATGAAATTTGAAGAAACTTTTTTCTAGCATCTAATTTTTCTTGCTGGAATTTGATAGGACCGACTATGAAATGTTATTGGCTCTTGATGATAACAATGATCAGCATGGCGGTGCATCTACACACCTGATTAATGGCCTCCCACAATCAACAGTGCAGGTAATTTTCATGATTTTATCTGTTAAGAAATGAAACTATCTGCAAATAATTGTTCATTACCTGCGTTTTGTATTTGTGCAGAATGCTAACTTTGAAGAAGCTTGTGCAATTTGTCTTGAAACTCCAACCATAGGAGATACTATTCGCCACCTGCCCTGTTTACACAAATTTCACAAAGATGTACGAAATTCTAAGATCCACTTTTGTTATTAATCTACCTTGAAAACTGCTACTTGTCTTATATTTTTCTAAACATAACAGTGTATTGATCCATGGTTGAGGAGAAGGACATCTTGCCCCGTTTGCAAGTCGTCTATTACTTGATAGGTGCTGAGTCTGGTGACTTTGATGTCACATTGCAAGCGGAATGAGGTTCAACAACTTGGTTTTAAGGTGTATTCTGGAATTACATTTTACTGCTCTATACTCGAAAGGAGCATGCTTATGTTTTTTGAATACTTAATGGTTATACTTACAACTGCTTCGTTATGGATGAGATATAAATTTTGTGTAGGGGTGTAAAATGTGTTGGGTGGCCTAGCTCGGACCGCTAAATCCCGCCCCTCTGGCGCATATTGGGATGTCGGCTCCAGCCCCAGGCGCGCTTATTAGCAATGCTAGTACCAATATAGTAGATATTTGAGACTTACTGGGTTTGAAATTGCCTTTTTTTTTTTTTTTTTTGGAATTGTTATTACTCATTCTTTGAGTTTGGAAATATTGAAATGTAGACTTCAATAGATAGAAGTACTTGAATTTTGTCTACCAAAATTTGACAATTAAATGATGAGAAAAATTATTAAAATATATCTGCAGGCAAAGGGAAAAGAAAGAAAGTCTTGACCCAAAATTATAGGAATAATTTCTTTACTGGTTTGGTGCCTTGGATGGTTGTATTGTTCATTATGTCCCTGATTGATTCCCATTCTTTTAAAACACATTTTTCGGATATTTTCAAACACGTTCACACAATAAAATATACACGTAAATCCAAACTTTTTGGCTATTTTTTAACAACTCATTCTCCTAAAACACTATTCGAAACTCGTCTTTTAAGAAAAAAAAAATAGAGGTTATAATTTGTGACAGGCTATATTATATATATAATTTACGGAAAAATTCACATATAACAAATAAAAAATTATAATTCACGAAATACTATATGATAATTTATATACTACATTTTACACAAAAATAATCCAATATTACTGACTCCCATAATCTCTAATTTTTTTGGCGACTGAAACACATCAATGGCCAGTGACATGCCCACAATTCAAATGTAATTGAAGATATATGCAAATTCAAATTAATACCCTAAATAGTCACTAAACTTTGCTAAAAGTTCCCAGGAGGTCATTGAATTTCAAAACTTTCCTAATTAGTCACTAAACTTCACAAAAAGTTCTTAGGAGGTCACTGAACTTCTAAACTACCCTAAATAGTCACTGAATTTTTCCAAAATTGTCGTAATTAATCACTCAACTTTGCAAAAAATTTATAGAGGGTCATTAAATCATTAATGTATGAGGTCACAATTTGCAAAGTTCGGTAACCTCTTAGGAAGTTTTAGTAAAGTTCAGTGACTATTTAAGGTAATTTCGAAGTTCAGTGACCTCCTAAAAACGTTTTGCAAAGTTCAGTGACTAATTAGGGAAATTTTGAAATTCGTTGACCTCTTGGGAACTTTTGGCAAAGTTCGGTGACTATTTATGGTATTAACTCTTGCTAAGAACGATACTAATTTAGAAATCAAATCCCGTTTTCTGCTGTGCAAGCTTCGATCTTCTTCTTAATACAAGAATCTAACCTTTGAAATCTAAAAAGCTAAGGGTATGTTCTCTTTACCATTTTCAAATCGTTTTCTATTTTCGATTTTTCAAAATAGTGAAAACACGTTCTCTTTTCTATTTTCGAAAATACGTTTTTGAAAACAAGTTAAAAATTTATAAAGAAAACTCAAAACGACAAATGACATAAGGAACAAATTTTCAACAATCTCAAAATAGACACTCAAAATACAAAACTCAAAATAAATTCAAACTCAAGTACAAAGAGAACAGCCCCTAAACTTTGCTTTTATAAGACAACTAAATATTTTGAAGGAAATAGCTAGAAATGGAAGAAGAAGAAGCAAGCAAGCAAAGCATTTACTCCTAATCACCTGTATGTAAAGTGATCCCTTTTAAGAAGAGAACCTCAATATATGATCAAGAGAATTTGCACATTTCGACGGCCGTTCTATACTCATTTTCTTCTTTTTTTTTTTCTTATTTTATTTGCCGATTCGATTCACCCCCACCCCCCCCACCCCCACCGGTAAAGTTGATTGATGCATGCTCCAAGAAACGTAGTTAGATTAGCAAGTAACAAACAATAAGGATATATTTAGAACTCAAAACATTTTAAAGATAAGGAGATTAGTGCTTGCATTGGAATTAAATTAAAACTTAAGCAGCGTTGTGAATCCTTAGAATATATGAATTAAAAGTTTATTTGACCAATTTTGGCAAACACCTATTTCTTATATATCGAAATTGAGATATATATAAGAAATAGTTTTTCAAGATGTCTACTAACTATAGTTTTTGCCTTCAACGAAATAATTTTCGTCGTGAAAATTTGATTGTGTTCATTGGGTTCTCACATTTGGAGAGAACTCAATATTGGGTTCTCCTACCACATCAGTAGGTGGACAGTCTTATTCTGCCCACCGTGGGCAGGAGAACATTTCCACTAAATAATATATGTATAAACTTGTGACTAAAGCTAGCATATACTTGAAAGATACAGGAAGTTATAATAATTCCATTAAGCAGCTTAAAGATCAGCATAATATATAGTTGTCCTAAAACCAGCAAGGGAACTGTTGTAAAATACTTGTTCCAGCTTCCTAAATTATAGATATGTTACATACATTGTTAAAAAATAAATTGCACCATGCATAATAAACTGTTATATATCGTGCAAATGGAAATCAAGTCACACAGCTTGTTGCATTCGATACAACATCTACATATGTTTTTATCTATTAGAAGAAGGGTCTGTTTGGTTGCAAATGTGGAAAATGGGTGTAAAGAAAATGAATTTTAGGGAATTGAATTATCTAGAAATTGTTTTAATGGGAATTGTAATTAATTGTGTTTGATTGGTATAATTTTCCACCTGGAAAATGTTGAAAGTTTGGTGTCCGTTTGACTTTATTTTTCATGAAAATTGTCGATTAAAGTGATAATTTATTTTACCATTGGGTCTAGAATTTGTTTCACTTACCAAAAAAATATTTTAAAAAAAAATTACCATACCGAATATCATTCGTTTGGCTTGTTTTGCATGAAAATTGTTAATAAAAGTAATAATTTTTTTTATCATTGAGTCTATAATTTTTCCCAATTATAAATATAAAAAAAAAGCTAGAAAATGAAAACCCACCTAAAAGGTGGGAAATTAATTTCAACAAAATCAAGGAAAATGTGCATGTGAGAGAAATTGAGAAAATTTTCCATGAGAAATTTCTACTATCAAACAAGGTAAAAGCTAGAAAATGGAAAAAAAAAATTCTAGTTCCAGGGAAAATTAAGGGTATCAAACAGGCCCTAAGGGAAGAAATTATAAATCAAACACTTCCACCATTCAAATCAGTGGTCATATTGAAACTAGAACTAGTATGTCACATATCACGTAGAAAATCAAATTTATGTGCAGGAGTAGACTCACATGTCAAGTATGATATAGAACTATACATGATAAATGAACTATCATATCAAACGACATAAGTTGTTAAATGGACGTAAACATTTCTAGAAAATGTAGATACTACACGTGTATAGTATGAGAAAAGATCCATGTCAAATTAGACTATCGTTATTGCCTATTTGAAAAATACAAGCAACATTACCGTCTTGTTTGTTTCTGATTAAAATCAGATTTTAATCTAAATCAAAGTCAGACAATCAATATTAACCACATTTTTTATGGGTCTCACAGCTTTTCAACCACACATTTCAAAAACTTCTATCACAATCTACTAAAAATCTAATTATAATCCCCATCAAACACCCCCTATGCTAAAAACCCTATCACATTAAAAAAATTCATAGTATTTAAATCACCATGTATTACATAGGCTGCAATAGAATTCACGCATTTTGTTCACGACAGATGTCACATTCCATAAAATTGTACTAATAACTGCAATAATTTATGAAATGCAAAGTAGTTTAACTCTTCATTGGGCGTTGAGAATTGTTTTTGCTTTTCTTGCTAGAAACAAACAAGTTCTTTTGAACATTATGTAACATATCATACATACACAAGAAGTTAAACAAAAAAGAAATGCATTTGTCTGTGGTTCATTGGTCTGGACTTGCTTTTACTTCTTCTAAATCAAGTTCAGGGCCACGCCCATGCACCATCTTGAATGGAACTTTTCATAGTTAGGGTATTAAGGAGGAAAGACAATTACTAGAATTTTCGAGCCTACTTATTTCAATTGCATGAATAAATCCGTCAACCAAGTTTTGTTGCCGGCCTAATGGCAACAGGCGCCCCCAGGTGTCCATAATTGACACTCCTATAGGTGCACTTGTGTATCCATAGCACAACTCATTTCTTATTTTCTCAATATTTGTACTAATAACAATTTGGTTCTTTAAGCGTGTAGATGAACTAGGACGACTAACCAGAAAATGGGGGCATTTGTCAAATTGTCCTTGTTGACCAAGCATTTTAAGCCTTTTATAAAATTGTCTATTTTACCCTTAATGATATATGTTTTATTTATTACAACGTATATCATTTCTTTATAAATGGTTTTGACGATTGACATATTATATCCTTATATTTTCGATTCTATCCAACAAATCTATCATTTGATCTACTAGATTAGCATAATCTATAATCTTTTGTTCATATTCCATTATAAATTTTTTATATTCCTCAGATGGTCTATTTCTATTTTCTAGTTGGGATCTAATATTTTTTTATCTTCTCTAACATTCTTTCTAACAAATTATCTAATCCTTTAGTTGTATATCCTGACATTTTTATCATATATTTCTTCCTTCTTGGTTTTTAAAGTATAATTCATTTCTAAGTTGTAGTATATTGGGGTAATCTTCAATATATCTTATTAACTTTTTATCAAGCTCTTCAATTGATATTTTTATGATTTCATCATGTTCTATTTTTTCTTCATTTTATTAAGTTCTTGATTAATAAATATAATTTCATCTAACATCTTATTTAACAAATTATCTAATCATTTAACTGTATATCCTGGCATTTTAGATAATATAATAAGATAATAATTTAAACATTATGAATAATCATTCAAATTTAAACATTATGAACATGAATATGATCATTGAAATAATTGATCCCTACGATTCTTTAAAATTTAAGAAGAATTATTTCTAAATTTAACAAAAATAATAGTTTTACCTTAATTCTAATCTTTAAGTTCCTTTCCTTAGAATCGAGTAACCTTCAGGCTCTGAATATGCAAACTGTTCCCTCGAGCGGCCTTATGCCTTAACAGGGTTCTTTGCTATTTCAGTTTCTTGCCTTCACTGTGTCAATTCTTAGAATTAAAACTATAAATCTTAACTAAAGAAAACTCTCTTTTTGTTAAAGTAAGAAATAAATTTATTCTTCAACCTTTCAAGAATTTACGGGAAAAGTAGTTTAGAATCTCATCTTTGATTAAGAGGATTGGAATGTGAATGATAATATTTGAATAGTATTGATATTGAAAAATTGATATTCAAACAAAAGATTTGACTTTCTCACAAGTTGAGTGCTCAAATTTTTCTCTCTAATTCTTTCTGTTTTTTCCTTAGCCCAAAGGCTTCTATTTATACATCCAATTGAGGCAAAAATTATTGGCCTCTTATATCATTACATTCGTCATATAGCACTAAACTATTTGTGCTTTGAAATTAAGAGCTTCATGGCCCCTCCATTAGAGTCACATCTTCTTTAAGTATCTGTCTTCATATGCAGCTGGCTTCCTTTAGTCACATCCTTCTTATCTCTTTGGAATCTCCTTTATTTTGTTGGCAGGTGGGGACAATCTCTTACTTCACATGCACGTTGTAAGGTGGATATGCATCCTGGCATCTGATGTGTATCAAATTTGTTGATATAGTCTCTAAGGATATCAGATCTTTGTATTCCATCATTTGCAAGTAGGGTCCATCCTTCATATTGGCATAGGCATCTAAATCTTTTTGCATAAAGATTTTTAGCCATAAAGTAAAGAACTTTGTATCCAAGAACCCTACGGTTCTTAATCCATGCTTTGGTAAACTTTGGTAATAGTTTAGTAATTTCTCCAATGTCCATGGAAAAATTCCATCAAACATATCCAATTGTAATGATATGTTCTGTTGGGTAGTATATTCCTCCATCTACTTCTAGACTAAGAGTATAAAATTTTAAATATATGGATCTTCCTTGAGCATGTTTGGAAACTTCAGATTTGAATATATCATCAAACTTTTCAAGTTCTTTAAAATTTTTGTCTGGATAAATTAAATCCAAATATCCATAATCAGCCATCATTTTTACCATTGTTGGTTCGGATCCTTTCATCATTATTATCCTTGGATATATATGATTTCCTGGTGAAATGAAATATGATTCAGTTGGTCGAATTTCATACATCATTTTGGTAACCATCTTGTATTCTTCTTCTTTTGGAGACAAATGGATTTCATCTTCTTCATCTGGTTGTATCTTGATAGATTTAGAATGTCTTTCGTTGATAATAATCTTTTTGGGACTTTGAATAGTAATATCCTTTTTTGGTCCACTGCTGCTTCCGCTTGGTGGATCACTCCGTATTTTTACATGTTTGGTATCAACCTGTTTGTATCCAATAGTATCTTTGGTATCTGATGATCCTAATTGAGCTTCAATAGCTTCAATTCGATCAATAATATCATTAGTAACTTTCATATGTGATGAGGTTATTTCCATCATAATATTTACATTATATTGTAAAATTTCGTTCATCTTATCCATTCCATATTTGATATCTTCAGCTTTATCCCTGGCATAAATAGCCATGGTTTTAAGCTCATCAAGTATCTTTTTGGTATTATCCATTTGCAAATTCAATATTTCTGCTGAGGAAATCTGCAAGATAATTATTCACTCCTTTAATATAAACAATATCAAAATTATAATAAGATAAATATGCTTGCCATCTGTGCAATCTCCTATATTGAGGTTCCATTGGTAGTTTATTTCTGACTAATCATGCAACTTGAGAATTATCAGTTTCTACAATAAATTTTTTGGATGATAAAAATAATGAGAAATTTTTTATTCCTCTAATAATTGCTAATAATTCTTTTTCATGTGTAGTATAATTTATTTCAGCTTGATTAAAGGTTTCACTTGAATATCTACAAATTTCATTTAAATATGTTTTTAATATAGCTGCCCAATATTTATCTGATGCATCTGTATTGACAATTAGATTATCTTTTTCATCTGATAATCTTAATTTTGGTAAATTTTTACATTCTTCTTTTAATGATTTAACTATTTCTGTATGTTCATTATTCCATCCCTTAGTATTCGTTTTTCTAAGTAAAATTTGTATTTTATGTCTCTTTTTTGAAAGATTTTCAATAAATCCTTCTACATAATTTAGACATCCTAAGAATTTTTGTATTTATTCTTTATATTTTAATTTATTTGGAAAACTATTTATCTTTTTAGATATATGAGTTTGTAATTTAATTCCTCTATTATCTATTGTTAATCCAAAAAAATCAATTTCTTGTTTTTCTATAATAGCTTTCTTTTTAGAAAGGACAATTCCTTCCTTTTTACATTCATTTATGAATTGTATTAAATGATTTCTATGTTCTTCTTTATTATTGGAACATATCAATATATCATCTACATATACTATTAGAAATTTATTAAATTTTCTAAATATATCATCCATTCTTCTTTGATATATTTGATGTGCATTTTTCAATCCAAAAGGCATAACTAACCATTCATATTTGCCTTGAGGTGTACTAAATGTTGTATATTGTATACTATTTTCTTCCATTATTATTTGTCAAAATCCTGATTTACAATCAAATTTAGAATAATATTGTTTTCCTTTTGCAAGGTTTATTAGTACTTCTTTATTTGGTAAAAAGTATCCATCAAATCTAGTGTATTTATTTAATTCCTTGTAATTTATAACCATTCTAGCTTTTCATCTAACTTGCTCAGAATGTTTCATTACCATAAATGTTGGACTACTATGGGGTCCATTACTTGATCTAATAAGTTTTTGTTCTAATAATTCTTTTATTTGAATATTAAATTCTTGTGTATCTTGTATAGTATAACTCATTGGTCTTACTCTTATAATCATATTTTCGGTTAATTCTATTTTTACTTTAGGATGGTATGGTTTCCAAAACATTAATGAATTTTCTCCATAAATTTTTTCTAATTGTTCTATAATTTTTTCTATACTTGTTTCTACTCCTATTTTTAGGACTTTTTTATACATTATTCTTTTATTTCTTATCTCGTTTTGTATAATTAGTTTTTTTTCCCATCTATCACCACGTTGGGCTGGCTGAATTCTGTATGGTCTAAATTCTCTTGGTATTTTTAATAAATGTCCACAAGGGGTTTGTAACATAATCATATAATTATTTTGTTTATAATATTGGAACTGTTGTATAAAGTCATTTCCTAATTAGATATCGCATTCTAACTTATCATAACTATATATCTTATTAATTATTATTTGCTTACTTCCAAGAATTATACTAATCTTATCAGCACTATTTATTATCTGGGTTTCTTCTCCTGTAACTCCTGTTATCTTTATTTTACTTTTATTTTCTCATGTCTTAATTAAGAAGCTTTTAAATATAGTTATATCAGTTCCTGTATCTATTAAAGCACAAGTTGTTAGATCTGTTTCTATAATAGTAACTTGTATATATACTGCTAATGGAAAGCTTATTTGATTATTCATCTTTGTTACATAATATATTTTGTCCCTTGTGAAATATGTATAATCCTTCTCTCTTTATGCTACAATCTTCAAATCCATTTAAGAAACTCATTCCTAATAATATATGAGGATTTATATTCATAATTTCATCTATATAACATGGCACTATCAGGTCAATTCCTCCTATTTTTATAGGCACCTTAACTTCTAATTCTGTAGTACGTATTTGTCCATCAAAATTTACATATCTATATGGTTCTGTTTTATAAGGTACTAAGCCCTTATATCTTATTGAAGTTATATGACATTCACTAGCTCCTGTATCTATTAATATGTTTGATCCTGATATTCTTTCTCTTCCATTAAAATATTCTTCATTAATTTTCATATTTCTTGTATTCCTATGTAGTTTCATCTCTCTTGTATGACCATTTTCTCATAATAATTTAGGTATTCCAAAACTTATTGATCTTCTGATTAATTTTCCATCTTTAAATATTATATTTTTATCAGGGTATTCTTCTTCCCTAAATTCTATTATATCAGGTTTATCTGTTGATGTCTTGAATTCATATTCCTTTGGAATCAAATTTATTTGTTTATTTGGTTCTATAATTTTGCTAATATCTTTACATTCCTTATGAACTTCTATATATGGTTTTTTAGAATAAACATTTCCATAATTATAATTAGTAAATGTATATAAAGCTCTATATTCAATAGTCATAATTTGGTCTCCTGGTTGCATTATATCATTCATATGTAATTTAAAATGCAATCCTAAAATTTCATTAAAGTTTTTATCTTTTAAAGAAATACAATATTTTGGGTAACAAGTAAATATTAATTTCTTATATGCTAAATTTCCTTCTATGGTTCCTAAATAACTATCTCTTAAATTTATTATTTTTCCATCATGTAAACTTACTGTTAAGGGTGAATCTATTCCTTCTCTAAATAAAGATTTAAACATTATTTGTATTCCAACTAAATAAACATATTGAATTTTTTCACTTTGTTTTTTATTAATTTTTGATAATAATTCATCAACTGTATTTTTTTGTTAAAAGATTTAATTTATGTGTTCCTTGAGTTGTTCTTACATCTATAGGTTTTTCAATCTTATGATATTCATTTATAGCTATTTTTTCTCTTTTCCAAATTCTATCAAAGATTTCCTATTTTCCTACTTTCAAATCTAAAGATAATTTTTGTAATTTTTTAAATTTATTATTATCAAAGGTTACATTTAATCCGTATCCTTCTATTCCTTCGTATTCTTGTGTTTCTATATTATTGTTTTCTATTTCTTCAATCTTTCATTTTCTTCTGATTCTGTTTCACTTACATATACTTCTTGACCATAGTATTGTTCAATATCAGATATTTCACTTAATTCATCTTCTATTTCCACATGTTCTATTTGTAATATTCTAGCTTTCTTTTTATTACAATCTGGACTTATATGACTTATTTCTCCACAATTCCAACATTTGCATTGACTTTTATCTTTTTTATTATAGGGTTTATTCTTTTGTTGTTTATTTGGATTAAATTTTCTCTTATAGTATCTTCTTTTAGGTTTTGTATATTTTTTCCTAAAATTTCTGAATTTTGTAAATCTCCTATTTTTATGTTTAATATTTTTTCTTTCAGGATAACATCCCCATTGTGTAGGTTTTTCCATATCCTCACAACATATTCTTGTTAACTTTCCTGATCTTTTTAATAATTGTCTTTGTTGACATATATATGCAAGTCTATCAAATAGAAATTTTATTCTTGATCCTAAAGACCTTGGTATTCCTATATTATTTTTTATATATTTTTCAAATTCTATTTTAAAATATATTCCCCATGTTCCAGGTAGTTTAGTATAGTACACATCTAGATATACTTCCTGATTTTCATTACTATAAAATTGTATATAGTAGTAATTTTTAAATTCACAAGTGTATTCTTTTATTTTACACATATCACAAATTGTTAAATTTATTAATTTTATTCTGGCATCGTCTTTTTCTCTTTTTGCTTCATTTTCAAAGTTTTTAATCCATTCTTCTCTTAAGAATTCATTTGCAATATATGCTACTAATCTTTCTATTCCTTCTTTATCTGATTTTATTATTTCTGTTTGTATGTTTCTTTTCATTAATAATCTAGTATCATCATTAACTACTTCCCACCAATTTCTTATATTTCCTTCAAATGATGCTATTAAGAAATTTATTCTTCTATCTGTATTTTCCCAAGTATCGTCTTTATTATATAAAAAGAATAGTATTATTGAATCTGCCCAAGTCAATAAGGCTTTCTTAGTATTTATTTTACAATCTAAATCTAATTTTGTTCCTCCATGATTAATTGGTTTGTCATAATTATCATTTAATTCAAATCTATCTTTATATTTATTTCCTTTAGGTGGTTGTCTATTTATTATTTTATCATAAAATTGTTTATAGGGTTTATTATATATAGGTGCATAACTTTCATCTGGATCAATCTTTTGGTTAGAGGTTTCTGTTGGGGTAGGTCCTCCTCCAGTGTTCATTAGAACTTGGTATTCATCTATATTTTCTAGACTTAATTGATCAAAATTTTCTATTAGTAAATCTAATTTTTCGTTCATCTTTATTTTCTTCTTGAATTTCTTATATAGTTTTTCTTTTTTCTAATGATTTTTTGAAATTTTCCTCTTCTTCTATTATTTTTGGTAAAATATCTTTTCTAAAATAATCATCCATACTTCCTGCTTCTATTACTAAGTTTTCTTGTTTTATCTGCTTTTTCCATATTCTAGACATTTCTTTTTCCATGAGTTTTTTTATCTATTTTCTTATCTCTACATTTATTATTTTCTTTTAATTCCCTAATTTCGATTTTTAATATATTCAATTCTTCTTTTATTTCATTTCTTAAATATTGTACATCAGTTATTAACATTTTAATTAATGTTTTTAATTCTTCCATATGATTATCTTTTCTTTAATTGGTTGAAATAATATATTCTGCATTCAGTATCTTTACAATCTTTTATACTTCTATCATGCTTTTTCTTTTTAAATTCATCATCTGTTAGTCTTTTTAATTCTTCAAAATAATTTGTTTTTTCTTTATATTTTTCCTGTTTTAATTTTAATATTTGATTTTTTTGATATTTTGTTAATTTTTCAGGAGTTAATAATTCATCTAATATTTGGTGATTAATTATATTTATCCTATTTAACCTTCTATTCAAATTATTTTCCATATTTAAGAATTAATTAATGATAGTTCTTGTATTTTTTTTCTTTACAATATAGCATAATTTCTTCTTTTTCAAATTCTTTACCAATTTTTTTCATATATGTATTCATCTATTATAGTTCTTATTATTAGTTTATCTAATATTTGCTCTCTTATTTCTCTAGGCAATTCTTTAACTATAATTAATGTTATTATTTTTAATTTTTTAGGAACTGGTTCTATTATATAATTTCCTTGATTATCTTCTAACATATAATACCAGTCTGTTTTGGTAATTGTAACTTCTATAACTTTTTTTTATTTTTAGTCATATTTACTTATTTCTTCTACAATTAAATCATACATATGTTTTTCATAGGTTTCTAATATCATTTCATAGGTGTACATATCTTTAAAAATATCTAGTCTTATTTTTTCAAATATAAATTGGTTTATCTCCATAGGTAATTTTTCAAATATTTTTAATGTAATTGTTACACTTTTATTATTTAATATTGGTTTTATAATTATTATATTAAACGTTTCTCTTATTATATGGTATTTATTACCTAAATCTTCAATTTTCATTTTCTTTATTTTAATGATTTTTCTTTTAGTAGTAGTAGTTTTTATGATTTTTATAATTCTTATAGATCTTTTGGATCCTATATGACTCTGATACCAATTTAGGGAGGAATACTATGAGCGAACAAAAATAAAAAATCTTAAAATCTAATAATCTAATAATCTTTAAAATCTAAAATCGGTCTTTATGCTTTATAGTTTTATTTATAATGTATTGAGTAAATCTTCAAAATCTATTAATATCTGGGAATTTATAATATCAAGATCTATTATTATATCTATATTTGGATTAAAAGGTATATCGTATTTTAAAATATTTTTTCTCATTTTTTCTAATTTATCTATTATATCATGTATATCTTTTGTTATTATAGATCTTACAATACCCTTAGCAAAATTTTCTATCATATTTTTTTAAAAACATTTTAATATTTTTTGTGATGCAATTAATTGTTCTTGATATCCAATTTTATCAAATTCATTTTTAAATTCAATCTCTTTTTTATCTTTAGCAAGTTTCTTAATCTTGTATGATCCTCTTTTAGATCTTGATTTTTTGTAGGTCATTTTATGACAATCTAAGTCTTTAGAATTTGATTGTATTCTTTTCATAGTTTAATAAATATTATATTTAGGGGTATTTTTGGTAGTTTCAATTTTTTAGAAAAATCAAAGGTCATTTTGGAGTTATGGCTTTATGTTTGGGTTATTTATTCATATATCATCCCAGAAAATGTCTAATTATTTTGGGCGTATCCTTATTTCTTTTTTACCAAAATTTTCTTTTTCTTCATATTTTTAATTAAAATTATTAAAGGGACAATTTTGTTCTTTTCAATTTTTGAATGGGTAGACTAAAGGAAAACGCATAGAATTCCTCAATTAAGATGAATGACTCTAATTTCTGAAGATTAGAGTCAGTGGTCCGAAGACATGTTATGAACGAATTAACGAACGAAATGAAAAATTGAGAACATGTTTTGCCACTTTCTTGCCGTTTGATTTTGTTAAAAAATCAAATTATTAGTAATTTTTGATAAAAATTGATGAAATCTGTGATTGAAAAATGAAAAATGCTATTCATCCCCAGTGGGGATGCATCCCCAATCTATGTGGATGTAAATGATTGGTTAAATGATAGGTGAAATTAAATAACTTATTTAATTTCACCTATCATTTAATGCCACATAGATTGGGGATGCATCCCCAATGGGGATGAATATCATTTCTCTTGAAAAATTGATAAAAATTGTGTATTTCATGAAATTTGCAGTTGAAAATAAATTTTCAAAAAATGAAAATTGGACGAAAAAGGTCAAGTATAATGTCAAATTCACTTAAAATGCCATAATAACCTCCTACAGAGATCCAGTCACCATGAAAAATGTAAATGAAAGGCCTAAATACCGATTCAGAAAACACAAACCAAGTTTTTAACAGTAATGCATGTGTTTGATAACAACCAAAGCACGATGAATCTTTTGCACACAATGGAAAACGATAATCGGCAGAGTGCGACGCCTATGGATTGGTTCCATATTATCTCTACCTATATGAATCTGGACGCTTGGGTTTGCTCTGAACAACAGCCTCGATCTTCTCCAGCACCTCAGGTGTAAGCAGCGGAATGACATTAACAGCCTTCATGTTTTCTTGAATCTGTATTAGTTTGACATAAATAGAGGTTATATAGGACTAAAACCTTCACATATTTATAGATTATTCTGATTCCTACCTATACTAAACTATTGAGTTTAATCTCATAGAAAATATCTTTTCCTTCGAAAAATGGAAGTCTCTTTCAAGTAGATTGATGAAACATATGAACGGATGATTAAGCTGACCTGAGACTCTTTGGTGGCACCAGTAATAACGGAGGAGACGTTGGGATTTGAAGCACACCATGCGATAGCAAGTTGGGATAAAGGCACGCCCAGTTCTTCTGCAATTGGTTTCAACCCATTCACTTTCTTTAGCACGTCATCTACCAATGATCGGCTAGCTAGATTCTGCATAGAATGAAATATCAATTTAGTTTGCACCAAAAAGATCCCGGCAAGATGGGGTTGGAGCCACACCAAAGATTAATACACAAAAAGATGTGTCTTTGGACAGAGACATACTGTAAAACTGACACGCCTTCAAAGAATCTCTGATCCTTCATTTATAGAACTCCAGCAAGAAATTATAAATGGTTTCAACCACACGTTCATAACTACAACTCATTATTATCCACGCATTTCGTGGGACCCACTACTATTCTTCCTTATAAACTACTTATAAATTTGCCAAGCGGAGGCTAATCTAAAACATAGATAGATATTTTTCCACCATTCAAGAACTAGACATTAAAACACTGAAAAGGAAGAACAATGGACAATTTCTCAAGGAAATTTTGATAAAAGTAGATGATATGTGCTATTGAAAAGTCGATAAAAGTTGTGGCTAAAGAATAAGTCTCTAAGGCAGTTTAGAAACACGCTACTTGAACTAGTTTTGACTCCCTACATGTGGTTCATTAGATGTAATCAAGTTCAATAGACCAATACAAGCAAATTAACATGATATCAACAGAAGCCGAAATTTTGAACTTCAGTACGATGCTCGAGAAAGCGAGACGGGAGAATTTGATAAAGGGTTTTACGGTTGATCAACTGTAGGTATCCCACTTATTATTTGCAGATAACACACTGATTTTATGTGACGCAGATGAGGAGCAATTCAGGAACTTACGTCGATTACTCCTTATATGAGGAAATTTGAGGTTATTCCAGTGGGGGAGGTCACTAACGTGGAGGAACTAGTTGCTATTTTGGGTTGTAGGGTGGCGCAATTACCTATGTCATATCTAGGACTCCCTTCAGGGGCACGATTTAAAAGTATTAATATATGGAACACTATCGTGGAAAAGGTGGAAATAAGGTTAGCGGGATGGAAGCGTACGTATCTTTCAAAGGGAGACCGTTTTACTCTCATTAAATCTACTCTTTCGAATATCCTTACTTATTTTTTTGTCACTGTTTCCGATTCCTGTTACCGCGACAAATAGATTGAAGAGGATTCAAAGGGAATTTCTGTGGGCAGGGTTGGGAGAGGAGAGGAAATTCCATTTGGTCAATTGGGATACTGTTTGCTCTCCTATGAAGATGGGGGGCCTCAGATTGAGGGGACTCATTTTGTTTAACAAGTTGGATAAATGGCTGTGGTGATTTGGAGTGGAAATTGAGAGCATTTGGAGAGAAGTCATTGGAGCGAAGTATGGAGTGATGGAGGGGGGTTGGTGTTCGGGTGAGGGCCGTGGCTCCTATGGGGTAAGCTTGTGGAGGTATATTCGACGAGGTTGTAGCGACCTTCGGAACATATTGATTTTTGTAGTTGGGAATGGTAACAATATCAACTTTTGAGAGGACTGTTGGTGTGGTGATATGCCGTTAAAGGTGAGGTTTCCTTCCTCATATCGCATTTCTTTGGTATCATTTGTTATGGTGAAGGATGTTTTAGTCATCCACAATGGGAGTTATAACTGAAATATTACCTTTCAAAGGGTCTTGCAGGATTGAGAATTTGATGATTACACATTGTTTTTAAACCATTTATATGATATGAAAATTCGGGTTGAAGAGGAAGATCGTAGCCGATTGCGGTTGGCACGAAATAGTGTTTTCTCAATTCACTCTTATTTTATATCCCTCTTGGGACCTGTAGAGAGTTCATTCCGCCTGAAAGATGGTGTGGCAATGTAAATTGCCTCCACGGGTGGCTTTCTTACTATGGACGATTGTAAGAGAACGGGCATTAACGATGGATAATCTCCGAAGAAAATGCTGCTATGTAACCGAGTGATGTTATATGTGTAGGAGTGATGGGGAGACACATGACACTTGTTCATTCACTGAGACGGTGTTCATTGGCTGTGGAATAATATTTTGGCTTCTCAACATATAGATTGGGTGTTGCCTAGATGTATTAAGGACGTGCTGTCGGCATGGAGGAGAAAATTTCGTGATAAGGATAGCAAGCTTGTTTGTAATCTTATACCGGGATGCATTATTTTGTGTGTGAAGAGAAATGAACAACCGTTGTTTTGAAAATCAAACACGGACTACAGAGCAATTTAGAGAATTCTTTTATCTAACTTTGTATAGTTGGTTTAATGCCGCAACTAGTAATCCTATAGAGGGACTGCCTAACCTCATATCTTTTCTTTCTTGTTTAAGTTGATAATACACTTTCTGTGTATTCTTTTTTAATTAATAAAATTATTTGATTACCTATAAAAAAAAAAAAAGTTAATTCAATTATAAACCTGGAAATTCAAACTTTCATTCAAGTTTTACCTTATAGTTTTCCAAGGCAAACCTACTATCAGGTGGAATATTTCCCGAGTTATACTTTCCGGTCAGAACACCAGATGCAAGTGGACTCCATGTTGTAAGGCCAATACCATAGTTATTGTACAAAGGGAGATACTCCAACTCAACCTGCAGAGTTCAATTCAATCCAGAATTATAACTGACCAGATACATGAAGGAAAAGAAATCATTTAGTTAACAGCTAGCAGAAGCCATAACAGAGTGAACTTTGATTCTACTATCACAAGCTAGTAATATTTACACAATTAGAAAACTAGGTTCCAATAAAATTCGCACTAAAACACTAGTTCAAAAATTCTCCATGCAAAATTTTGATATTAAACTCCTTATCACTTGGTAATTCAGCTTGCTCCCAAACACTTTTTCAGAAACAAGGGTCCCCTTAAAATGAGATTCGCAATCTATGGTTGGAAGATTTAATTTTGCATGACTGATAATACATGAGGGAGGGAGTGAGGGAGTGAGAAACTTGTTTTGTGCTTTATGTTTGAAATTCCAAATGCTAGAGCTTGTACATTCATGCAGCGTGGATCTCTAAAATTCTAGAAAGCTCAGGTTAAAAATGTAGAAAATGCCGCACACTATATAAGGTTCAAGGAATGTGAAGATGTAATATTGTTCTACATTTTACCAAGCTCAGATCTTGCTTTTCCTTCTCACCGACACCAGCGCACACAAGGAGGGATAAAAAATACAGTGAGCGGAAGTACATGAATTGGGGAAGAGTGGTGACGAACAACAAAGTAGACAAGGAAGCAGTCTTTCCTTGATTAATCATGTTTGTTCCAATAATATCACAACAAATTTCAAAGTTCAACGAGAGAAAAATCTTTCTTAAATCTCAGCTTTGAATTAAATGACATATTAGACTCTAATATAAGATCATTATATCACATCAATGAAAATGATCCACATTAGAGAGAAAATGTTACAAAATGGAAGATCTCCACAAAAGTAATAAAAATGCACAAGGATAAGTAGCTTAAAAGTTTCAAAGAGTATTAGTATCATTTATCAACAATCTGCATCCTCCAATAACACCCTCAAAAGGATACTGTAATGAATAACTGCAGAATATCATCCACACCCAAAATATCTTCAAAAAGTTCGAGAAAAAGAACTTGTCAAGAATGCATCACAATTCACAAACAGTAAGGCTTTACTTTAGAATATCTTCGTCGCCGAAAATAACCTTCAAAAATGATAGCATAAACTCATAAAAAATCTGTAAAATTTTTTATAAACATTCAAATTTTGCATTAAATGAACAAATAAATTGCATCTAAATCCATGGTTCTCAAAAAATATATCCACAATAAACAATTTTACCTTGTGCCTGGATAAGAGATTATACTCAGGCTGCTCAACAATCGGGCCAACAAGATCCAGCCTCTCCGCCACCGCCCAAGCCTCCGTGATCTGCTGAGCCGACCACTCGCTAGTTCCCCAATAGTAAGCCCAGCCCTTATCAATCACATAATTCATAGCCCTAACAGTCTCCTCAATGGGCGTCATTATATCGGGCCTGTGACAATACAGCACATCAACATACTCCATATCAAGCCTCTTCAACGAATTCTTCGTCCCCTCTACGATATGTTTCCTCGATAGGCCCTTGTCATTCGGGCCCTGTCCACCCCAGAAAATCTTGGTGGAGATCACAAGGTCCGATCGCTTCCATCCCAGTTCCTTGATAGCCTGACCCATGATCTCCTCTGCCCGGCCATTAGCATAAACCTCGGCGTTGTCAAAGAAGTTAACACCGTTATCCCTGCAACACTGGAGGATGGATTTAGCCTCCTTGACATCAAGCTGATTGCCGAAAGTCACCCAGGCACCAAAGGAGAGCTGCGATACCTTCAGGCCCGATTTACCCAGATTCTTGTACTGCATTTTTTGATCTGGGATTTCGATAAACAAGATTGGAAGAATGTAGAAGCAGAAGGAAGTGTTCGATGAACAAAGTACTAGAGTAGAGTGAAAGTGACCAGAAAGTAAAGAATTGGTTCTGATTTTGTAATATTTAAGAGGATACATTTTTGTTTTCCAATTGCGGGTTTTTTTTTTTTTGGTAATTCAAAATTGTGATTTCTCTTTTTTCATTTTCATTTTTTTTTTATTTTGTTGTAATTCAAAATTGTGATGAATAATTTATTTCTCTTTTTTCATTTTCTTAATTTTTGCTCAGAGAATATTTGATGAATAATAATTGGGTTTATCGAGTGGAGTTTCTACTGGATAAGAGTTGATACGAAATTAATTATTCATCGTTCTTTATTTATATTGTTATTTTCCATCTTATTCCTAACAATTTTGATGTTTTCCTTTGTTCATTTCACGAAAAGTATTATGAATGTAAAAAAAAAGGAACAAGAAAAATATTTACATTAATAGATTTTGCAAATCTTAATCTAAGTCATTAAGATGTTCTACTTACGAGTGTTCTCACGTGCATGAAGAACAACAAAGAAGTTAGAAATAATCAAGAAAAATGTTTACGTGCACAAACTTTGTATCCAAGGACGGGGCCCTTTATGATTTTATAAGTAAAAAGTGAAAAACCAAATCCAAGTATGCTCCCCATGATTTGCGCTCGAAAAATTAGATCACCAAATCTTTCCCCTCTCAAAATTACTAAGCGTCCGTTTGATTGCAAATGTGGAAAATAGGTAGAAATAAAATATTTTACTGGGAATTGTAGTTAATTGTGTTTGATTTGTATAATTTTTGGGGTTAATTTCACAAATGGTCACTGAAGTTACCTGAAAATTTCAAAACGGTCACTGAAGTTTCAAAATTTCAGAAACGGTCACTGAAGTTTGAAATTTCTTTCAAAACGGTCACTGAATTTTCAGATTTTTTGGGCAAGTTTGAGGCAATTTTTCAACAACTTTCGACCACCAAAACCGCCGATTTCGGATACCGTTGGAAAGCCCACGATGTCCTCTTCAATGACCACAAAAAATATCCCCAAAACTCCAAGTGATTCTGCCGGAATAAACCCACGAAGTCGGCAACCAAAAATTGTGAAAATCTACCCAAATTTTCGGATTTTTTGGGCAAGTTTGAGGCAATATTTCGGCAACGTCCGACCACCAAAACCTTCGATTTCGGATACCATTAGAAAGCCCACAATGTCATCTTCAATTATCATTAAAAATCTCCCCATAATTCCAAGGCATTTGGCCGGAATAAACCCATGAATTCCGTTACCAAAAAAGTCCGAAAATCTGCCCAGTTTGGATAGCTGACTTCGTGGGTTTATTCCGGCCAAATCACTTAGAGTTTTTGGGAGATTTTTTATGGTAATTGAAGAGGACATTGTGGGCTTTCCAACGGTGTCCGAAATCGAAGGTTTTGGTGGTCGGAAGTTGCCGAAATATTGCCTCAAACTTGCCTAAAAAATCTGAAAATTTGGACAGATTTTCACAATTTTTGGTTGCCGACTTCGTGGGTTTATTCCGGCAGAATCACTTGGAGTTTTGCGGAGAGTTTTTGTGGTAATTGAAGAGGACATCGTGGGCTTTCCAACGGTATCCTAAATCGGCGAGTTTGGTGGTTGGAAGTTGCCGAAAAAGTTCCTCAAACTTGGCCAAAAAATTTGAAAATTCAGTGACCGTTTTGAAAGAAATTTCAAACTTCAGTGACTGTTTCTGAAACTTTGAAATTTCAGTGACCATTTTGAAATTTTCAGGTAACTTCAATGACCATTTGTGAAATTAACCTATAATTTTTCACCTGAAAAATGTTGAAAGTTTGTTATCCGTTTGACTTCGTTTTTTAATTATCCATTAAAGTGATAATTTTTTCTGCCATTGGGCCTAGAATTTGTTCCAATTGCAAAAAAAAAAAAAAAAAATTACCATATCGAATAATATTCGTTTGACTTTGTTTTATATGAAAATTATCAATAAAAGTGAAATTTTTTTTTACAATAGTTGATAGAATTTGTTGTCATTGCTTTAAAAAAAATGCTGGAAAATAAAAAAACATCAAAGCCAAAAGAAAATCTATGTCATGAAATCAGGGAAAACTGGTGTGTGAAGGCTTGTGGTGGAAAAACAATTCGTAGAAAAAGTTATGGCATCAAACACCACAATTTGGGGAAAATGGAAAACATCTTCCTTCTTCCATGGAATTCCTTTGCTATCAAACACTACCTAATTTCAAGTTTTACCTTCTTCCTTGATTTATCCAAATTTCCTTCAATTGCATTCAAATTCAGTTTTCCATTGTTATCTTGGTGGAACCCTAATCCCTAAAGCCAAGATTCAACATCTTGTGTTCTTTGTTGTCCACCATAGATTTGACTTGGACTCCAAAGAAGAGAGTAACCAAATCCCAAGTAAATTTATCTCTTTTTATAGGATATTATTATTTATTTATTTTTTAGAATTATTATATTATATATTTCCCCTCAAAAAAGCTATTTTGGTTCTTTTTTTTCCTTTTTTTGAAAAATTTATGAATTGCTAGTTGAAATTTTATAATGCATGAAGATTGTTCTGGCACATTCTGGTGATTGCTATTTGATAATCCAATGATTTGCTAGAATTTGTATTTGGTATTTAAGCTATATTCTCCTCGAAACTTTGATCTTGTGGAAATTTAATTTATCACAATTTACTAACAAATTGTGTCATCTATAATATATACGATAATTATTTCAATATACAATGGATTCATGCGGCACCGCATTTTACCCGTGTTCGACGGCCTCGATTTAACATGAGTTGTTTCTAAATTCAGGCAACACTGGAATATTAGGATTCGTGACGAACAAGTAATTTATAATTTATGTCATTTTTAGTATTGTCGTAATATTGTTTTATATTTTTATCATCATTAAATCTATGGTAAAAAAACTCAAAGTTCGTTGTTAATTAAATTGTGCATGCACTGAACATTATTTCTAACTCCGCCCTCATTTGTATCGACGAATCTAAAATTATTCAAATAGAGTTAGAAATAACGGAACATCTTGTGTTGGACACTTGCTAAATTTGAAAATAGGAGAAACCACTTATTAATATATTACTGATGTATTCGATAAGAGAGGCTCAAAAGATGACTACAAAATAATAATAATAATAATAAAATATTATTCACCAAATTGAATATTATTTCTGACTCCGCCTTCGTTTGTATTGCTAAAATTATTTAAGTATAGTAAGAAATAACATAACGCATTATGTTGGACACTTGCTAAATTTGAAAATAGGAGAATCGCTTATTAATATATTACTGACGTATTCAAAAAGAAGGCTCAAAAGATGACTACAAAAAAAAAAATAAATAAATAAATAAAATATTATTCACCAAACTGAATACTATTTCTGACTTTGCCCTCGTTTGTATCGCTAAAATTATTGAAGTAGAGTTAGAAATAACAAAACGCCTTGTGTTGGACACTTGCTAAATTTGAAAATAGAAGAATCGCTTATTAAAATATTGCTGACGTATTCGAAAAGAGAGGCTCAAAAGATGACTACAAAATAAATAAAATATTATTCACCAATCTGGACATTATTTCTGACTCTGCCCCCGTTTGTATCGCTAAAATTATTGAAGTAGAGTTAGAAATAACAAAACGCCTTGTGTTGGACACTTGCTAAATTTGAAAATAGAAGAATCGCTTATTAATATATTGCTGACGTATTCGAAAAGAGAGGCTCAAAAGATGACTACAAAATAAATAAAATATTATTCACCAAACTGGACATTATTTCTGACTCCGTCCCCGTTTGTATCGCTAAAATTATTGAAGTAGAGTTAGAAATAACGGAACGCCTTGCGTTGGACACTTGCTAAATTTGAAAATAGGAGAATCGCTCATTAATATATTGCTGACATATTCAAAAAGAGAGGCTCAAAAGATGACTACAAAATAAATAATAAATAAAATATTATTCACCAAACTGGACATTATTTTTGACTCCGTCCCCGTTTGTATCGTTAAAATTATTTAAGTAGTGTTAGAAATAACAGAACGTCTTGTGTTGGATACTTGCTAAATTTGAAAATAGGAGAATCACTTATTAATATATTACTGACGTATTCGAAAAGAGAGGCTCAAAAGATGACTACAAAAAAAATAATAAATAAAATATTATTCACCAAACTGAACATTATTTCTGACTTCGCCCTTGTTTGTATCGCTAAAATTATTGAAGTAGAGTTGGAAATAACATAACGCCTTGTGTTTGACACTTGCTAAATTTGAAAATAGGAGAATCACTTATTAATATATTACTGATGTATTCGAAAAGAGAGGCTCAAAAGATGACTACAAAAAAAAATAATAAATAAAATATTATTCACCAAACGTCTCTTAATTTATAATTATTACCCTTTCAATTATGATTACAAGGGAATATTTCAGGGTCTTGGAAACTACACACGTGACACGTGTCTATAGCTTACATTTGCCTTAATATTTTAAAATAGGCTTATTAACACAAAACGTTCCTACTTTTGATCTTTAGTGTGCAAAACGTCTCTATTTTTCAATTTTTTGCATTTTCATTCATATTTCCACGTTTCATTGCGGAAAACATTTTTTTCCTCATTTTCATCCATTTTCTCTGTAAAAATATGCAAAATAACAAATATATACTCTTATTTAAATTTTTTTAAAAAAAAATAAAGAACTAACGACAATCATAGGCTCAAAATTTTCAAAAACTACAAATGAGTCTCAAACAAATAATTAAAAATCAAAATCAAAAATAAAAATAATTTTAATATTAAGAAAAACCCAACCCCACACCACAACCACCACTTGCACTATCAGAGCGGCAGAGCTAGAACTACCACCCCTACCAAAAAAGAGTAATATTATTCATTATCACCTATCATTTAACGTCAAGTAAACTGTATTTTCATTCTCAATGGGGATGAATAGCATTACAACCAAAAAATCCCAACTAGGGCTGGGCAAAATGTCCGAACCGAACCGAACCGAACCGGAACCGAACCGAACCGAGCGGGTTTTTTAAAATGAAATACCCGAACGGGTATCCGAATTGAGAACCGAATGGTTTGGTTCGGTTCTCGGTTCTCGACCAAGAACCGAAGAACCGAATAAGAACCGAACTTTTTTTTTTTATATTGGATAAATCAATTTCTTTTATTTTTTCTAAACAAATTAATAATTTTTTTCTTATTAAATCTTATTAGTTGAACAATTTAGAGTTTATTTATGTTTGTTAGTTGTGTTTTTTTCAATTTTTTCTTGTATAGTTTCTTAGTAGTTAGTATGGAAAGTCAACCAACTGATGATTACATTAAATAGTTGGTAAGTATTATCAATACTTTAAAATATTTTATCTTTGTGACTTCTAATTTATATTTCACTTTTATGTAGACTTGAAGGTTTGAAACAAATGAATTATTGATATGAATATCGAAGTTTTATTAGTAATATTTACTTTTTGGTATTTGTATTTGACAACTTATTATTTATATGTTATTAAATTAGATTACGTTAATTTGTAAAAGTTAAGATTGAACTTGGTATTTGTATCTACTTTTTGTTATTAATATTGGTATCCACTTTCAGGTGTATTTATGTAGTATTATTTTAAATGTTAAAAAATTTAATTATAGTACGGAACCGAACGGAACCGAACAGAACCGAACCGAACCGAAACCGAACGGTTCCAAAATTATATTTGGAACCGACGGTTCCATTTACTAAATACCCGAAAATTTCTGGAACCGAAAAAAACCGAACCGAACCGAACCGAACCGAACCGCGCCCACCCCTAATCCCAACCACTATCTCCACCGCAACACAATCCCCCGCCAAAAAATCCTCAAACCCTCTGCCACCGCCACCGCCACCAGGTTGGCGTTGTCATTTTTCCACCCAAATTGAGTATTAATCGCTCAATTACAAATCAAAAAACACAACCCCAAAATTCTACAAACCCCCTCGATACGTACAAATCTTTGTAGACATACTTGTTTTTTTCTCGTTTCAAAACTCGCCGGACATTAGAAAATCACCCTTTCATGATTTCTATTCACCTTGCAAATCCCCAAACGGTGTTGTGTTCCTCCACATCCCTGTCGGAACTGCTGCTCTGCTCGCTGAAGCCGTGATGAGGATTCAAAAACAGAAGCCCAAGCCTAAAACCCATTAAAAATGTCGCTTTCGAGCTGTTTGGGTCTATTCTAAAGAGACTGAAAGATCGGAACGAGAACCAAAAAGGTACCATCGGGGATGCAAAACTTGATAAACAAGAAATCTGTGGATTTGGACACCTCTACTAACAGTTGTAGTAGGTAAGAGGATTCAGAAATTATTATTTCTTGTGAAAACCGCTTTTGCATAAGCCCTTTTTGATTTTCTCCTCAGACAAGCCCTTCAATCTCCGATCATCGGACGCCGAATTTTTGCTCTCCGTCAGCTTCTCCGAATCGCCACAGAAAGTTGGTTTGTCTTTTCTTTTTGGCTCTTTTTTCTCTTCCTCTGGAAAATTACTAATACATTCTCTTCTTCTTAGGATTCTTCATCTTTTATTGGCATGTAGTTTGTTGGTGGTTTTCTCTTCTGTGGGTGGTTGTTGGTGGGTGGTGATGACTGTGGTTGTGCAGGTGTGGTTAGGGACGGACCAAGACCAATTTTCTTGTGGGTCAAAAATGAGAACTCAAAAATGTTTAGGTAAAACCAAAAAAAAAAAAAAACAAAACAAAACTCAAAGAGGAAAACTCAAAAAATCAAAAATAAAAATTTTGTGATCATTTGACCGCACATAACCCCTTGTGGATCCTCCAGTGGGTGTGGTGGAGAAATGGTAGCTCCAACTTGAGGTGGCAGAGGCGGAGGGTTTGGGGATTTTTTTGTGGGGGACTTTGGTGGAGATGGAGATGGTGGTTAGGATTTTTTGGTAGGGGTGGTGGTTCTGGTTCTAGTGGTGTAGGTGGTGGTTGGGTTGGGTTGGATTTTTATTAATATTAAAATTATTTTTGTTTTTTGTTTTGATTTTTAATTATTTGTTTGAGAATCATTTGTAATTTTTGAAAATTTTGAGTCTATGGTTGCAATTAGTTCTTCATTGTTTTCTTTTCTTTTATTTAAATAAGAGAGTATATTTGTCATTTTGCTGATTTTTATAGAAAAAATTGATGAAAATTGAGGAAAATGATGTTTTCCACGAGGAAACGTGGAAATAGATGTGAAAATGTAAAAAAATGAAACTTGTGGGCGTTTTGTGCTAATAAGTCCTTTAAAATATTGTTCTGCAGTTTGCTCTAATTTTTCTTTTTTTTAAAAAAAAAATCCATTAAAATGGTACAAAAAGTTTCCATTTTCCACAATTATCCAATTGTTACCATATGCATTGGAATCTTTGTTCAATTGTAAAACATCCTCTCATTTCTTTGTAAGCTATAAAATTAAAGGATTATACTACTTGAACATAAAAATAGTACATAAGGATTTACATAAAATAATGTGGAGCGACAAGATTGGATGAAAAAATTGATTATGTTTTAAACCGGCAAATAATAGAGTGTCATATAAAATTATGTAGAACATGTTTGATGCACGTTATTGAATGAGGAGTGCATTTTAAATAGTGATTTAATGGAAAATATGTGGTTAAAAAATAAGGAAAAGTTTTAAATTTGTGTGTAACATTATTTTATTGAAGAATGTGTCGTTGAAAATGAGTTTTGAAAAAATGAATTTTTTTAAGAATGTATATCAAACAGGGTGGTAATCACTTAAGTAAACATTTATTTACATGTAACAGGATCCAAAATTAAAATACCAATTTAGTAGGAATTGTACCAATAGTAAATTATGAAGTCGTCTAAATCGTTTTTACTTTAACATAAAAACAGTAGCATTTTTGAAAATATTCCAATAATACAAACTCCAGACCATGTACATGTGCAGTAAAATATAGAACAAGACACTATAACTCTTAACTATTTTCTTCAACCCCCTCTTGCAAGTGCAACTGGGAGGGATAAACGGTAAGCTTGTTTCACGAATAAGCAAATATGGTGCTTATCAAAGGCTTCATCAAAATATTCGCAACTTGATCTTCAATGTACCAAACGTCGAACTCTTAGGTAGAACCTTTTTCACATATAAATTGATATTCCAATAATACAAACTCTAATCCATGTAAATGTAAGAAATTGATTATTTAAAGTCTGTCTCTTGATTTCTCAAACAATCAGAATTGTTGTTGAACTGGAGCCTCTTTTCTGGTTGTTTTGCAACTGATTTTGGTTATAATCTTCAACTATATGGAGCTTTAGTTAGGTAGGTAGTTAATAACCATTTTTGATACCCTTTTATGCCTATAAATACTTGTATTAGGTCTGAAGAAATGGCGCAACTCGGAAATGAAAAGTAAGAGAAAGTGAGATTAGAAAGAGTGGTAAAACTCTTGTAAATTTGGGTAAAAATCTTTCTGATGATTTCTAGTTAGTAAATCATGTTTAGTCTTGGTAAATAAAGGCTGGGAAGAGGATTTCTTCCTGTTTTAACTCTGTTCTTTTTCTTGCTGGTTATCTATCATGTTCTGCTGGTTTTTCTTGAATCTGTTTTCTTCTTCATGCCAAATCTATTGGTGCATATGTGCCTCCATTAATTCTGCATTAACTTCAGGATATAAAGAAGTCATTACAGCCCCAACAGTAAATGTACAATAAAATATAGAACAAGTCACTAATAACTATTTTCTTCAACACCCACTTCCAAGTGCAACTCGGAGGGATAAACAGTAATCTTGCTTCACGAATAAGCAAATATGGTGCTTATCAAAGGCTTCATCAAAATATTCGCAACTCGATCTTCAATATACAAAACGTCGAACTCTAGGTAGAACTTTTTTCACATATAAATTGATATTCCAATAATACAAACTCTCAACCATGTAAATGTACAATAAAATATAGAACAAGTCACTATAACTATTTTCTTCAACACCCTCTTGCAAGTGCAACTGGGAAGAATAAACGGTAAGCTTGCTTCACGAATAAGTCAAAGGTTTCATTAGAATATTCTCAACTTGATCTTCAATTGTTGCATACCAAACGTCGAACTCTTAGGTAGAACCTTTTTCACATATAAAATGAATATCAAACTATAAGTGTTTGGTTCTATAGACACTATAGTGTGGTGTGTTGAATTCCTATGGATGGAAGTTTTTATCATGTGGGCTTGCTTAGCTCAGAGGTTAAAGCATCGCATTATGCCCCCAGGCCCGGCTACGAGATCCAAGGTCAGACCTTCGAGTCCCAAAGGTAAACCTTCCGATCCTTCCCTTTGTTAAAGAAATGCCTTGTTTTGGAACGCTAGAGGAGCTTTGAAGCCCTTCCTGAAGCTGGTGCGCAGGAGCGCCCTTACTATACAAGGACTCTTGTATAGGTGATAGACCATACTTGCCACAAGTAATAAATCTTAGAGGCAATTTTTTAATTTGATGAATAGTGAATTACAAAGTCGTATTTACATTTACATAAAATCAGTAGTACTTCCGAACATAAGTTCAAATATTCCAACAATACAAACTCTCATGTATAATAAATAATAAAATTTAGTCACTACGAGTTACTATTTTCTTCAACAACTCTCGATGTTGAAAGTCTAGATCTGGTGATTGAAGGTGGTTGTGCTTTTGGTAATGAAAATGGTGATGGGGAATAAGGAATAAGATCGGACATTGCGTGCATGGTGGAGTTTGATTAGATATTGGCTTTCTTAATGGTGTTGAAATGAAAATTTGGACAATGTAATGGCGATGAGATGGTGGGAGATTGGCTAAATGTTACAAGTAGTAATGGTGTCGATTGTCGCGATGACATTGACAGTGAAGAAAATGACAAAATGTGTGTAATATACTGTGTTATAAATGATGATAGCTACGACAATGGTCGTGAAAAAAATGACAAAATTTTGTAACATATTGTGTTATAAATTATGGCAGTGGTGGGCAATGGTGATAAATGTGTGTAATATAATTTTTTAAAATATTATACTGAATTACAAATTTATTGTGAAAAAGTAAAGAATAAAAAATGTTTAAAAAATAAATATGGAATTGGTAAACTTTACTAATGTATTTGAAAAGTGGAAATTACACCTACCCCTACATTTGGAGATCCAATTTCTAAAACCAGATTTTACCTTTTTTTTTTCAAAAATCAGAACTTTTTAAAATAGATACAACTTTATTATATTTAATTAAATATTATAAAAAATAAATTATATAGTATTTGAAACCCTAAATTCCTAATTCATTCTCACCCTCTCGTCTCTCTCTCCACCCTCTCCTCTCTGCCGGACGCTCCTTCCCTCTCCTCTCTCCACCATCGCCGCGGCTTCTCCGGCAGCAGCGTCCTCCTCTCCCCCTCCCCGTCTTCTCCCTCCACCCCCTCCCGTCTTCTCCCTCCCCCCTCCAGCGTCGCGACGCTGCTGCCGGCGTCGCAGCAGCGTCGCGGCGCTGCTGCGAACTCATTCGCACCGTCTTCTCCCTCCACCCCCTCCCGTCTTCTCTCTCCCCCCTCCAGCGTCGCGACGCTGCTGCCCTAATTGGAAGCAGTGTCGCGACGCGCGGCGTCGCCGGCGTCGCTGGCCGCGACGCCGCCCTTGTTCAGATGCGGCACTCCCCTGGTTTTTTACAAAAGATCCTGGCTCTCCCTGTGACCTGAGTTGTGCAGTGGCGGCGGGGACGGCGGATTCGGGAAGGTTTGGTGGTTGTGGTGTAATTTGGGGATTTTTTGCTGTTTGTGGTGGATTTGGGTATTTTTTAGCGGATGTTGTGGTTGTGGTGTAATTTGGGCATATTTTGTGTGGATGTTTATATGGTGGTTTGAGGCGTTGTGCAGTGTGTTTTGTGGTGGTTGTGGAATGTGGTTGGTGGTTGTGCGTGCGGTAGCGGTGGTTTTGTGTGGATGTTTCTATGGTGGCTTGCGGCGTTGTGCAGTAGGTTTTGTGGTGATTGGTCGACATGTTTTGTTGCGGTTTCTTTGTGATGGGCACATCTTTGTGAGCTTTGTGACCAATCTTGTGACTGAGCCATATATTGTGACCGATGCTGTGACTATCAATAAAAACCTGAGTCATGCCCCAAAAAATATTCTGTGACATGTGCTATGGCCATTTGAAATAAACTTGTGACTATCAATAAGAACTGAGTCATTTGAAAATAAAATGGGACTATGAACAAAACTGTGACCTGAGCGATGTGCAATATATGTACTGTGACCGATACTGTGACCATTTGAAAATAAGCTGTGACTATTAATAAAAATGTGAGACGTGAGCCTTATTGTGTTATCAATTATTGTAAACGAAAAATCACGTGTTGTGACCTGTGACCTAGGCTGTGACCTGGACTGTGACCTGTGACTTGGGTTGTGACCGTACAAAAATTGATGTCATCGGAATAGTCGTCGGAATCAGAGCAGTCGCCGGAATCGGAGTGGTTGCCGGAGAAGTCGCCGGAATCGGAGACGTCGCCGGAGCAGTCGCCGGCGTGGTGGGGTGGTGGTGGTGGGGGTGGGTTAATTTTATATATATATTTATTTATTTAATTATTTATATCTTTTTATATAGTTAAATAAATAAATAAATATTTATAAATATGTGTATATATAGGTCAAAAAATCTGATTTTTGAAATGTAAAAGTTGTTTTGTTATTTTTGAAATAGGGTAAAGATAAAGTAGGGAAAGTCCACCTTCAATTTGATGAATAGTGAATTACAAAGTCGTATTTACATTTACATAAAATCAGTAGTACTTCCGAACATAAGTTCAAATATTCCAACAATACAAACTCTCATGTATAATAAATAATAAAATTTAGTCACTACGAGTTACTATTTTCTTCAACAACTCTCGATGTTGAAAGTCTAGATCTGGTGATTGAAGGTGGTTGTGCTTTTGGTAATGAAAATGGTGATGGGGAATAAGGAATAAGATCGGACATTGCGTGCATGGTGGAGTTTGATTAGATATTGGCTTTCTTAATGGTGTTGAAATGAAAATTTGGACAATGTAATGGCGATGGAGATGGTGGGAGATTGGCTAAATGTTACAAGTAGTAATGGTGACGATTGTCGCGATGACAGTGACAGTGAAGAAAATGACAAAATGTGTGTAATATACTGTGCTATAAATGATGGTAGCGACGACAATAGTCATGAAAAAAATAACAAAATACGTGTAACATATTGTGTTATAAATTATGGCAGTGGTGGGCAATGGTGATAAATGTGTGTAACATAATTTTTTAAAATATTATACTGAATTACAAATTTATTGTGAAAAAGTAAAGAATAAAAAATGTTTAAAAAATAAATATGGAATTGGTAAACTTTACTAATGTATTTGAAAATGGTCCCCTCGTTACATTGAGAAGTTGCATTGGGTCACTCGCAAGAGTCCAGTATATCGTCAGCCTTTGTACAAACAATATGGGCTTCCCCCATCCATTTTAATTTGCTCATTTTCTGGGTCATTTGGTAAGTAGAGTACGATTATATAGCTTTGACAACCCTTAAAAAGAGTTTTTTTTGGGGAAAATAATTTTTTTCAATAATTTTTTTTTAAGAACGTGTAGTTAAAAAGTAGAAAAAAATTGAATTTATGTGCAAAAATATTTTATTGTGAGAATGTATAGTTGAAAATGAGTTTGAGAGAAAAAAAAAATTGTTATAATTGTTCATACATGGGCTTAATAAGAAAATGGCCTCAAACCACGTTCGATTTCATTAATTATGTATTAATTTATTTTTTTTTCAAAAATCAAATAGTTACACGAATGCAACTAACAAGATATATATGAATTATGTCACAATCACACAATTTATAAGCCACAATCATTTATCAAAATATGTCACGGTTGCATACTACAATGGTCACATGCACATACCACCTGATTTTTAATTTTTTTACAAGTTTACTAATTTTTACATTATTTTCTTGAAATATTGTAGTTATTAAATTTTCCCTTTTGTATAATTATTCATATATTTGAGTACCTTGAGTTTTATTGTGAATCCAAACACGAGAAAAGGTATTGTCCCCTTTATATTTGTTTTCTAATTGAAAATTAGTATAAAAACAATGTCTTAAATTTGAGTTAGCTTCATTAGTTGAAATTCCTAGACAGCAACAAAGAGGGCCTAGATTCGAGGGGAGGTTGACTCAAAAACGAGTTGAACCACAAGGGTTAAGACTAGAGATCTTCTTTACATCGAGAAAGAAACTCGTCGATAAAGGATTTCACCTTACTCGAATTAAGAAGCAAGAAAGTAAATCCTTAAAAGATGTGTAGAAGAGCAAAACCTACTTCCCTAGCTACTTTCCTTATTAATTTATCAATATGAATCTCGAGAGTGAATGTTGAGTGCTGCCTCCTTCTCCTAGAGGCTTTCCGACCGGGGAGGGGGCTCGCTATAGTAATGTAAATTAGTACACATCACTAATTGATTAGATCACATTGCGTCGCTATTCCATCGTAATGCTCTGTGAAAATTAAATAGTGCGATTCTTTTTAATAGTACTAATTATGATCAGTGTTTGGAAATATTACTTTGACAAAAGGGGTGTTTTGGCAATATTGTCAGCCGCCCTAAGTACATGGAAAATACGAAGTGATTTATTAAACTAACATTGAAAAAGTCCAAGAAAGAAGTTTGATCATCGGAATTGTACGATATCTGCAAATTAAAGGCTAAGAACATCTCCAAGAGACCCTCTATTTTTAAAGAGTATATTCTATCATTTGGAGAGCGTCTATAAGTATTTAACACTTAATTTTACTATTCCAAAAAAATATTTATTATTATTTTTATATTTTATTTTAACTAGCTTTTCTTTAAATTATTTTATTATTTTCCTATATTGAAAATTGAAACATTTTGAATGCATTTAATTATAGAAAGTGAGTACACACTCTCTAAATTAAAATGTTAATTTAAAGAGTTTCTGGAGAATGATTTTAAATATTGATTCTTTAAAATAGAAAGTATCTCATGTTTAAAGAGTCTCTTAGATATGTTCTAAGGTTGTGTTTGTGTGGCCAACTTTCTATCTCTATGAGATTAAAAATCTATTTTCCCACATTATTCTTGTCAATAAATAGAGAAACCATTATCGTTCTCGAAACAAAGATTTCTTTCTTTCGATCTTTCTACTTTATTTGCAAGATTGTACTATCGTGCAAGTTAAATCATTAATCAAATATATTTGAAACTTCACGTCATAATGATTTTTGGGTCACTTATTTCATCATCTTACTTGACGCTTTTAATTTTTCCACTCGAATCAAATAATTTAGTTTGATTTTAACAAAATGTTGCATTTTATGCCATCCCATTAATATAAAGGTGGAATCAAAAATTAAAATAGGGAAAATTGTTAATATTTGAGATTCATAGTTGGTGGGACATTTTGGCATATTAAATGTATTAATCAATCTATTATTCTCTGATTCCTACCTAACTGTAATGTATACCAAAAGTAGGGACTCTCACATGCAAAATTTCTTTTTAATTGATTCCATATTTATTTGGCACTGGATAAGAAAGGCTTTGTGGACCTGACATGGCCCTACTTTCCACATGCCTATCAATTTGCAAACTAATTTTAAAAGCAATCCCCTGATTGGTGAAGGAGATTGATTGGTTTTGGTCAATTTGAATTGAATATTGATACATTGATTCACAAACATGTGAGGTGACAAATTATGGTACATTGATCTTAATAATACATTTTTCGATTAACTGCCAGATTTTTAACACATGGAGAGATGTCAATCAAGGTATCCACTTTGTGTGTACAAATAGTTTAATCCATTTGAATTTACATATTATTGAACCAATAAACAATATATAGAATAACGAGTTTTGATATGATATCAGAGTCTATCAAACGTAAACAATTAGTTCAATTCGTTTAAGCTCAAACGAGTATTCAGATTTCAAAACTTCCCAAACGAACTACCATAATGTGAGATCATGTTACGAAAAAAAAATCACATTGATTAAATAACGAAATGATAAACAACATAAAAGTTTGGACGTTACTCGTCAACAATATTGACTTTTTAACATAGAATGTCAATTATTAACAGACCGTACACCAAAACCAAATAACCTTAAAATTGATTTGTATTTATTAAATTATTCGTTTTTTCATGGTTTTTATCAAGTTTGAGATGGTCTTGAGCAGCTCCATTTCATTTAAAACCTAATTTCTTTTGTCATTTATCATCATGCATTAAAATGTATAAACGAAAACATTAAAATAAAATAGAAAATTTATGTATTTTTTTAAAAAAATATTTGATGGTAAAAAAGACACTGTACAATTATAATATGTTTATGTTTCACTTACCCACATTTTCCTTATTTAATGCAGAAGGTTTAGTTGGCAATGACCAACTTTTATGGCGAAGACCGTCAATCACTCCCAAGAAAGGATATTATGTTCAAACCCCCTCACCCCAAAATAAAAATAATAACAAATTTTTTTTAAAAAAAAAAAAAACCGTTAAAAGTGAAGTTAGTGTATAGAATCAATCACAAGCCATGTGTTGCTTTCAATTAACTAAAAGTGTCAATTAGAAGTTAAAAGGAGATTTTGAAATTCAAAAATTGTTTTTGAATTCGTTTGACTAATTTAATATAAGTGTTTTTTTAGGGTCTGTTTGATTGTAAGGGTCGAAAATGGGTAGAAAGAAAATGAATTCCAAGATAAGTAATTGCCTAAAATTGTTTTACAGGAAATTGTTAATTAAGTGTGTTTGATTGGTATAATTTTCCATCCAGAAAATTTTAAAATTTTGTGTTCGTTTCTCTTTATTTTACATGAAAATTGTTCATTAAAGTGAAAATTCTTTCCACAATTGGTTATAAAATTTATTTCCATTGTCAAAAAGTAAAAAAAAAAATGAAATCATTTTTTTAATCAAAATTTAGTATATCGTTTAACTTTGTTTTATATGAAAATTGTCTATTAAAGTGAAAAAAAATTTTTATAATTGATTATAAAATTTATTTCCATTGCACAAAAAAACAAAACTTGGAATCCGATTTCCCACCATTTTAGTGGGAAATCAAATTCCTCAAACTGTGGGAAATGGGGCACGTGAAGCCCTAGAGTGGAAAATCAATTCCCAAGAATTTTGTGCCTATCAAGCAAGACTTTTTGTTGGAAATGGAAATTATTTTCCATTTTTCATGAAAAAAGTGCATTATCAAACATGGCATTAGTTTAAAGATTTTTTTGAGGAAATTGGCTCAATGTGGGTTCCTTTAAAAGTACTTCCAAAATAAAAAAGTTCTTTTAAAAATTAATTTTCAAACAAAAATTAAGATTTCTTCCTCCAAAAGTTCTTCTGTAGAAGTAAAAGCAAAATTCATGTTGCATGGACACTAATAAGTCAACAATTTATTATTATTACTTGCACTCTCTACTTTCATTTAGGGACCGTTAAGAAATTTATTCCCCGTCCCCGCCCCATTCCCCGTTTACGGGGCGGGTTAGGTTATTTCCCCGTTTAAATTTTTTTTTTTTTTTTTAGTTTTTGATAATTTATTTTTATTGTCCATATTCATTATATTTAGACAAATAATTTTAGTTGCTATTTTCTATTAGAACTAACGAAAATGTTCATTTAAAGTATTGAATTCTAAAAAAAAAAAAAAAAATTTTTTTTTAACAGGGCGGGGCGTGGCGGGGCGAGGACCCCGTTACCCGTCCCCGCCTCGGGGAATAATTCCCCGCCCCGTTCGGGGCGGGTCCCCACGGGTATCGGGTTTGTCGGGTTTTTTTGCCATCCCTACTTTCATTAAGAACTTGTACTCGATTTTTTTTATAAAAATCTAACACGTGCATAATTTTCATAAATAAAAAACAAATAGATATGAACGTTGATCCACTCAAGTCAAGGTTTGACCTTGAGACAAATCAATAATTGGTTAACAAATTCATTATAAGCGCCCATTTGAGCAACATTATTTTTTTTATTATCATTTTTCTACTCATTTTTAATCACATATTTTTTAATAAAATAATATTTTTCATCATATCAATAATTTTTCCTTTTTTTTTCAACCACATATTCCCCATCACATCAAACAAAAAAAAATTCATTTTTCGACTCAAAATGTGCACCAAACAGAGGTTAGTCTTATTCATCAATTAACTGATGTGACATACCATCGATAGTATAATATTTATGTATGTATTATGAGAGACTCTTACCTATGAACAGCTGAGACTGCAACCTATGCCGTCATAGTCAAAGCCGATCTAGTGTCAAGACCAATATTATATTGATTTATTTGTCTAAAAAATTAAACTATTAAATAAATAATACATTTCACAATTATGTCACGTTGCTTTAGACCATTCTTATTCGTCGGTAACGGCCATGTGACCATCTGTTGCAATTAGATTGGTCAACAGTTTGGGTTCCATGAGGGAACCCGGACCTCAGCAAGACCCGATCCGCCACATGAAGCGGATCCATTTCCAAATTCAAATAATATAAACTTTCCCATTATTAGTGACAGTTTAAAATCAACATAACTAAATCAAATACCATAATTTTTTAAAATCATCTCACTTTATCGTTTGTCGTAAAAACTACAAAATGTCACAACTAAGTTAAAATTTTATGAAATTTAGTATATTTCCAAGCGATCAATATAGTTTTTCTATTTGAATTTTAAAATTTATGAAGAGCACAAACTAACGTTGAATATAATTAATAGCTAGTTTCTTGAAGAGATCATTTTGTATTCTCAAAGCATTATAGTGGACTATACACATTCGACCACATACCTTCTTGTTGGGCTTCCCTCCTAGTGAGAGCCCATCATTTGTGGTAAGGGGGCCTTTCCACTTGAGCCCAAAACTACCAATGTATATACCAAGGAAAGGGACCAAAACAATATATATATACAACAGACACGACCGAGAGCAACGAGAGTGTGAGAGATAGCGAGGGTTCGATCATTCTTGCCATAGATTGGAGGTCTTTTTGAGGTCCGATTTTATTGATATTTTAGTATGTTGTTCATGGCAAAGATGACTACATTTTGACTGGAGCTGATCGTCCTAACTCCTTTCCATTTCTCCGGGTTTTGCACACTGCTTAGTGAGATTTTCTCCATTTTATAGTGTGTATTTGGTTTATGATGTTGTTGTGGTTCATATCCAAGAATTAGATGAATTCTTGATGTTGTGGTAGCCTCAAGAGTGTGTTTTTTAGAGGTTTATTGTGTATCCCATTATTTTATAGTAGAAGGCTTTTACTGGATTAGGTCTCGGAGTTTTTCCCTTCACAAGGTTTTCCTCGTTAACAAAAATCTGGTGTTCAATTTATTTTCTTGCTAGTGTGTGTGAGTTGGTTGGAGCTAGCTATTATTCTTGTCAACAAAATTCTGCACATTGAGGGATTGGAATTGTTTCCGCTGCTTGTGTATTGTATTGGTTCAATCCCCAACAAAGTGGTTTCAGAGCCAAGTTGAGTTTCTGTGGTTGTGGTGAGAATTAAAATGGAGGATTCGGCTAGTGGTATGGTTAAACTCACATCTTCCAATTATTCCATTTGGAAGACTAGAATGGAGGATATCTTGTATTGCAAAGACTTGTTTGAACCCATTGAGTGGAATGGCAAGAAACCCGATTCTAAGACTGATGAGGATTGGAAGAAGTTGAATAGAAAGGCCATTGGACATATTAGGCAGTGGGTTGATCAGAGTGTCTTTCATCATATAGCCAAGGAAGTAGATGCATACAGTCTTTGGTAAACTGCACAGAACAAGGCCTTTGTCATCAAAAGACTTGTAAACTTAAAGTACAGGGATGGTAATAGTGTTGCAGAGCACTTGAGCAGCTTTCAAGAGTTATTGAATGAGTTGTCTACTATGAAGCTTACACTAGATGATGAGGTGAAGGCTTTACTTCTGTTGAGTTCTTTACTAGACAGTTGGGAAACTTTAGTTGTCTCTCTGAGTAATTCGGATCCAAATGGTGTGATCACTGTCAACATGGTAAAATACAGTATGTTTAATGAAAAAGACAGAAGAAAGGAGTAGGGTGCTTCTTCTAATTCTGAAGCACTTATTACAGAAAGAAGGGGGAGAAACCAAAGTAGAAAACATCATGGTGATGACAGACATGACAAGTCTAGAGGAAGATCAAAGTCAAGAAAAGGGCTAACATGTTATCATTGTGGCAAGCCAAGGCACCTTAAAAAGGAGTGCAGAAAATTGAAAAGGGAACAGTCAAAATGGAAAGGTGGAGAACATAAAGAACAAAAGGAGACTGCTGCAGTTGCATAAGAGGCGGATGTGCTTATTGCTTATGATGAAGCATTTGCCAGTCTTTCATGCCAGGATACTACATGGATAGTCGATACAATAGCGTCTGTTCATATTACTCCACGTAGGGATTTCTTTTCATCCTACACCAGTGGTGATTTTGGTTGGATCAGGATGGGAAATGAAGCTAAAGCTAAAACTGTTGGCATGGGAGATGTACAATTGGAAACTAGCAGTGGTAACATGTTAGTTCTAAGGGGTGTCAAACATGTTCCTGATATGCGTTGCAGTTTGATTTCTGTTGGAAAGCTCGATGAAGAAGGCTATCACAATCACCTTGGAGATGGCAGTTGGAAACTGAAAAAGGGTTCTCTTGTTTTAGCCAGAGGGAAGAAGACTAATGGTCTCTACAGGACAGAAGCAAAACTTATTCATGGAGAGGTGAATATTGCTGACAATGAAGCCTCTACTGAGCTATGGCATAAGCGGCTTGGTCATATGAGTGAAAAGGGACTTCAAGTTCTTGCCAGAAAGAAGATCCTACACAATGTGAAAGGTACATCACTTATCCCTTGTACTCATTGTTTAGTTGGAAAGCAAAGTAGAGTTGCATTTCATAGATTCCCTGTTTCTAGGAAGACTAATATTCTTGATCTATTTCATACTGATGTCTGCATAATGCAAAGTAAATCTCTAGGTGGTGCATTATATTATGTTACATTTATTGATGATCACTCTAGAAAGGTATTTGCATATACTTTGAAATCTAAAGATCAGGTACTGGAAGCATTTAAAGACCTTCATTTGAAAGTTGAAAGAGAAACTGGAAGGCAGCTCAAATGTGTCAGGGCAGATAATGGTGGTGAATACAGAGGGCCATTTGAAGAGTACTGCAGAAGATATGGCATCAGGCTTGAGAAAACTGTTCCGAAGACCCCGCAGCAAAATGGGGTGGCAGAGAGAATGAACAGGACTATTTGTGAGAAAATTAGATGTATGCTCTCTCATGCAAAATTACCTAAGCATTTTTGGGCTGAGGTAATGAGGACAGTAGTTGACCTGATTAATCTTTCTCCATCAGTTCCTTTAAATGGTGATGTTCCACAAAGTTTTTGGACAGAGAAAGATATATCTCTTGATCACTTAAGAGTCTTTGGCTGTCGGGTATCTGTTCATATTCCTAAAGATGAAAGATCGAAGCTTAATAGCAAAGCAAAACAGTGTATCCTCTTGGGTTATGCACATGAAGAATTTGGGTACAGACTGTGGGATCTAGTGAATAAGAAGATTATCAGAAGCAGAGATGTTGTCTTCTTTGAAGATGAAATTATTGAAGATTTGGATCAGACTAAGAAGCCAAATACAGTCAATGAAGAACAAATTAGTTTAGTTCCACTTGTACCAGATCCTATGGTACATGATGATCACAGAGAAAATTTGCAAGAAGAACATGACACTATGGGAGACAGACATGATGAAGCCTCTACACAGGATAATGCAGAACTAGATCAAAATCAAGAGAATGTTCCTCTTGAGGTACCAGCTGAAGAAGAAGTGAGAAGATCTGCTAGAGAGCGTCAGCCTTCCAAGAGGTATTCTAGTAATGAGTATGTGTTACTTTCTGATGGGGGAGAACCAGAAAGTTATCAAGAGGTTCTGCTACATGACTAGAAAATGGAGTGGTTAAAAGCTATGCAAGAAGAAATGAAATCCTTACATAAGAACCACACTTATGATCTGATGGATCTGCCTAAGGGCAAGAGAGCTCTGAAGAACAAATGGGTGTTCAAATTAAAGGCTGAACCAAATAGCTCACATCCAAGGTACAAGGCAAGATTGGTTGTGAAAGGGTTTGGTCAAAAGAAAGGTATTGATTTTGAAGAAATTTTCTCACCCGTGGTCAAGATGTCTTCAATCCGAGTTGTGTTAGGCTTGGCAGCCAATATGAATTTGGAGATTGAACAACTTGATGTGAAGACCGCTTTCCTTCATGGTGATCTTGAAGAAGAAATATACATGGAACAACCAGAAGGATTTACAGCTAAAGGCAAAGAAAATCTGGTGTGTAGGTTGAAGAAAAGCTTATATGGTTTCAAGCAGGCACCAAGACAATGGTACAAGAAATTTGATTTCTTCATGGTTGAACATGGGTACACCAGAACAACTTCTGATCACTGTGTATTCATAAAGAAATTCTCTGATGGGGAATTTATTATTTTGTTGCTCTATGTGGACGACATGTTGATTGTTGGTCGTGATATTGAGAAAATTAAGAAGCTGAAAAAGGAGTTGAGCAAGTCCTTTGAGATGAAGAACTTAGGACCTGCAAATCAAATTCTTGGTATGAAAATCTCTCGTGATAGAAAGAATGGAAAATTGCGGCTATCACAGGAAGATTATATCGAGAAGGTATTGCACAGGTTTAATATGGATAAGGCAACACCAGTAAGCTCTCCACTTGCAAGTCATTTGAAACTAAGTTCAAAGCAAAATCCTTCAAGTGAGAAAGAACAAGAAGAAATGAAGGATGTGCCTTATGCATCAGCCGTTGGTAGCTTGATGTATGCTATGGTATGCACAAGGCCAGATATTGCTCATTCTGTTGGAGTTGTTAGCAGATTTCTTTCTAATCCTGGAAAAGAACACTTGGCAGCAGTGAAATGGATACTCAGGTATCTCAGAGGGACTTCTAAGATATGTTTATCTTTTGGCATCAGCAAACCTGAGCTTGTTGGGTTCACATATGCAAATATGGCTGGTGATGTTGACTCTAGAAAGTCTACTTCTGGGTATTTGATCACTTTTTCAGGGGGAGCAGTTTCATGGCAATCGAGACTATAGAAATGTGTTGCTCTATCTACCACAGAGGCTGAGTACATAGCTATCACTGAAGCTAGCAAGGAGTTGCTATGGATGAAGAAGTTCCTACAAGAACTTGGCTTAGAGCAAGAGAAGTATATACTCTACTGTGACAGTCAGAGTGCTATTCATCTAAGTAAAAATCCAACCTTTCACGCAAGATCCAAACATATTGAAGTAAGGTATCATTGGATTCGAGATGCTTTGGAGATGAAGAAGTTACAACTTGATAAAATCCATACTGATGAGAATGGTTCAGATATGATGACAAAGCCATTGCCTATGGAGAAGCTACAAGTATGTAGAAGGAAAGCAGGCTTGGTGGATTTCCTCACGTAGTCGGGAGGGAGAGATTTGTTGGGCTTCCCTCCTAGTGAGAGCCCATCATTTGTGGTAAGGGGGCTTTTCCACTTGGGCCCAAACTACCAATGTATATACCGAGGAAAGGGACCAAAACAATATATATATATATACAACAGATACGACAAAGAGCAACGAGAGTGAGAGAGATAGCGAGGGTTCGATCATTCTTGCCATAGATTGGAGGTCTTTTTGAGGTCCGATTTTACTGATATTTTAGTATGTTGTTCGTGGCAAAGATGACTACATTTTGACTATAACTGATCGTCCTAACTCCTCTCCATTTCTCCGGGCTTTGCACACTGCTTAGTGAGATTTTCTCCATTTTATAGTGTGTATTTGGTTTATGATGTTGTTGTGGTTGATATCCAAGAATTAGATGAATTCTTGATGTTGTGGTAGCCTCAAAAGTGTGTTCTTGAGAGGTTTATTGTGTATCCCATTATTTTATAGTAGAAGGCTTTTACTGGACTAGGTCTCGTGGTTTTTCCATTCACAGGGTTTTCCTCGTTAACAAAAATCTGGTGTTCAATTTATTTTCTTGCTAGTGTGTGTGAGTTGGTTGGAGCTAGCTATTATTCTTGTCAACAAAATTTTGCACATTGAGGGATTGGAATTGTTTCCACTGCTTGTGTATTGTATTGGTTCAATCCCCAATAGCAGATGAAATTTATTAATTGTAATCATATTTATTCTACTTTACTAATACTACTTGTCAAACATGTACTCATGTCAGTAATTTATTTGCATGAAGGAGTTAACTCGCCGTTGTTGCATGTCCTTAACCATCAAAAAGAATATTATAAATGATTTGCCAATGCTATTAACTTCTTCACATAATTCATAACTTTGTGGATGCACAATGGCCTTATATTTATGCCTTTCTGTATACCTAACATGAATGAACATAAAAATTATTTTCCTTATTTTGGCTTTGAATTTCAATGTTTATATGCTGCCTAGCACAAGATAAAAATAGGGACACAATGGTCCACTTTTTCTCTTCATGGAGGATATTTATGTTTAGATTAGATACAACTTAGAAACTTGTTATTGTCAAGCATTTATCACGAAAAAATAGCATGTTTTGTTCTTCGTATCATTATATCTAATATTTTGTAAAGTAATTTTCAGTTCTTCAACTTAATATGGGTTTATCATAAAAGAACGTCAGTGTGAAATTTAAATACGAGAGTCTCGTGACTCTGTATGAGTTTGATGATTTTTTTGTTTGTCGTGTGTCAGTGTCAATGTCAAAATAAGGGAAAACCTAGTAGATTATTATTGCTTAATTTTGGCAATTATTCTGATAAAGAAGTGAATTAAAGTAAATGATGTGATGGATGGGTTGTCCCTATGGTTCCACTTCTCACATGGGGTGCACACATGGTGCAAGGTCGATTTTACATGAACCAACCGATTAAGTGGACCTTGCATGTGTGTGTGTGTATATATATATATATGTGTGTGTGTGTGTGTGTGTGTGTAGTGGGATTAGATAAACTGAAATATAAGTGTATTTAGGATTATCCAGTGCATTTTTTGATATATTATTGTGCAAATTGTATGGTTGAAATTAAGTTGCATGTGCTTCATGTGTATGGTAGGGGGACATGGAGTAGCCAAAGTGACATTTCCACTACTTTTGTTGTGCCATCAGCATAACCAATTCAATTTATTTTCACTTAATCATCTTCTGTACCTAGAAAATTGTAGCCTAATACCATATGATTAGGTGCACATATATTTAGCCAAGTGAATAGATCCAATCTTTCCTTCGTATATAACAAAGTACAAAGATGATTTCGTGGCTTATATTCCATCATGTCAAGGATTTGTGCTTGTGGGTCGGCTTCCAATTACATGAAAATTAAAAACTGAAATTTTATAATAGTGAAAAATCACTTTAAAAAAATAATTAATAAACAACAATGTTCTAAAAGGCGTAATGCGTTGCGAGGCGTCGAGATCGAGAATCAAGATTCACAAGTTTAGACGTGTCAATACGAAAAATAAGCGCCATAATACTTTTCATATTTTTAATATTATTTTAATTATTTTTAAGGTATTAAATATATTTTTATATAATAAAATAGATTTTTTAATATATCATTAAAAAAAATTTACCAAAAAAAAAGAAGGGATTAGACGGGATAATGCGCCGCCTAAGCGCGCCTATGTTGATGATTTTAAGCTTTGGTCATTCAATGAAGGTTAAGAGAAATTTTAAATTGACCAAATCTTAAAATTTCTCTTAACCTTCATTGAATGACCAAAGCTTAAAATCTTCAACAAACTTACTGCCAAGCTAATCTCTCTCTTTCTCTCCCCGCGCGCGTCCAAACCTAAAAGCATCACATGAGTAGTTTTGTATTTACTTTTTGTGATGCAAATGATCACAAAAATTTAATTCATACATAAGATATTAAGACGATGAACAAAAATATTGTACATATTGACTCACTATCATTTTTTTTTTCCATAACGACGAGATTGTGTTTGCATAAGGTAAAGTCGTGGAAGGAAACCTCCTTGAGTGCCTTCGAACAAGTATTTTACTCATACAATGAAATTCAGGTATGCAGATGGTTCGTTGTAAGTTGCATTTGAACAAGAATTTTTACTCAAAAGACAAAATTTATAACTATTATCCATCATTGAATGGTGCATGCCACGGCTGGTTATGTTTTATGCTAGGATGTAAATATCATAATTTGATGTATGAACCTTTTTGGGAATGTTAGGAAGAGTAAAAATATGAGAATATTTATGTAATAATATGTTACAAGCATGAAATATGGTTATGATGGGAGCCACTTTGTATTTGCATGGAAAGAATAATACACAGTGCCCCAAAAGGAGTAACCCTATCCAATACATGGCTCTATAATCTATGAGCCTGTTTGGTAAAACTTTTCATTTTTTACAGTAAATCAATTCTCATTTTCAACCACACATTCTTCAATAAAATAATATTTTTCATCACATCAATACTTTTTTCTTCTTTTTCAACCACACATTTCCCATCATATCACTATTCAAAAATCAATTCTTCCCCCAAAAATCCATACCAAACACACTATATATATAAAGTTATAAATCTCAACTTTTAAATTATAATCTCATTGACAAATTAATTTCTCTATCTTAAGCAAGAGTTATATATAATATACCTTACATTTAAGACCCGGAATTAAGGATCCATTTGGCAAAACTTCTGATTTTGCTTCAATTTCTTAGTCTCTGAAATAGTTTCAAAAACCTTGTCGAATGGACCCTAAATGTGTATTGCATATTTGGATGGGACATTAGACCAGAATATATATAGTAGGAATGACCAAGAAATGATACAGAGCATTTAGAAGAGAAAATCATAAATCAATTGAAAAAGAGAAAACATAAGAAAAATCTATGAAAACACGTGTAAATTTCAATTCGAGTGTCAGATTTATATGATCAAGTGCATTTGAAAACATTTTTCGATTCTACATATTTAAACCAGATGACGATATTGGCTTTGGGTCAAATTCTATCGTTAGGGATTTGTTTTAACATTTTTCTGTTTTGAGTCAATTAAGGGTATTTTTGTCATTTTTGCAAATTTTAAATTCTATTCATATTTGTCTACTAATTAGGAATCATTTTGACTCTTTAAATATGTGTTAAGACTTTGAAAACTCTACATTCATTTTTTATTAATAATAATTCAATTTTCCTAGTAATTGGTGGATTTCTATAATTCTCATGTCCGTTCGAGTGAAATTCGAGCAACGCCTGTTCGTGTGTTACGAACAAAACTTTTTTATTTTCATTCATACTTTCGTCCTGCTTCAAAAAATCTACGAGGTAAAGTTCGTTTAATTGAATCAAGAACACGAAGATTTAGTAGTGCCTACCTCGATCCAAGCCCCCAAAAACAGAAGACAATGCCTTAAGCTCCACTCCAAACACAACCAAATGCTGGAAATCATTTTTCAACCTAAACCCTAATAAAATATAAAGAGAAATACAAAATTTGTCTTTGTTGTAGTAACCCAATAATTCCGTAGAATCAGCTGTGGCCCGTGAATACTGTTCCTAATTGAAAACGGTACCGTATCAACTCCTCCATAATCCTCCGTGGCAATATAGTAATATTTCTCCTCTCTATTGTAGTTAAGAAGTGGTTGTAAACAGTAATAACTAATCAACGTACTTAAGGGTTTGTTTGGGTATTCCTAATTTTGTATCAACAACAATAACAACAACAATAATAATATAGTACCTAGTTTGTGGAGTCAAAACCAATAATTTTGGAAAAGAGTCGCCCGAGCTAGATTATGACGGAAACGACCCCTTGGAAGATGTCCTTAAAAACGTAACATGACAAATGTTGCTGGTCAAATGTCATAAAGTTTTAGTCTAATCTCATTCGACACTAATTGCTTTTCGAATAACATTATTAAGACTCGATCCTACATTATGAAGCATTAAAACAATATCAAAATGTGTCGCAAATTTCAGTCTCTAATTACTAAATAGTTTATTTCGTTATCTGAATCAGTTTATCGCTTAAAAGCTTCCTTCATACAAAATCAAGAACTACAAACAGTGTGTTTGAGCCACATTATTTTGGAAGAATGTATTTTGAAATAATAGATTGATGGAGAATGTGCGATTGAAAAAGAAAGAAAAGTTATTAACGTGATCAAAAATATTATTTTATTAAAGAATATGTGGTTGAAAATGAGTAGAAGAATGAGAGCGAAAATTTTAATTTACCTCAAACAGGGGCTTTATTTCTAACTTGAAAAAAAAAACGTGTTGGGTGAATATGAGTCAAACAACAAACGTGGGACTCATACAGTTAACATCGAAGTAACCTCATTTCAATAATAAAAACTCTCAATCCCGACTCGAGTCAATGTACTAAATTAAGCGATGCATATGATAATACTTTTATTTAAAAAATTTCATGGCCCAACGAAAATATAAAATAATAATTAATTCAATACGAAAAATTTTATAATACATATTTAGGAACTTTTTACTTGACAACTCCTATTTTTCCAAATCAACTTTTTGTAAAAACATAAAAGTCGATTGCTTGTTCTTTATACTCAAATCGAACACGCCCTCAAACCTAATTTTATGCAATGCATTAACCACATTTGGTATTTTTTTTTTCATTTTGTCTAAAATAATTATTTAAGTTGTACTTAAAATTATTTCACTTAATCTATCAATAAATTAATAAACTAGTCATTTATCTATATTTTAATAATTTTTCTATTTTTTTTATAGAGATTTTACTGTGCCTATAGCCTAACTGAGCCACTGAGGAATGGGGGCACGTGACAGGGACATGCGTCGGTTTGGAGCAGCTAGTAAGTTGGTTAAAACTTAAAAGTTAATACTTTTAATGGTGGAGTTAGCAAAACAGTAACCACAGTTGGCCGACCCTAACCATGGTCAATGTAAATTATTTGGTTAGTTAACGGTCGTTAATTTTAACGGTTTGTGAGATTACGGTCTATAAAACGAGGCCGTTATGTTGCCCCTAATACTTCGTCCATCTCCCCTGTCCCTGCATTGCATTCTCTCTTCTCTTATCGTAAGAATTTTCCATTTTTTCTCTTCAAATTTCTGCGCCATTATACATATATATACACATACGTATATATAGATAGAGAGATAGAGTTGTGGAATTGGCAATGGGAGTTTCGAAGAAATGTGTCCCTCTTTGTTCTTTGCTGCTGTTAATGCTCTTCGTTAGCGTCGTAGCCAGAGTTCAGAAAGATGAAGCCTCAACAATGAGGTTTGTTTCCTTTAAATTTATAGGAATTTTATGCATTTTGTTTGTGCAATGCATTCTCACCGTTCGGAATTTACTCTTTTTTAACCGAGTGTGAGTGAATGCCACTGTATGCATTTGTACTTTTGTGATCTTTGGTTGAATGTGATTTGTTATTCTTGATAATATATTTCCCTCTCATGATCGAAATTCACCTGCATTTTTATGCAATTTTGCGCTTCGGTTTGCAGAATTTTAGGAAAAAAAATTCTAATTGAGCTCTGTTTTTTAACCTGATTTAACAGTGCTGAAGAAACTGAGCAGTTGCAGAGCTCGGAAAACTCGACAATGGCGGCAAGGTTAGGAAAACTCAGCAGTAACACGGCACCTAAGCATTTTCTTAACCCTCATTGGATCATTTCACTCTCCTCGAATCCTAGCCATCCATTTTTCTATGTTTAGAACAGCTTAAATGTAAGTCGTTGGATCTCTGATAAACTCCCAAAAGAACGAATCCCAGCCAGTTCAGATCCAATATTTACCAGATCTCAACCGTTTATTCTGTTAATGCATAAATCCTTCAATAGTCTCCTCGGATTTCTCTGTATAGAAAATCATCATCGGCTCCCTGAATCACTCTTTTCACATAATTGCCCTCCCACAATTCATTTATTCCACACCAACCACTTTATCATAAGAAATGCCATATGGGCATTTCAGTACTTTCGCTACCCACACCTCCGTCACACCTTACCCAAAAGTCATTAATAGTTGACCCCTATAGAAAAAAATACTTTTTGACGGTTTAAACGGTGAAGATTTGTATGTATAAACGCATGTATATATTAACTCTTATCACCATTTTGAGCAGTGTACGGTACTGTGTACGTGTGTTTTCGGCAGTGCTTTTACTTTTTAGTGTCAATGTGTCACCACCGACTTTTTCGTCCGCCAAATATTACTGAATTACAAGTGTCGGTAGCTGACATCCCATGTGAAACAATAAATACTCTTTTGGATTTTTAACGTAAAAAAATCAAGAACCATGCTCAATTGTCAGAATTTTTTGCCATCTTCCTTCGTAGTAAAGCCACCTTATCCGAAAATGGTTGACACCTCGGGAGATCGATCCTCACATTGTCCGTAGGTCCTGCATGAATAAAATAATGCCCGACCGCCAAGATGTGTGTTCGATCATCCAAGGTGTCAACCGAGGTGTCAACGTAGTATTATGTCATTTTAAAAAACAGACAGCTTTATCATCCAATGATATGCTTCCACCACTGCGTCCGTCAAGTAGGTGGGCTGACAAAGTGACTTACACCAAAAATCAATGTAGACGATCCAAATTCATTGAACGAAGAATCCTTCGTTTGTGTTTGCACAATGCACGTGTGTGTTTAACGTGTGATAAATATTTGATGGTTCAGGTTAGGAGAAAATGAAGAGAAGGCTTTGAATGAACATGCAGTGGATAACCCAGAAGAGGTTGCAGCATCGGTTGAAATGTGGGTTCAATCTGTTTCATTTTGTTTATTGTTCCTTTAATTTTTTTTTTTTTTTCTTTTAAGAATTCTTGAGTTTCACTTAATGTGCATTTATTAGCCAAGTACCATTAGTTGTTCTTGTTGTGGTCCATGAATTGAAAACCCCCTTTCTGTATTATAAAGCAGACCTACTGACCCTAACCCACATGTCCTAAAAAAGAACCTTTTTGGTGAGGTCGCGATATGGACAATGCTAAAGAAGAAAAAAAATTAAAATTTAGCGTACGACACGGATCTTACTTTTTCCTTTAAATTGATACTTAAATTCCTATTCTTTTTTCCTAGACGTGTTAATCCATGTAGTTGAATAATGTAAAGTTATCATTTGATTGTTTTCTTGTGCAAGTGTTTGTCATTTGAATATTGTAGTCATGTATGTGCATGAGTGAGTACGTGCGAAACAAAACGGTGTTGATGAAAAGTTGTGTATTCACAGGATCACTAGAAACAGCACTGAGAGGAGAAAACTCGGATTTTTCTCATGTGCAACTGGCAACCCCATTGATGATTGTTGGCGTTGTGACCCCAATTGGCAACAAAACCGTAAGCGCCTCGCTGACTGTGGTATTGGTTTTGGGCGCAATGCCATTGGTGGTCGGGATGGTAGATTCTATGTAGTCACTGATCCTAGCGATTACGACCCTATTAACCCAAAGCCTGGCACTTTACGCCACGCTGTTATCCAGGATGAGCCTCTTTGGATCGTGTTCAAGCGTGACATGATTATAACACTGAAGCAGGAACTTATAATGAACAGCTTTAAAACCATTGATGGGCGCGGAGTCAATGTGCACATTGCTAATGGAGGGTGTATTACGATTCAATTTATTACTAATGTGATTATTCATGGCCTGAACATCCATGATTGCAAACCAACTGGAAATGCTATGGTAAGGAGTTCACCATCACATTATGGTTGGAGGACTATGGCTGATGGTGATGCTGTTTCCATCTTTGGGTCAAGCCATATTTGGGTAGATCATAACTCACTCTCTAACTGTGCTGATGGCCTTGTTGATGCTGTCATGGGTTCGACTGCCATTACCATCTCCAACAATTTTTTTACCCACCACAACGAGGTGTGTCCACTTGGGAAACCCCCTCCTACCTCCTTAATCCCGGTTCTCTTCACTATTTGCTGTAAGAATTTACCCTTTTGGATTATGCTGATGCAATGTGTGTTAATGGAAACAGGTTATACTGTTAGGTCACAGTGATTCTTATGTGAGAGACAAGCAAATGCAAGTAACTATTGCCTACAACCATTTTGGAGAAGGTCTCATTCAGAGAATGCCAAGGTAATTAGTAAACTTTCATGTTAAATGGCATTGTTATAGGCATCAGTTGCGTTAAATGGCGTTGTAATCTAATAAGAGAATCGTGGAAAATGCAGGTGCAGACACGGATACTTCCATGTGGTGAACAACGACTACACTCACTGGGAGATGTACGCCATTGGTGGAAGTGCTGAGCCGACCATCAACAGCCAAGGCAACAGATATCTTGCCCCAGTCAACCCTTTCGCAAAAGAGGTACTGCAACATCAAGATTCATGTTAATCAGTAAAAGATTATCAGTACCTAAAAAATTTGATTAAGCCCTTATTTGATATCCATTATTTCTAAAATACATTTTTTTCTTTCGTATCTTCAACCACACATTTTTCAATAAAATAATATTACATACAAACTTCAAACTTTTTCTTATTCCTTAACCACACATTTCCGTCAAATCACTATTCCAAAATGCATTTTTATCAAAAAATGGGACTCAAACGGGCTCTAAAATTATGTTGGGCTGTTTTGATCTGGTGACAAGGAGAGTTGACACTCCTGGTACTTAAAAAATTTGATGAAAATTTATGATGGGTTGTTTTGATCAGGTGACAAAGAGAGTTGAAACTCCTGAAGGTCAATGGAAGGGTTGGAATTGGAGGTCAGAAGGTGATTTGATGCTTAACGGAGCGTATTTCACCCCGTCTGGGGCTGGAGCTTCAGCCAGTTATGCCAGAGCTTCAAGCTTAGGTGCCAAGCCTTCATCATTGATTAGCTCTATTACTTCAGGTGCTGGTGCTCTTACTTGCCGTAGGGGCCGCCAGTGCTAACAATCTTGCCCAGTTACATAAAGAAAGATACCACTTCTACTACAAAGCATTACCCTATATCCATATTACATCCAGTGTTTCTCTGCCATCTATCTATTTTACTTCCACTACTGGCAAGTGTACATTTTTATTCACACATCAAGTTCATCTTTGTCCACTACTCTTTATCACATTATCACCATTGTCGCGCAACCTCGGCCTGCTCCAGTCGAAAGATAAACAATTGTATCCAGGGAGCAGGCGCTGATGCGTTGTTCAAAGCCTTATCGTTTTCTCCACATTCTATCAAAGGCCAAGAGTTCTCAGCCTCATCCATTTCCTAACCCCACCAGATTCCTGTTATCTGTTGCAAGAGTCAGCAGTCTACATATGGTGCTGGCAAAGTCTTTTATAGAAACTTTAAGATGCTATTGTAATTTCTTTTTTTTTTCTTTTATTTTAGCTTTTCTTAAAGTCATACAGCACATAGTGTGAATGTCCAAACTTGAACTATCAAAAGTGAGACTTTTTTAGAATAGATGATGCATACTAGCACAGTTCATTGCCTGTTCTTCTTTACTTTTTATTAATCTTGTACTTTTGGTTAAATGAATTATTGTGTCTGTACTGATTTTAGGTACATACATATCTCTCTCTTCTGTATGAGTTTTTACTCTTTTCTGCTGTTAATTTTGATAATTACTGCATGTGAAAGCAGCATTAACCTTAATCACGAGTGTTTATATTCTTTAAGATGTTATAGAAATGACAGAATACCAGCAAATGCTATTCAACAATGATGATTAAAGATTCAGAATGGTAAATATTTTGCTATTTTGCCTTGATTATCATTACACCAGGGTGAGACATGAGGGAAATGATGAGAAACAGAAGTGAAATGAGTCTAATGAAAAAAAATTGTGCGACTAAAGATGAAAGGGTTAATTTCGAAGTAACAGAAGAAGAGAAACTATGGACAGGGTTTAAGTTGAAAATAATATTTCACTTCTTTTATGAGTTGTTCTATGTATGAGAATTCTAGTTTTGTAATGTTCTATGTATGAGAATTCTAGTTTTGTAATATGAAAATTAAGGAAATTCCTTAACTTCTAGCTCTGTAGCACGGACACTTCAATTAGGGTAGTGTATCCGTGTCCGACACGAATCGATACCGACACTTCTCGGACACTCTACCGTAATCATTTTTCTTTTTATATTAGAAATATTATATATTATTAATTCAAAATTATTAGCAAGTAGCAAATAAGTACTCATGTTTAAAAGATTTCAACAAGAAAAATTAATGACAAGTGTAAAACTAAATTTATACTATATAAACGAAGATTTTTTAAGAATTTAATCAACATGTCGTGTCTGTACTTTTTTTAAAAATTGCATGTCGACGTATCCGACACGTATCATGTCGGACACACGTGTCCGTGTCGGTGGATCATAGACTTTTAGACATTGACATGCCACTCTAAAAAGATTCACTAGAAGCCAAATCACATATGCAACAAATCACACAAAAGTACAATACACGCAGAGAGTCAATAACAGTACACGAAAGAAGTACCTTAAGAGATAAAATGCTCCACCCCTTGTTTGGTGGAGAAAATTATTCCCACCAAGAATGATTAATGGTGGGCTTTTTATTCTCGTGTTTTTGCTTATTATTTCAACACAATATTCTTATCTCCAGGTATACTCAATGACATAAAACTCGTGAAGACATCTTCAGTACAATAGACAAGATTTTAAACTTTTTTTCTTAAGGAATTATATTACTCAATACTTCTTAGTCTACCTTATCAAACATAAGGTATCGAGCATACCGTATCCAAGGTGTGCACATCTAATGAAATGCTGACACTTGGGGATTGAAGGTGATCTGAGTATCCAGCTCACGTGTAAAGATGGTTCAAACACAGTTGTCATGCATGTGAAGTTAGGGTCCACAAAGCATGTGAGGCAGAATTTGTTTCGGCCTCCCTTAACATTGGGGGCCAATTATTGCATTCACCAGCTAGCCCACATGCATATCCGTGTTAAAAGTACATGTATATCAACACCCCAATGCAGCTGTCATATTCATTACAAGTGTTAGTGGTGGCTCGGCTCGACCTATCTACCCATGAGCTCCGAGCCGAGCTCGGCTAGTGCTCAAGGGTCAAGCTCGGCTCGGCCCATGAGCTCGTGAGCTCCTGAGCCGAGCTCGGCTAGTGCTCAAGGGTTGAGCTCGGCTCGGCCCACGAGCTTGTGAGCTCCTGAGCCGAGTCGAGCTGAGCCCATGATTTTTTTTTTTTTTTTTTTACTTTTTTCTTCACATATTTTACGAGCCCACGAGCTCGTGAACTTTAGGCTCCTAGGCAAGGCCCATGAGCCGTTTGCGAGCTCGATGAGCTGAGCCTTATTGGCTCGTGCTCGTCCCGAAACAAGCCCGAGCCATTCATAGGTTGAGTTTTGACGAGTCGAGCCAACGAGCTACTCGGCCATTTTGCCACCCCTAACGAATGTACAAACCTAAAGTTCAACATTTACCTGCGACATTCCTTCCCTTTCATGGGAATCATTGTCTCTCACATAAATATTCAGCCTTTCAATCAATTCTTGATTAGTCGGTTGAGATTTCATACAAGTATTAGGTTGCAATAGTGAACAGACGTAAGCAATAGAAAGGTTCACCAATGGCCACCCAAATTTATGTTTGATGTCACCATGGCTATCCAATTTGATTTTGTTTCACAATGACCACCAAATTTGATTTTATTTCATCAGACCACCCAATTTCATATAACGTTTCACCATAAAATATCAAATTTCATATAACATTTCACTATTATATATATATATATATTTAAAAAATTAAAATAAAAACTTATTTAAAAAAACGTTACTTAAAAAAATAAAATCAAAAACTTTTTTTTTTTATAGAAAAATGTTAATAAAATAAAATTAAATTAAAACTTATTTTTAAAAAAAAGTTACCTAGAAAAATAAAATAAAATAAAAATTTATTTTAAAAAAAATTTCCTTAAAAAAATAAAGTAAAAGAAAAACTTATTTAAAAATGTTTTTAAAATAAAATAAAAACTTTTTTTTAAAATAAACTTTTTAAACAAAAAATTTATTTTTGTTTTTTTAAAAATTTATTTTATATATATAATACAAAATTATCGTTTTACTCCTTTTAAAATTAGTAAAAATGGTGAAAATAAATTGAGTGACCATGATGAAATGTTATACGAAATTAGGTGGTCATGGTGAAATATTATATGAAACTGGATGGCCATGGTGAAAAAAATCAAATTTGGTGGTTATGGTGACACAAAATATAAAGTTGAGTAACCATGATGAAACAAAATCAAATTTTGTGGCTATGATGACACGAAGTATAAAGTTGAGTGATCATTGATGAATTTAACCTCAGTAGAAATCATTCTAGATATCAGACAAGATGATTGGTTAATTTTGGTTTGGGTTGTGGGGTGGGGATTAATTTCCAGTTTCCACGAGGGAAAATTTTGATAGTCACTAGGTTAAACAATGAATCTATTAAATCAAGACAATCCACATAATCTTCGGGTAGCTACCGAATACCGAGCACAAGAAAATATCAGAAATTGCACAAGAATTTGACATCAGAAACGACACGAGTTATTCATTTAATTTCACATAATCATAATCTCTGCATATTTTCGAAGTTACCAGCGAAAGTAAAAATCAATTAACTGACTATTTTTCTTGAATGGCGTGTAGTTTTTATAAGGCACCGTTTGGTAACCCATTATTCTAGAAAAAAATGCATTCTTTGTGTCAAATCACACATTTTTTGTGGTTGAAAATGAAGGAAAAGTTATTGATGTGATGGAAATATTATTTTATTGATGAATGTGTGGTTGAAAATTAGTAGAAGAATGAGAATGAAAAAAAGAATGGATACCAAACAGAGGCTAAATCGAAATATGAGGTTCCAAGAATGCATACACCTCACTGTTGGATACTTGGCTCCGTCTCGAAAGTATATTTAGCCTCAGCAAAGTGGGATTTCACCAAAGCAAGAGCCCGTGAACGGTGAAAAATTTTGCTCTTCTCTTCCTTGGGCATTTCAGCATAATGGAAACAAGTTAGCTTGTTTTTGTCATTTCACTAATAAACAAAACCATGTGTCACAACTCACAGGAAATAAGCCACAGAGTCGGGAGATGTACTTACGTTTGGTCATAGCCATCAGTTTGGAAGATTGGATCCCAACCAAAATCATTTGGTCCCCCCTAGGAGGGACTATTTTCCCCTGCAATTTGAGCCACAAATTGTGTCAGTTCTACTGTTAGTTACCTTTGTCTATCCACAATCCAGCTCTGTACACATAATACATGTGCACTCAGACACCCTCCAAAATGTAAGTAAATATCTGATTTAGCAGTTTCTGAAAAAAAAACTACATTACTTAATATCGAATCATTGACAGTAACTCAGTAAGATACTAAAATTACTGAAGACAAATTGCATAGAGATGCTACATAGACAATTTAAGCTAACTACACCCTTGAAAGGCTTTTATTGGAACATCCCTTCTCGATCAACTGGACCAGTACCTAGATAGGACAAATTCTACTCTAGCTTGAGCTTATCCACACGGGAAAATATTGTCTGCTATAAGAAGATGGATAGAGATGTGACAGTAGCATTTATATCAGAAAGCAAAAGATTTGCAGCCATAGGTATTTTATCAGTTAGTATAATTTATTTCTCCACCTTGTACTTCAGGATGTGTATCTTCTGTATTGTGTAAGGGAGTATGAATGCTCCAAGTGGAAGTATATTCGCGAATAAGACAATTTCCCCACCCCTTTTAACAAGTCTAAAAGCAAACCTGTAGAAGCTTTTTGGATAACCAACAGCAACATATATATTTATATGAGACCATCATCTTATAAAAGCCTTCAGTTAAATGGCCTTCTTAATCAAGAGTGTCATGGTAAGGATAGCAAAAACTATAGCTTAAACAACCTGAGCCCAACTGGGTAAAACACAAGCTATTGATGTCCAAACTTTCATTCTGGTTTAAGCTCAAAGACAAGACAATGCAAGCATCAAAGTTAAGCTCAAGTTCAATCAGATTGTACCTTTTGAAAATTAAGCTTGAGCTAGACACAAGTCCATTTATGGCTAATATGCAATGCTATTACACAATGTTATTTGGAAATATGTTAAGAAATCATCCATGATGAAATTATTTTTGTGAACTGAGCCATTATTTCAAAAATTAAGAATACTTCCATTACAATTTCTAATTTAGCTTTCCTTTTCAAGATCACTGTATAATTTTTTATTTTTTTTATTTTTTAATTATTTTGCTGAAATTATTGTAGCACAATTGATAGAATTTGAGAAGTGAACAAGTAAGAATTATTTTGACTTCAGGTTGCAACTGATTTAAAATAAAAATATTCAATAAATAGTGCCATACAAGCAATTAACGGGTGACAATATGTAGGGTCATTTCCAATAAATATAAAAGAATGCAATACACAGGGCCATGTCCACCACT